>CM022951.1:81557116-81703777 GCA_012931725.1 Litsea cubeba | reverse complement strand
GGGCGGTTTTTGAACATTCTGTTTGGACCTTCCAATGGTGTTTAATGGTAAATAACTTTTGTGGATGTGTATTTGATGCTTTAGTAAATTTTGGTTGATGTCATGATTGATTACAATGGCCCCTTTGCCCTGCAGGTTCCTCCTTTTGATCCAATCAAACCTCTGCTTGGTCTTTCACATATCAAGACTCTGACTTTGTCGAGTGAATATCTCGAGGTATAGTTTCATTCCTAGTTATAATAAGTAAATGCAATATATCGTCATTCTTCAAAAACGAAAAAAAAAAGTTCTCAATAAGTAAATGCATGCAATATAGTATAGATGTCACATTTATGTACAGGGAAGAAAGCTCCCAATTCTAGTGTTAAATAATTATATTTTTTTGTTGCGATTTTATACAGGTAGGTAACTATCAAGATGGAGTACTTTTTTGGCAGTTAACCAAGATGACGAAGATGGAGTTGAAGACTTTTTGGCAGTTAACCAAGATGATCACCAAGATGCATGGAGTTACTTGTTTTGAATTATTTTTGTAATTAATTTGAACCGACACACCTTGTATGGTTGTTTTGTAGTTATGTTAAAGCTATTAACTTTGAAGTGTTTATTGTTGAATGATGAATATTTTGAAGGGTTGTGAACTTGGATCTTAGAATGTTGCCTTGTTGGATATTTGATTTGAATGATAGTTTGCATCTTTTGTGGTATAAGTTTTGTTAATGGGTGTATCTGGATATAAATATTTGAAACTTTGTAAGCAGGTGTGAAATGATAATTTGGGTGGCACAAATATTTTGATTGTATTTTTTTGTGACAAAAAGAGTATGTCACCATTGAGTGTCAACCTGGTAATATTATTGGTGACACTCATTTGGTTGTCAAGAAAAATACTTTTAGTGACAATTTTTGTCACAAAAGATATCTTTTCTATGACATCTGTACTTTTGTCACCATTGCTTTTAGTGACACCCTACTATGTCACGGAAAATCTTTCTTCCGTGACACCATGTTTTTGTCACCACTGACATCATTTCGTGACAAGTGCACAAATTTTGTCACCATTGACTTTTAGTGTCATGGATACAATGACACCCCATCCCGTGTCACCAAAGATAATAGGTGACAAAAAATGGGCCTTTGGTGACATTTTTTCATGTCACCAAAGGTGTTTTTTGTTGTAGTGAATATCATATCAATGTGGAGTTTGTGGTGGTCCACTGTCCTAACAAGTGGTATCAGAGCCCAGGCCCAGACTTAGCCCGGAGAATCCTCAGATTGCCAAACAAAAGGTGGTGGGCCCAGTGATGCGCAGGAAAAGCGCAATACTCACGATTGGTGGATCCGTGGTGAAGCTCTCGAGTTGGCTCTTTTCGAAGGAGCGGACGGATGGATGATCGTTTGAGGGGAGGCCCGGTAAAAATATCCAAAGAGATATGGTCCTTTGTTTGAGGGGAGGATTATTTGGGATGTGCAACCAAAGTCCCACATCGGCTAGAATAGGAAAAGATCATGGGCATATAAGTTGGACTAAATACTCCATTGGTATGAGGCCTTTTGGGTAGAACCCAAGAACAAATCCATGAGGGCTTAGTCCCAAAGTGGACAATATCATATCAATGTGGAGTTTGTGGTGGTCCACTGTCCCAACAAGTGGTATCAGAGCCCAGGCCCAGACTTAGCCCGGAGAATCCTCAGATTGCCAAACAAAAGGTGGTGGGCCTAGTGATGCGCAGGAAAAGCGCAGTACTCACGATTGGTGGATCCGTGGTAAGGCTCTCGAGTTGGCTCTTCTCGATGGAGCGGACGGATGGATGATCGTTTGAGGGGAGGCCTGGTAAAAATATCCAAAGAGATATGGTCCTTTGTTTGAGGGGAGGATTGTTGGGGATGTACAACCAAAGTCCCACATCGGCTAGAATTGGGAAAGATCATTATTGATATGAGGCCTTTTGGGTAGAACCCAAGAATAAATCCATGAGGGCTTAGGCCCAAAGTGGACAATATCATATCAATGTGGAGTTTGTGGTGGTCCACTGTCCTAACACTGTAGTCGTCCACTATATGAATATGTAACAGTTAATTCAGAGACATCAAGGGCCCCTTTGTTTCATGGGAATTGAATATATAGGAACTATGGGTCAAATGGGCTTCATCTAAGGTTATCAGAGCGGTGACGGATGAAGGATTATGGTGGAGACAGAGATGAGACCTTAACATTCCTAGGATTTGAATTACTAGGGTGATCTAGACTCAAATTTGAGAAGGACCAAACCCAATTTCATTCAACTGGATTCAGCTTAAATTCCCGAAGGGCCAACTCACAACCCACTTAATGGAAGTTGACCCATGTTAGACCTGTTGATTGTAGACCACGAGAACTCTAATCTCATTTTTGTCTCTTCTTCCAACTAAACTAGAGAGGGAAGAAAACTCATTTATTATGTTACCATGCCCATAATAAGACAACATTCATTTTTCATGGCCCTTTTTCTTACCACTGAATATCCTAAGATGCGTTTGGCCCCACAAGTCCGAGGACCTTACCCAGATCACTAGATCAGACCGGGGGAGAGAGTGAGATAAACAATAAATAAAAAGCCCTGTTTGCAGGATTACCGACGTATGTAGCTGCGGTAAAATTACAATTGTAATTATAGCGCTGATATAGACGGCGACGATCCTACAAATATGTTTTCCCCAGCAGTGTGTCTAAACGAGTTGACCTTGAAGCAATAAAATGTCCAAAGCTGCAATGCATGTTTCTTACGAACTGAGTCGTGGGAATCACATGGGGCCCAACTACCGATGATCAAAACCATTCAAATTGAACTCAATGCCTAACATTTTCTCAAAACTTATTTGATAGGATTTGGTCCCGGCCACAATAAGATTCAACATCTGTTTTTTTTTTTCCTTGCCTAGAAAGAAATCATCAGTTGTGTAAATATCAATTATATTGAACATCTGACTGGTAGTGTAACTAATGCATAGAATTAATCATGCGTGAGATTTTGCAAACCACATTATCAGTCGTGTGTCCAATCTTGTGGTAGGATCAAATTCTATTATACTGGTTTGAGAATATTCTATCTGATGGGGGTTACATTCAATTTTAAAATCTCAATTCATCTGTACATATATGCACCCCACGATGAGTTCCATACATCCCACTCATCTGAACTCGTTGTATGATCGAACTCAAAACTTTTGTAGTGTGACTGGGTCCAGCTTCATTTGGATTGGAATTTCATGGGACCTGGCAATGTTTGACTCTCAAGAGGTAAATGAATTTAATGAGAAAGTGTTTTTGATGCATTGACACCTTTTGGTATTCTGGCCATAACTTAACCTTGGAAGCTCCAAATCGCGCACTGTTTGATGCGTTGGAAAGTGGACTCAAAAATCTTTCCAATGATATATGGCTTGGAAGCTGAAACCTCACCATTTAATCCAGATTTCGAGCTGAACAGTGCCCCATTTTTGTAGTTATACTTTATTTTGTAAGTTGTGCCTTTGGGAAGTGTAGTTTGGTGGGTAGTTATGATAATTAATCGCTTTTGAGAGTCCATAGTAGAAGGAAAGTATGAAAACGTGGTAGTATGTAGTGATACCTATTTTTTTTTATTGATAAGAGATAGAGCCCTGCTCTCATCTAAACCTTCCTTCTTGTGTTGTATTCTTGAATTTCAAGCTTCTTTTTCTATATCTCTTCTTAGCCAGCATCGATTGGTATCAGAGCTTGCGTAACCCTCTTGGTGTACTTCCTTCTTCTTTCATGGCGGCAAGAAGAGGTAGAGGATGCGGCAATCTCAGAGATGATAGAGATGAAGAAATTCAGGCACTTCGACGGCAAGTTGAAGAACTTTCCATGCGCTTTGAGCGTCGGGAAGCTCGTAGCGGGCAAAGCTCATGTATATTGCAATTTGATGGATGCATTAACATTTTAGCATTATTTGAATTTTCACACATGAGCATTGATTTAGAAAATCTTGAAATCTTGATTTTCACATGCATTGTTTTAAGTCTTTTGGTTTTAATTTTGGATGCATTTAGTTTGAAAAAGAATTTTTATAAATCAAGCTAGCCTATGTTCTTAAAGTTTCGAATCTTATTTGGCTTCTTATGTTTCATGATTTTAAAACACTTAGATTGATTTAAATCATGTTTCCATGCTTGGTTTTATGGCCCAAAAATCCCCACAAGAAAATACTTTGAAATATGCAAAAGTTAGGATTTTTGTTACAGTTGTCGGTCAATCGAACTCATGTTGTCAGTTAATCGAACATGGACCGAACCCACTTCGGTCAACTGTCAGCTCCGGATCCAGAATGTGAAATCTGGATTTCTGGGAACGTCGGTCAGGTGTCGATCACCCTGTCGGTTAACCGAAGTCCAGTTCGGTGAACCGACAAGTACGCTTCGGTCAACAAACTTTCAAAATATGAACGTTGGGGAGATGACTGTTGGGAGTTCGGTTAACCGAACCCTGTTTGTCGGCTGACCGACAGCTAGCCATTGGGCACTTTTTGGGTATATAATGGAGTTCATTCCTTGGCCAAAGTGTTGAGAATTCAAGCCTTCTTTGAGGTGTTTAGAGACAAGGGAAAGGGAAATGAACCAAGAGATATCAAGGGGTCATTAGAAAAGCTAAAGCTTGGATTAAAGAAGTTAAATCTCTAAGTAAGCTTTACTTCCATATATTATATGCTTTGTTTAATTATTTGTAAATGATTTTTAGCATGATAACTATGATGTGTTGAATCCATTCTTCATTTAATCTTTGATCTTATTTAGATTGGATTCTTCACCTTGATTTCAAACCAAGTTTGTTTTAAAATCTTCATAAATCATGTTTTGTCAAAACCTTTGATTTCTTTTATAACATGAGCTATTTACTTGGTTGAATCCTCTTTGTTGCTTTCATTCATTTGAACTTAGTTAAACTAATTTATTTTTGAAAACAACATTGAACAAGCATCACTTGTTTTAGTCTAAATTAGTTTCATACAACTTGTGACATTTTGATTTTCATAATCATTAACAAGCTTGCATTTTCTACAAGTGATTTGCATTACACTTCAATCAAATCTTTTTATGTGCCTTAAACTTTTAAATGCTTTAAGCATATATTTTGATTGAACTTACTTTTTAAACTTGATTGAAGTCTTCACACACACACATCATGAGCATTCATCTTTGCATTCATAGAGTATTTGTGTAAGTTAGATTTACACTTTCATATCTGCCTAATTTAGAGGCATTTAAATTGAGCTTAAATTATTTCTCTTCTAGTGTTTGTGAACACACTTTCTTGAGAAAGAAATCTTTTGATTGTAAAGGTTATTGCTTAATCTTGAAAAGCATCTTGTAAAGGTTATTGCTTAGCCTAGAAAAGCACATTGATAGGTTGTTGTTAAGCCTTGAAAAACAACATTGTAGAGGTTATTGCTTAGCCTATTGAAAAGCATAGATAGTGAAAATCCGGTGGGGTGTTGGATCAAACCGGTAGTGGATGTAGGCATTGAGGCCTAACCACTAAAAATCATTGTGTGAATGGTGCATGCTTTGTGGTGATTGTTTTTATTAAGCTTCCGCATTTTGTTTGATAATCATCACTAGTGACTAGTTAATTTTAAGATTTATCATAATTGGTCATTAATTAGAAGCTCACCCTATTCACCCCCCTCCCCCCCTTAGGGTAAGGATCTCGGACTTTCAATTGGTATCAGAGCCTCGTGCTCTATATTAGGATCAAGTGTTTGGAACTCTGGATTTGGTGAAAAACCCAGAGTTAAAACCCCAGTGTTGTGTTTTCATGAAAATCATTAGAATGGATTCCACTATATTAGGTTGTGTAGATACTTGTGTAGATTCTTCTAGACCCCTCCTTCTTCCATCTATTGGAGATTCAAACTTTGAAATTAATGAATCTCAATTTGAATTAAAAGAAGAAGAAAATGATGAAAATAAAAATGACCTTCAACAAGCCTATAATGAATTGTGTATTAAGAAGAATAAAAGATTAGAAGAAAAATATAAAAGACTAAACAAAGAATTAGTCTCTTCAAAAGATGAACTTAGAGAGAAAGAAGAAGTAATACATTGTTTAGACTCTAAGTTTATGATCTCTTTGCATAACCTATCTAATATTAAAGATGACCTAAATGAATTAAAGATAGGAAGTGATGAACTTAATAAAGAAAATTTAAAACAAAGAGATCAATTACAAAGGCAAGCAAAGACATTAACAACCTAGAATCCATGTTAACTATTTCTAAAGAAAATTTATCTAATGCTCAAAATAAGATAAAAACTCTAGAACTTGGATCAAATGTTGTTCATGAACTTAAATTTGAATTAAAACTTGTCTATGAAGAATTAAACAACTTTAAAGGGAATTGAAAATGAACTTATAAAAGTTAAAAATGAAAATTCAACCCTTAAAAACCAAGTCACTCAACTTGAAAGCTACAAACAAAAGTATGAGTACAAATTCACCCAAGGTGAAGAGAAATTTGAGAATTTATTTAAATTGGGGTAAATCTCAAAGAGATAGGACGGGTCTTGGATTTGATAGGTATATTTCACATGACCCTAAATTCACCAACACATTTGTGAAAGGTGAATCCTCATTCTCGAGCACTCACTCTCCTTTGCCCATGACTAAATGTAATTATTGTGGCATTGAAGGGCATTTTAGGTTTGAGCGCAAACTAAGGAGAAGCCCTGTGTCTAAACCCATATTTGAACTCAAGAAAGTAAAATCAAACTCTATGATGGATAAGACATTAAAAACCAAGGAAGACTCCAAGAAGACTAAACAAGTCAAACCAATTAAAAAGGAGTATCCTAAGATAGATTCTAAAAAGGTTAAACAAGTTAAACTAAGTATAAAAGATTCTATCAACAAAAGCTTCTCAACCTATCTCCCTTAAATCAAAACATGAAAGAACTTTTGAAGAAAGTTGCAAAGTTAAATTTAAAATTCAAAAGTCAAATAAAGGGAGGAAATAAGAAGAAAAGAGAAATGAATCAATTCCCTAAGAAACAAACTCACCAACCTCAAAGGACTATTCACCAATCTAAGCAAAATTTAGTCAAATCTAAAAATCATGGTGATAAGTCTTAAGTTAAAAATTTATCAAGTCAAATGTCCTAGTGTTGGTGGGACTTCTAAACTAGACCTCAAAGATCAACCCTCTCAAGACCTTAGGTGGATTCCTAAAGTTAGATACTTAGACAAACTTTAAGGCCTTGGACCTCCTTGACCAACCTATCCTTTATAGTTAAAACATATTGTTGGTCATGATACATTTGCATTTTGTTCTTTCATAGTTACATTTCTTAAAATGCATTGTTTCTTTATGATCAATTGATTTTGTCTTCATGTACCTCTCAAGTTACATATCATGGTTTTCAAAATCATTTGATTATAATTTCCTCATATTAGATTTGCATTTTTGCTGACATATAGTTATATTACTTGCAATGCATTTCTATATATGATCAATTGATTGTGATTTTAAAAGCTTTCATAGCTAGATTATTCATAATCGATTGATGTTACAAAATCATTTGATGAATGCCTTAATTAGATCCTTTTGGTAAATCAAATGATTTGAAGCAATTTAAGTTTTCCATTGATTTTTTAAGTTATACCTTCAAATGGAAAATTATTGTTTTTGAAAAATCAACTTGTATGTGTTCCAAGTAGTTACATCTTTTGAAAAACAAGTTGAAAAATTGTTTTGGTGGATATTGGGGTTTGATATATGTAAAAATGATTTTCATCTTGTTCTTGCTTGTTTAAGTTTCCTTTAAATGAAAATCAATTTTCTTAGGGTATTGAGCAAATGACTACATATGGTAAGAGCTCAATTAATTGATAAGAAATTTTATAGTTACAAATTGTGATCGATTAATTTGAGTCAAGCATGTTGAATTTTATGTCATTGTTGATAATTTGCCCCTATGTTCCCCATCTTTGTTTTCCATGAACTTACAAGTTATATCTTTTGGTATGGAAAATATGTGTTCAATTTGTATGAGTGTCTATTGTCATATTTAGGATACAAATTGAAAATTTGATATTAGTTCAATTCATGGTTTTCAAAATCTCTTGATCATAATTTTATAAATGTTTCATTGTTGGATTTTGAATGTTGGAGTGAATTAAAGATCCTTGGAAAATGTTCTAAGCTTTATTAATTATATTTATTGAAGCATTTTCCTTGTGCTTATGATTATATCATTTAGAAGGAAATACATATTACAAGCAATTTGCATGTTTGCTCAACAAAGTTACTTTTTTTCAAATGCAAATTGATTTTGTTGTTATGTCTTACTTTGTGTGGTTGGGTATGGTGTCATTGATTTGCATGTTCTTGCCTAACTTTGTATATCTTTTCATTAATGCAAATTGATGGTTGTTTATGTGCTTTATAGTAAAATCTTTTGTTTCATGATCATTTGAGTTTAATAAGTACATATGTGATTTTGTGTGCTAAGCTCATTTGGTATGATCCTCATATCTATTTTCCATCACACTGTAAGCTTTAGTACATTTGCTAGAGTGGAGATTTTGCATGATAGATTAATGGATCATTTTAGATGAATAGGAATTAAACCATTGTTCTTCATAGGTATACCCATATATGAGATCCATTTTCATCTATATGCGATCCATGATATCCTTCTAACTTCATACCTTCTTGTGCATGCATAGTTATATTCTCTATTGATGATATGGTTATGAGTTAGATCTTGATTGTGATCGATCCACTCTATGCAAATGTCATTTTATTTCCATGTATGGTTGTGATCTTAAGTTATATTTGTAGATACCATACTAGAACTCACAAATCCATCCTTTATGCTTTCTAGTCATTTTATTTTTGAAGTGGATGGTTATGATGTTTTTTGATTCATGTATATTCTCTAAGTGATGTCATCCTTATTCACGTTTCAACTTCATAGTAGTGTTCTTGATCATATGAACCTCTTTGACATCCATTACTTGTATTTCATAGTTATATCTATTGTTTGATGGATTTTTTAGATGTTGAATTCATATGATTTGTCACTTTGAAAATTGCATGCTCTAACAACTCATATATTTTCAAAATGCAATTTCTCATGTTCATCACTATGCTCATTAGTTATATCATTAAAAGTGATGAATATTCATTTATGATGCTTGATGGAATTTTATGTTTGTCACATCCATGCTCTTAATCATGTTTCATATTCAATTGGTTTTAATTAGTATAATTTCCAATTGATGTCATAACCGGAGAATGTGATAGACCTTGTGTACATGGATTGAACTTGATAATAATATGTTTTTATTCCAAGTGTCATACCATTAGCATCATAATCTTTATGCTTGCTACCTTTCTTGCTCATATAGGTAAATCTCATGACCACCATATTTATGTGATCATAATCTCGGTTGGTTAGTGGTTGAGGTTGGCTTCATGATTGAACTTCATTTCATTCACCTTCTACATCATAGTCATATTTAATGATTGGATAAAATGATTTCAAAATATTCATAGCATATTATTTTCATAGTTATATTGTTTGATGCTATATTTAGTTAATCCCCATGGCCTTGCTCTTTATATTGGTAATTTAATCATATTGAGCTTTATAGTCAATTGGTATCTAATCCTTCCCTTGAAGTTAACCCTCAATTGGATAAACCATCTTCTTCTTGCACCAAATAGTTAAATTTTTGTCAAAAGTTTGACAAAAGGAGAGTATGGATTGAGGGGGAGTGTAAACCTTCTAAGGAAGAATTAGCTTTGATCAAATTCACCCTTGCATTGGCTCTTTACCCCTATAGCTTTCTACCCATACATGATACCCTGTTATGTATTTCATTTTCGATTTCTTTTATTAACAAGTGCTACGTATGTTCCTTGTTTCATGTGTGTAGGTACCATTTGTTAAGAGGATATGGGTCCTCAAGGGTCTTGAAGAAATTCCGACCCCTCTTCAATTGGTATTTTGCAAATTTAATGTCAAAGGGGGAGAAAATAGTCAATTTATGTAAGGGGAGGTTTTGTATTATCTTCCAAAGGGGGAGAAAATACATATCTTGCCAAAGGGAGAGATGCATAGTCAAAGGGGGAGAGATGAAAGAAGAAAGCTTGGGAGCTAAAGAAGTTGCTTGGCCAAAGAAAGGAAGATGAAATGAAAGCTTGAAGAATGATCAAGCTCCAAGCATCAATAAGAATGAAGAAAAAGAGCTAGAGCCCAAGCAAAGTCAAAGGAGCATCCAAAAAGATTTCAAGTCTTGTCCAGCCAAAGAGGAGCTGAAGACTTTGTCTGAAGATTCAGTGTTGAGTAAGGGATTTTGTATATTGCAATTTGATGGATGCATTAACATTTTAGCATCATTTGGATTTTCACACATGAGCATTGATTTAGAAAATCTTGAAATCTTGATTTTCACATGTATTGTTTTAAGGCATTGTTTTAAGTCTTTTGGTTTTAATCTTGGATGCATTTAGTTTGAAAAAAAAATTATAAATCAAGCTAGCCTATGTTCTTAAAGTTTCGAATCTTATTTGGCTTCTTATGTTTCATGATTTTAAAACACTTAGATTGATTTAAATCTTGTTTCCATGCTTAGTTTCATGGCCCAAAAATCCCCACAAGAAAATACTTTGAAATATGCAAAAGTTGGGATTTTTGTTACAGCTGCCGGTCAACCGAATAAAAAAAACTTTTACCGACGTTTTTTTTGGTTGGTAAAAGAAAAATTTAAAAATAGTTTTACCGACATTTTTTTTCGTCGGTAAAATGAAAAAAAATAAAAATAAAAAACACTTTTGCCAACGGTTTTTTTACTTCGGGAAAATAAGAGAGAAAAATAAATGAAAGCTAAAATATAGGTTTGCCGAAGTTTTTTTTTTCGTAGGTAAAATCAAAAAATAAAAATTAAAAAAAATTTTGCCGACGTTTTTTTCCATCGGAAATACAAAAAGAGGAAAATAAATATAAATTAATATAGTTTTACCGACGTTTTTTTGTTGGTAAAATAAAAAACTAAAAATAAAAAAACTTTTGCCGCCGTTTTTTTTTGGTCGGTAAAATAAAAGAGAAAAATAAATATAAATTAAAATAGTTTTATACCGACGTTTTTTTTGTCGGTAAAATAAAAAAAATCAAAATCAAAAACACTTTTTTCCGACATATTTTTTGGTCGGTAAAATAAAAATAAAAACATACATATGAATTAAAATAATTTTAATGATGTTTTTCTTATCAGTACAATAAAAAAAATAGAAAACACTTTTGCTGTCATTTTTTTAGTCGATAAAATAAACGAAAAAAAATATATATAAAATAAAATAGTTTTTTCGATGTTTTTTTCGTCGGTAAAATAAAAATAAAAATAAATAAGAATTAAAAATAGTTTTACCGACGTTTATTTTCGTCGGTAAAATAAAAAAATAAAAACTTTTTCCGACGTTTTTTTATCGTCGGTAAAATAAAAAGAAAAATTAAAAAATAGTTTTACCGAGTTTTTTTTTCCTCTGTAAAATCAGAAAAATAAAAATAAAATACACTTTTGCCGACATTTTTTTTGGTCGGTAAAATAAAAGAGAAAAATAAATATAAATTAAAATAGTTTTACCGATATTTTTTTCGTCAGTAAAATGAAAAAAATAAAAATAAAAAACGCTTTTACCGAAGCTTTTTTTTCAGTAAAATAAGAGAGAAAAATAAATAAAAATTAAAAAATAAGTTTGCTGACGTTTCTTTTTCATCGGTAAAATAAAGAAATCGAAATGGAAAATACTTTACCGACTTTTTTTTTCGTTGGTAAAATGAAAAGAGGAAAATAAATATAAATCAAAATAGTTTTACAGACTTTTCTTCGGCGGTCAAATAAAAGAAATTAAAATAAAAAAAACTTTTGCTGAAGTTTTTTTTCAATGAGAAAAATAGTTTTACCGATGTTTTTTGGGGTCGGTAAAATAAAAAAAATCAAAATAAAAAACACTTTTTTCGATGTTTTTTTTGGTCAGTAAAATAAAAAAAATACATATAAATTTAAATAGTTTTTACCAACGTTTTTCTTGTTGGTATAATAAAAAATTAAAATTAGAAAACGCTTTTGCCTACGTTTTTTTTTATAGATGAAAAAAATGAAAAAAAATATATAAATTAAAATAGTTTTAACGACATGTTTTTCATTTTTAAAATAAAAATAAAAATAAATAAAAATTCAAAAAACATTTTACCGAAGTTAGTTTTTTCGTCGGTTAAAATAGTAAAATAAAAAAAAGAAAAAACTTTTGCCGACGTTTTTTTATTGTCGGTAAAATAAAAAGGAAAATATAGAAAGATTTAAAAATAGTATTACTGACTTTTTTTTTCGTCGGTAAAATCAGGAAAATAAAAATAAAAACACTTTTGCCGATGTTTTTTTTGGTCGGTAAAATAAAAGAGAGAAATAAATATAAATTAAAATAGTTTTACCATCATTTTTTTCGTCGGTTAAATGAAAAAAATAAAAATAAAAAAACTTTTGCGGTTGTTTTTTTTCTTCTGTAAAATAAGAGATAAAAATAAATAAAAATCAAAAAATAGGTATGCCGACTTTTTTTTTGTTGGTAAAATAAAAAAATAAAAATAGAAAAAACTTTTGCCGACGTTTTTTTTCGTCTATAAAATAAATCCAGTAAAATAAATATAAATTAAAATTGTTTTACCGACGTTTTTTTTTTTCATTGGTAAAATAAAAAACACTTTTGCTAACATTTTTTTTTACTTTTAAATTAAAAAAGAAAAATAAATATAAATTAAAATAGTTTTACTGACGTGTTTTTCGTCTGTAAAATAAAAAAAATAAAAAATAAAAAATAGTTTTTCTGACATTTTCTTTGGTCAGTAAAATAAAAAAAAATACATATAAATTAAAATAGTTTTACCGACATTTTTTCGTCGGTTAAATAAATAAAAATAAAAATAGAAAACACTTTTGCCGAAGTTTTTATTAGTCAATAAAATAAAAGAAAAAAATACATATAAAATAAAATAGTTTTACTGACGTTTTTTTCGTCGCTAAAATAAAAAGAAAAATAAATAAAAATTAAAAAATAGTTTTATTGATGAAGTTTGTGAATGCATGATGTCACTTCTAATAGTAGGATTTAAGGGAAATGATGACAAATCCATGCTATTTTGCATCTTACTCAAAGGAAAGTTTCTTATATATGAAATCACTCTAGCCTGGACTAAAGTTCCAGCTGAAAGTACAGAACCATAGCTGGCAACTCTAGTAACACATTTGCAGACTTCATGCTCAGTACTGCTCATCTGATGACCAGTACTTTCTGCAACAAATCTTCCATCCAAAAAACTCTGTTTATTTAGGTACTCATATGGCATTGCTAATACAACTATTGAGCACAAGTTTGGTTGTATGACAAGTTTATGTATTTTTCAATCATAAAAGCATCTCAGTTCTAAAGTCTAAAACCTTACCCAGGTCATTTGAAGAAACAAAAACATGAAAGGTCATTTGAAGGAACAAAAATAAAATCACAATGAAAAGTTATTACTAGGGAAAGTGTTAAATCTCACCATGGAAATGCCTCTGATCATTCAAAAAGAGATAACAGGCACCGAGCAAATAACTTGAACAGTGATGTTCCAGAGAGAGAGCAGCTAAAGGAAAGAGCCCTCTCTCAGATGGAAAAGGCTTTTTCAGCAATAGACAGAATGTTTTGCCTCTAATCATTAAATTAAGCTAATTTTTTTCTTGAATGTTTTAATGTAAGGGTATCCAAGAATATGAACAAATAAAGCAAATTAAAGCAAACCTTTTTTTATACCACTAAAGAGGGCATTTGCAAATGCTCTGCATCTTCAGGAACACCTTTCCTTGAGTTTTTTACATGTATATTTTTCTTTTATTTTTCTAATATATAAATAACGGGAGAATGGTATAGACTATAGACTTCTTCTTTTTTTTTTTTTTAACGATGTAGACTATAGAGCCATCCACAGTTTCTCCTTTCCTATGTCCTTGATGTTTTTTCAATAAAGTCCGGTGGTCACCAATAAAAAAAATGTACAAGATACATGATTGCCACCTATCCCAACTCTGTCTTTCTCTCTCTGAATGCAACATCTTCACATTATTGCACATAACCCAAGTATTCAGGGTCACCTTTGTGAGTTAAGCTTTTCCCGACTCCCCTATTTGAGACTACGCTCTTCAAGACTCTATAGTCTAACACATGTTTCCTTACTGCTTCATCCAAGGTCCCCACTTTTGGTTCCTTGAACCATAAATCCTTTGTGAAATTGTACAGCGGCTGTTTCAGCTTTCTATGCACATGCCCAAAATAACTCAAACAGTATTCCTTGAAAGAAAAAAATCTAATATTCAAGCTACTAATAGGCTCCCCTTATATCCTCATTCCTAATTCTATCTCTTCTATCAAAATCTTTATATAGCTGAATAGCACAATTACATTCTTAATGGTAAATTACTGTTTAGCCTGTTCCTTTGAATTTTATATTAGACTCTAAAAGTGGTGCCTTAATATTTAGTGTAAGGGTGTAGCATTAAAACTTCTCTAGTTATATGTTACAAGTGCAATTTTAAGAAAATATGTATTTACTATTTTTTATTGGCTCTAATGGTCCTATGTGGATATCAAACACTATGCAAGACAATCCATGGGGCCCACCTGGGCCTCCACTCCACATGATCAATCCAATCCCGTCACCTACTACGAAAATCCAGGAGACATCTGCACAAGAGCACACCCTTTTTAATTGGTATATCTAAAGAGGTCGTCACCCAGTGTGGTCCCACTGAAGCAGGGTCCTGGGTTTAATTGGTATATCTATTTAATATTAAATTGAAAAATCCTCTATGGTGCCGAATCTGGGAATCATATTATCTTAGTTTTGACAAATCTGTTATCCCACACTAATAAAGGATCCTGCACACTAACCCTATTCATGCAACATGCTCTAGTGAGATTTGGAACGAGAAACATTTTTAAAAAATGGTACAAGAAGATAAATTTTCTATTCACTTTTCACAGAAACCAGGAAAAATACACAGATGAGCCATCAAACATGCCTTGCTAAAATGGATGGTCCCTCTCTTTGCTAACAAAGGCTTGATGAAATCTCTATCTCCCATTGAAATTTGAAACACCTCCAGAAGTAAACAGTATATCAATCCCACCAGAATTGGCATAGTCAAGAATCCTTTCAAGATCTTCTTCATTGTCATGAGCAATGCCCAGGTCAACTGTTTTGCACTATTGCTGAATGGCAGCTGCCAGAAGCATAGAACGGTTGGAGTCTCTGATCTGATTAACAACAAAGACTGGCCATCAAAGTATAAAGCATATCAGATCTAACATTTGAACATAACCTAGTTCAATATCCAACAGTGAAGTTAATCATCAAAAATAAATGCCAAGGATTGACTAATTGACTCCATAATCCATATGCCCTTGAATAATACAAAGTTTTATGTCTTACAATTTTATCCAAACAAAAAATATGTACAACCTGGCCATGGCTTAGATACTGAGTTGTAGGCTCTACAAGCTCATCCCCTGTTGAAAGCACCGCAACTGTTGGCCTTGGGTACACCTGCATGTTGTGTAACCCATGATACCAATGTATGACATCCATTTATAGTTTCTTAGCAGCATTATATAGAACAAATAGGATTACATTCACCGTCATTACTCCCACAGTTGCAAGTAGGCCAATTTCAGAAGTACCTATTAGCTCACCAGACTTCATAACAGTTGCACCTTTATCAATGTCAAACCCCTGACCAATTAACAAAAGGATTTATTAGACTCATAGCAAACAGCAACATATTCTTTCAAGTGGCATACTAATTATTTTTTTCTTAAAGGTAATTGTCATTTAACATAGTTGGGCCAAGATACTGATCCCAGCATAGTTGGGACAACGCTTTGATGATGATGATGATGATGAATCAACATCCAATATTATGAAAAAAGTTTTACCACTGGACGTATATTGAGACCTGGGCTAGCTCCGACCAATATTTTGACAAACTTTACTCCACTGTATGTCTTTTATTTGTTCAACATTTTCAATTGGCACAACAGCATCAGCACCTTCAGGTATTGGTCCTGTGAAAAAAAAAGGGATAAATACAGATTACCTACCCGTACTTTGAATGAATTTCATACTACCCCCCTGTAGTCTTGTATTTTGTACTAAACCTACCTGTATTTTAAATGACAATGCAAATACAGACGTCCATGACGGAAAATAATGAATGATGAAATTACCCCTCTGTATATAACTCATGTCTTGCCCGTTTCCATCATTTTCGCACTTTCTGGACTGTGGCTTTGGTTCCTCGAAGAAGTGGAGATTTTGGGAGAAAGACACCACAGCGGTTAGGGTTATTCAATCACTGCCTGCAAGAAGCGATCAACCCAGAGATTTTGGTCTTGAAAATCCATCAAGAAGGTGGATCGATTTCAGCGTGCGGTTAAGGTTGTTCAAAGAACTCTGCGATTTTGGGAGAAACCGCAGCGGTTAGGGTTCTTCAAAGAACTCCTTCAAGAAGCGATCAACCCCCCCTATTTCAGACTTTGCTCTTTCTCTCCAAGTGATTGAAGGTGCATCTAATATTTGACTTTTTAGCTGATATCTTCTATTGGGTTTTCTCTATCGAACACAATCTGTGAGTCTGAGAACTAAAGTTGCGATTTTTTCTTATCATTGGCGCTTGATTTTTTACTTTTATTTCCAACCTTTAGCAGTTTGGGTCTGTTGATTTTAAGTGTTATTGTTATATTTTAATGCTTCTGAATTCATTTAGTTTCATGTTTGATAATTGGTTGTATTTTGTTTCTGTTGGGTTTTCAGTTTCCATCATTTGTAAGTTTGATCTGATGATTATCAAACCCTAGTTATGGGTTTTTGGTATCATACTACATAAATTTGTTTTTGTTAATGATGGTGAATTTAGAGTAAAACCCAGAAATTATAACATGCATTTATCATCTCTTGTGAATTTATTCTCTGCATGTGGCGTCTTTTGCTCCTTAAAGATGATGTTTTTGTCTACTTCCTGAAGGAAACTAGAAATTTAATGTGTGAGTCTTGGATTTCCTAACCATGGTTCATTCCTATGTAGACTTCATGATTTTTATTGTTGTAAGAATTTGGGCCTTTACAGGGACATTATTTTCAGAGAAAATGAATGTTGTCATATTGTTAAGCTGTGCTTGGCTCAATATAACTGGGTTAGAAATTGACCTAAATTGGAAGTTTTAGCCAGCCATCCATTATTGTCCTTCAGGGTTCATCTTTAGTATGTAAGCTGTCTTCAAAGTGTACAGTTTATCCATTTTAGTTTATGCTTGTAATGTGATCTTTCTATGATGGGCCAATAAAATCTCCATTTTGTCTTATTTTGTTAGTGATAGTGATGTTGTGTGTGATAGTGATGTTGTGCGAAAAATGGTCCCCTCTTGTGCTATCTATTTCAATTGGTTTTTTGTTTTTTTATGAATGTTGGCGGAAGAATATCCCCACCTGTCTGCACTGTGTCGGGTCCTTTTGGCTTTCATACATGGAGGGGACCACAGTGACCCTCTCTTTTGTCAAACATCCAATTTTCTTTCCTATTTTGTTTGGATTTGACTCCTTTTAAAAATGTCATTTACATGCAGATGTCGTTTGAAGAAGTGACAGTACGATTCCACCATGCGGTGGTTATTTCACACAGCCACCAAATATTGTATACAGTGGGGGTCAAGTAGATGAAATCATTGACTTTGATATTGATAAAGTATCATTTTTTGAGCTTAGGGATTATGTGATGGAACTAGGGTACCCAGATAATAGCATGATGTTATTTTAAGGTGCCAGACTTGGGTTTTGATGATGGTCTGAGGAGGATTGAGTCAGACAAGGATGTATTTCTCCTATTACAACATTATAAAGGAAGTGATGTGTTGACTGTTTATGTAGAGAGGGGACATGAACCTCTGATGGTACTCTCACCTAAGGGGAAGGTCTTGATGCAGAATGTTGACAACAAAGGGTCCAGTAGTAGAAAAACCCACTGTGAGGAGGACTATGCAGCTGATGTTGAGGATGTGTCTGGTTTTGATGAAGGCAGTGATGATGACCAAGATGATGATGACAGTGAGGTTGAGCCTCCGGAGTTGTATGAGGATGTTAAGAAAGTTGATGATGAGGATATCTTCAGAGGACCTCCTGAGAAAGAATCACAACCTCATGAAGCTGAGTATATGCAAAGAGAACAAACCCAAAACCAGCAAGTACCAGTTGATGAGAACTGGTTTACAGATGTTGAGGAAGGGGATGAGCTTCAGTCTTTGGGTAGCTCATCTTCAGTCTTTGGGTAGCTCATCTGATGAGAACAACAAACCGAAATGGCCTAACTTTAATGAGTTAACTGATATGGGGAATCCTCAGCTCAAATTGGGTATGATATTTGCAAGTCCACAAGTATTCAGACAAGCACTTGTTGAGTGGACTGTAAGGCAAGGGTATGACATTAAATATCTAAAAAATGAGAACAAGAGAATCACAGCTATTTGTAAATATGATTGTGGATTTAGGATTCATGCGTCACCCATGCAGGGTGAGAGGACATTTCAAATTAAGACATTCAAGCTTAAACATGCATGTGGTATGAAATTCAAAAGCCACTTGGTCACTTCAAGTTATATAGCTAATAAATACCAGCAGAGAATGAGTGATGATCCGAAATGGTTAATTCCTGCAATGCAGAAAGAGATGAGAAGAGATTTGAAGGTTGGTTTGTCTAGGGCTAAGTTGTACAGAGCAAAGAGAAAGGCAGCAGATAACATATCTGGAGATATTAGACTGCAGTATACTAGATTGAGGGACTATTGTGTCACTGTCCAAACGCACAATCCAAATACAACTTTATTAGTAGTGACACAAAGACCTCATATGGATAGAATTCCATATTTTCATCGATTGTATGTCTGCTATGAGGCACAAAAGGTCGGGTTCGTGAATGGATGTAGACCCATAATTGGTCTAGATGGGTGCTTCCTCAAAGGTATTTATGGTGGACAAGTGTTAGTTGCAATAGGTAGAGATGGGAATGAGAATATGTATCCAATTTCCATGGCTATTGTAGAGGCTGAAAATATGGACTCATGGACTTGGTTTTTGAAATCATTAATTGATGACATTGGAGATGGGGGTGACATGGGTTAGACTTTTATGTCTGATAGACAGAAAGGGTTTGATGCAGCATTTGTGACAGTTGTGCCTACTGCTGAAATTAGACACTGCCTGAAGCATATGTATGACAATTTCAAAAAGATTTTCAAAGGAAAATTGTTGAAAGATGCTATGTGGGCTGCAGCATCAAGTGGTTCACCAAGAGAGTTTGATAGTCACATGCAGAGGATATTAGAGATGGACAAGACTGCATATAATTGGCTGATGGCTGCCAATCCAAATAGATGGGCCAGGTCTCATTTTTCCACAAGGGCTAAATGTGATGCATTAACAAACAACCTATGTGAGTCTTTTAACAGTTACATACTTGAGGCAAGAGAGAAACCAATAGTTGGTTTGCTTGAGTGTGTAAGGAGGAAGCTGATGAATAGGAACTCAAGTGAAATTAAGAGGAATGACCAAATATGGTGGAACAGTATGTCCGGGGATATTGGATAAGTTGGAAAAGAACAAGAATGACAGTAAACACTGTTTTGCCAACTGGTCTAGCAGAGGTGAATTTGAGGTTGATTGTTTTGCCAAAACATGTGTTGTTAACATTGAGACAAGAACATGTTTATGCAGAATGTGGGATCTGACAGGGATACCTTGTAAGCATGCCATTGCATGTATATACATGAATCAAGAGAAGCCTGAAGATTGCATTCATGCATGCTACAGCAAAGAGATGTATTTGATGGCATATAATGGTATGATACACCCAATACCTGGAATGCATGATTGGGTTGAAAGTGGAATGGAAGCAGTTGGTCCTCCTTTGTATAGAAGACCTGCAGGTAGGCCAAAGAAGTTGAGGAGGAGGGATGCAGATGAGTATAACAATTCTAGTAGAGTTTCTAGAATGAATAGAACAATGACTTGTGCTAAATGCTTGAAAACGGGCCATAATGCCAGATCTTGCAAGGGACCAGTGCATCCCAATTCAAGACTTTTTAGTTCTGCATCACAGCCTCAGTCAGGTTCTCAATCAGCTTCCCACCCTCAGTCAGCTTCCCAACCTCAGCCAGCTTCTCAACCCATGCCAGCTTCTCATACCATGCCACCACACAAGGTACTGTGAATGCATTTTTTTTCACCCTTTTTTATTTTTTTGTCCTAACTAGAGTATATGCATGCTTTCAGCTTATATGATTTTTTAACTTCTAACTAAATCTTGATTGGTCAGGGGAGAGTCAGGCAAGCTTCTTCTCAACCAAATCCATCACCAACAAAAACCACTGCTAGAGGGCGAATTATAGCAGAAAAACGGAGCAAGACTTGTTGATGACAACAACCACTATTATTCTGGATGATGTTGTGTAACTGATGACTGTTTAAAACAACTTTGGATGATCTTTTTTGCCATTTGGATGATGATGTCTTTAGTTTTTTAGTTACTGTTTGGATGATGATGTCTCTATTTTATTTTGTTATTTTTTGGATGATTATGTTTCCAGTTATTTTGGATAATTGAAGGATGATGGTGTTCCCAGCAACTGATTGTTAATTGTATTCCTATCCAGTTCCTTTTTTTTTTCTTTCTTTGTCGGTGTTTTGTTATTTGCAGGTTAATTGAAGTTCATAAAAAATGTAGTCATTGAAAAACAAATACCACCAACCCATTTGATATGCAATTCCAACTGATACATATGTTCATTCATGGTAATTCCATGACATCTACAGTAGTCCAAGATATCAGTAGATAACAAATGAAAAACACAAATACAATTCCAGCCCATGTCCACAGCAACAAACGTAGGAAACATCTTTCCCTTCTACAGGTTGACTTCAGTTCCCTCTCCAACACATCAATCCTATCCAATAGCTTCGGCTGAAGCTCTATTTCTCCATCAACCCATTCAAAATATCCACATGCTGGCTGGATCTGATATCAAATTGAAAAAAAAATAGGAATAAGAATACCATGGTTGACCAGACATGAAGAAGATCAAACAGAATGATCAAAGCATTACCCCATATGGTGCACAGCCAAGAAACCTCCTCCCATTGTTCCGTTGTGTTCGAGAAGTTCTCAAAGCAGCCCTATGCCCACAGTGACAGAAGAGACTTTCACCATCAAATGGAGAGGAAGTTCCACGAGAAAACCGGGTATATGAGTTTGAAGAAGACGACATTTGAAGCTCCCCTCTTGATGGCTAACGAAAGAGGATGAAAGAGACCTTCTGCTTCTAACTTCTCTTGCTCTCTCTTCTAACGTTTTTTCTGAAGAGAAAGTCTTTGGGCTATCTTCTTTTTTTTATAGGTGGGTTCAGGGGCAAAAACGTCTTGTTTTGAAACCATTTGCAAGAGTAAGTTGCCGCCAGTCTTCAATACAAGGCATTTATACATATACGCCGTTAAAACTAACAAAATCCATCACTTTTGTATGTTAGTTACCAGTACAGGTAGGTTTAGTACAAAAAACCAAACTTCGGGGGGGGGGGTAGTCTGAAATTCATTCAAAGTCCAGGTAGGTAATCTGTATTTGTCCCCAAAAAAGATCATATAGCAACAAATAAAATTTTCAAATTCAAAGTCAATGAGATGGCGGTATTCTCTCTTTTATTTTTCACATGGCCCATCAAACTACAAGACCACTTTTCCCTTTGTGCTATTTATTGTGTATATAAAAATAATGCAGTCTACAAGGGCCTACAGGCTCCTATTACTCCTAGATGATTCACAAACAGCAGAAAAAGAACAGAAGGGCCAGGGACCATATCTGCTACTGTCAACATCAAATCAGGCTAAAATTGAGTAATCTAACTAGCACATGCTAAAATTCCACTGGTCATTTATTTTGATTTAGTAGCAGAAAGAATGAATAATAGCAAATGCATGTCCTAACAATCTTCCCTACAATGGTTATGCGAGGAAGGATGATCCGGTTTGATGGGCTAATTGAGAAATGATTTTCTAATGTTGTGGAATTCATAGTTTTTATTTGGTGCAGTGACCAAGTGAAATGGGAGAAAGCAAAAATACCTATTAAGAAAAACCAAGTGAGACCCTATTCCTTGAAAAAAAATTTTTTTTTTTGCTATTGGAGGGTTCCCAACCCTTTGGGCTGGACTAATTTCTCCGGGCCAAGAGGGAAGCCGGGTAAACTCCCTTGTATCCCCAGTGTGGTAGTGCAGTTTCGAACCTACAACCTCCGGGTGCAAACCGTGATCCTAGGCCAACTGAGCCAGACCTTACAAAAATAGATTTTGGTGGGTTCTTTTGCAGAACATATTTATAAAAAAAATTTTGCACCAACCATCGAATTCATAAATTACAATAAAACTCACTTTTTCTATGAAAATCTTGCTTCACAAATGTAGTTTTATTTTGAAATATAGAAAATATAGAGAAATACGTATTAAAATTTAGATAAAATGACATGTATGTATATGCAAATGTAACTTTATTTTGAATCAGGCATTACTAACTGATATAAGGGAGAGGCTCTCCTCAACTGCAGTTGAGGAGAGCCTCAGCTGGGCACGTGCTACTCCCTCATGTGGCAGTGGGCGGGACGTCATGACATAAAGCAATTGGAATCCAAATTCCAAACGTTTCCCCCTTTCATTTTCATTTCCCTCCTTCCTCTCCATCACGTTTGAGAGTCCCCTTTCAGCTTCCAAATCAGAACGAGGGACATAGAACGATCAGGGTGATCTCTGACACGATCTACTCTGACCTTCTCTCCTTCCAGCGCCATATCCCTCTCTCTCTTTGCTCGATCTCGCATTCTCTCGTCCCAGCGCCAAATCAGAAGACGGAACCGGATACGGAGACATCGTCTCTTCCTCACCTCGGGTGCTCTCTGTCTCATGTCTCCGCCCAAATCAGAACGAGGGACATAGAACAATCAGGGTGCTCTCAGACACGATCTACTCCGTCTTTCTCTCCTTCCAGCGCCATATCCCTCTCTCTCTTACGTGGGAACTCTCTCTCTTTGTTTCTTTCTCATCAAACCCTCAGTGTCTCTCTCTTCTCTCTACGTCTCTCCCCTGTCCTCCCTTTCTCTTTAGTTTTGTCTCTCTCTCTCCCCAAAGGCAAGTTCGAGAGTTACAAAACAAAGAAAGGAAGAAGGAAAAGAGAATAGAATGAGAAATGGAGAAGAAGGGGAGCAAAAGAAAAAATTAGGAAAAGAGGAAAAAGTCAGCCCTGACTTAGGTATGGATTCCTTTTTTTATTATATGATTTTTTTTTGTTTATCTGGAAAAATCCCTCTTGATTGCGGATTTCTGGCGACTAAAGAGGAATTCTTTGCTCCTTGATTTGGCTGAAAACTCAAAGAAGAGGTGGAGAAGGGGTTATGATTTCATAATCGAGGTTTCAGGATATGGATTTGATGTGATTGCTATGTCCCATTTTCTGCTCACAGATTCGGAATTTTCTAATCAGTTGATGGGTATATTTGATGAAGGGATTATGATTTTTTTTTCTTTGTAAAAAATGTTTATGCTATTGGGTTGAAGGACTGAATTACTATACTTCAATACTTCTTATTAATGCTTTATTTGCTGCAGAGAATTGAAAACTCTATAGATATACTTAGATTGGCAGGAAAGCAAAGAGTCCACTTATTAGGCTGACAAAGGCAATGGATGGCAATTGCATATGCAACAGTATATACAGATACTCACTTTTTCTGAATGTTGATCTCACCCCTCCTCCTATTCTAATTTTTTTCACAGCACTGAAATTAATACTTTCACAATTGAAAAAACAAACCGTCTTTTCTTCTATCGCAGCTCTTTTTTTTTTGTTTATCCCTTTTTTCTGAGAAGAAAATGGTGTCTGCTCAATTTCTTTTGTACATAATAATATTTTATGTTTTTGACTGACTTTTGGCATCTGTTTTTGCTTTCTTAACTCGCAGGATAAAATTTCTTGCCATGGACATGGAGATGAGATGGTTGTTAATGACTGGGAGATATCATGTATTGGACTTAAAAGAGATTTTTTTAAGTGTTTTGTCTGATGATTCAGACTGCTTGGTGGATGTGTGGGATTTTTTATAATGAGATTGTGTAAAATAGAGTATGAATGTGGCTGCATGGATAATGGATTAAATTTGTTTCAATGCAATGTGTTGTGATGGGATTGAATTTGTAGACTGCAAAGTGAATCCAATGGAATGTATTTTGTTATTGAAGTGAAGTTTGAATATATTTGTTCCAAGGTACTTGCAATATTTCATAATATTAACCCTCCAGTGGGCTAAAGTGAGCTCTCTCAAGTTTTGATAGATGTAATTGCGTGAAAATCTATGCCCAGTGAATATAACAAACTCACAACCATTTAACTTGTCAACAACGTCTCAAACCATCAATAAGTTCAACCAGTCAAAATTTCAACATTTCAATGAGGGCTCGGATTTAACATATGCGACCTGACCAAATTTCAAACTTCTTATCAAAATGTCTCAGAACATTCAACAAATTCAACCGGTCTGTATTTCAAAAACTTTATGAGAAAGTTTTAGAATATTCAACACATTCAACCTGTCCAAATTTTATGTGAAAATTCCAGAACATGCCACCATTCAACATTTAACCTGTCCATATTTCAAGACAAGTTACATTAAACTGCATATCTTCCCCCAAATCCCCTAAAAAAAATACCCCTTCAACAATGAGCCATCAACGTTTCAGCAATGAGCCATCAACATTTCAGATGTATGAGGAATAAATTTATATGTGAATGATTTAGTCAATCAGTCCGCTTCACATGCAAAACACCTCAGTTGCATTAGTCTAAACCCTAAACCTTTTCACATATTGAAGCAATGCTTATTAATCCACAACACATCAAAGGAAGCCCACAATAACACTTTTTCTAACAATTTTATTAATAAGAGTGTTGAATGCAAGGAACTGTAAGTCTGCCAATAATGGGTAATAACACAAGATAAGAAAAAGTAAAAAAACTAAAAAAACTAAAAAAATTAAAAAAGATAAGAAAAAATCTATCAATTCGTCTTCCACAGCTTCTTCCAAGTTGGACTCCACTGAATGTACTCAATGTGCTCAAGGCACACTCCAAGTTGGAGTCCAAATCCTGCTCAAAATGCTCCAAGCACACTGCAACCTACATGAGCTGAACTACTCCTCGAGCTCTTAGAGGTGATGACCACTTTCTCACTCTGCATAACATAGAAAAAGAAAAAAAAAATAGAAAGAATCAGAGAATACAAAAACTATTAGTATAAAATGAAAACCACATCATAGAAGAAGAAAAAACCAGATGGAAGAGATTAACATCAACCCACATTCAACATGAAACTGTTCCAGAGTTATAAGTTGCATGTATGTAGTAGTTACTTCAAGGCTGTCATTGAAATCCTGACAAGGATATTGTACCAACATGAATATGCACAGACATTTATAGTCTAAATTCTAGAAAGTAGCAGAATTTGTAGGCTTTCCTTGAAATTATTTTCATGTAGTTGCTTCAAGTCTGGTGCAGAAAGGCTGCTGTTTGCAACAGGCCATGTAAAGGCAGATTGTCCAAAGACAAGATGCAATATGCAACAAAAATATTGTGATATTATTACTGCTTGCTGAAATTCTGCATGTGAGAAGACACTACGACTCTGTATAAGTTGACTTACAAATGCGTCCCATCTGCCCTTCGTTGCTTTAAAAAAAAACCCCACCACTTGTCGATCTCAAATTTACTCAGCATTCACCATATTTCAGATCCCATCCCAAAACCCTTGCTATTCATCTCCAAAATCGCCCAAATATCATGTTTCTGGATTCATATACCTAAGTAATTAGGGATTAGGGCCCTAAATTAAGCGGAACTGGAATAGGGTTAGCAATTACGATTTTAGCAATTAAGGGTTTTCGAGAAATACCTGATTGGAACCACAGTAGCTACGTGAAGCAGCAGTGCGGCCGAAGCTAGAGGCAAGGATCTCAGCGTGGCTGGGTCTGGAGACCTCTTGTACCTCATTCATGGCAGGCGAGCTCCGGGAAAACAAAGTAAGATAGAGATTTGGCGCTGGGACGAGAGAATGCGAGATCGAGCAAAGAGAGAGAGAGAGAGAGAGAGAGAGAGAGAGAGAGGGATATGGCGCTGGAAGGAGAGAAGGTCAGAGTAGATCGTGACGGAGATCACCCTGATCGTTCTATGTCCCTCGTTCTGATTTGGAAGCTGAAAGGGGACTCTCAAACGTGATGGAGAGGAAAGAGGGAAATGAAAATGAAGGGGGAAACGTTTGGAATTTGGATTCTAATTGCTTTATGTCATGACGTCCCGCCCACTGCCACACGAGGGAGTAGCACGCGCCCAGCTGAGGCTCTCCTCAACTGCAGTTGAGGAGAGCCTCTCCCCTGATATAATAATCTATTTATGCCAGGGTTTACAAAACCAGTTCATAATGCATCATGAACTGATTTAACAATCAACCTTTTTTAATTGAAGTATTCAAAGTATCAAATTGACATAATGGTCTTATCTCAATCTTTATAATTATTGGTTCTTAAGGTGTTTTAAGCAAAAATATCCTTAGAAATCAATACAACATAACTTTCTTATATTATGGTTTAATGATGTTTAGGATTATGATAAAAATAATCATCTAGATGCTACCTTATTGTTTAAAGGCTATTATTCTAAACCATGCCCATGCCCATACTAATTTAAACATGGACCCTTAATCCCTCAGGCTTCAAAGTTTCTATCCAAATCAGAATTATTATGATTTTCATTCAATTTTATTGTTATTTCTTTTTATGTACATGGCATTAATGATAAGGTTATGTGTTGCTCCTGTTGAAATGATGAATGGACCCCAAATCTTGATTCTCATTTTCTTCTTACTTCCTAAAAGGAATGCCCCACTCATAGACCTAGTGAAGAAATCATTGGGAGTTTTGCACATCTAAGTATCTAACCATCTTCTCCACCAAATTCCAATAAGTTGTAAAAACTGATAAAGAAATAGATGCATTAAAAAAGTCACAGAGATTCAGAAAATGTGTAAAGTCTTAGTAATTTCTACAAATTATGCTTTGGAAATGCCTTCCAAAAAAAAACTTAAAAAAAAAAAAAAAAAAAAAAAAAAAAAACCTTTCAAAGAAAATTCTGTTTTGGAAAATTCCTAGGGAAATATGTTTTTGATAAAAGAGGATTTATCAGAACAGGTTTAATGAAAATAGGATCTTGGAATCACAGTATAAGAAGTTTTTTTTTTTTTTTTTTTTTTTTTGGGGGGGGGGGGGGGGGGGTTTGATTAAGAAAAAGGTAGGTGCAAAAGATAGGTAGAATTCATGCGAAAAGCTCATTAGATACTCTTATCCCACCTAATTATTGATCCATAATGCCCATAATCAAAAGATTTAATTATCTTTTAATCAATTTCTGGACCACCCTCCCATAAGAGCTCTCTCCCTCTTCCCTTTTACTGGTGAGAAAAAAGTATCATCCACTTGGGGGTCTCTTTGGTAGGGGACCATCACTTATGGAGACTCTCTAGCCAAAAAGTAGGTGAAATCTAGAACCTTCCTACAACCGTGTTGCATGGGCTAAAAAGTATGTAATCTTTGTTTTGGTAAGTGTTATCATTGACATTTAAAGTCAATGAAAGAAAGGAGTCTGCCCAGACCACCCATAAAGAGAAAAAAAATTTGTGGCAGCTCATCTCTTCAGAACTTGGACTATACACCAACACAGACCATCTGAATCATTGCCCCATTGCGGATAGATTATAGGCCAAGCTTTTCAGAACTTGGACTATACACCAACACAGACCATCTGAATCATTGCCCCATTGCGGATAGATTATAGGCCAAGCTTTTCAGAACTTGGACTCTACACCAACACAGACCATCTGAATCATTGCCCCATTGCGGATAGATTATAGGCCAAGCTTTTTGCTAATGAAACTACCACAACCATTCAGCTATTGACCATCAAAGTCTGTTTTAGGAGTAGGGATAGAAATGGGTCCCTGGATGCGCAATTGCCCAAAAGATCCCATTTGGAAAGATCAGTCGTGGATTAAGTGTATTTGATACAGAATTATTTGATTCTTGATTGAGGTCAGAATTCAAGTATTTTTTGCTTCCTCGTCCAAACTCCGAGGCCCTTTTACGTTATTTGGGTCTGAGTCATTGTATGGATGCATACTAACCCCAACCCAAACCTAAACCTGACCCTTTTTTCATCCAAAGAAAAGGTTTGGAAGTTTAATCAATGGCAAAAAAAAAAAAAAAAAAGAAGCAATGGTTAGGATCATTTGTTGGTGCCATCTTCTGTTCTTGATTGAGTCCATGTGATAGGAGTTGCCATATAGGTATCTCTTTGTGGAAGACTGGTGTAGGGTGGAGATATTCTTGTACAACGCAGAACAATGACTACTTATCTTACTTGTGCTATTGTTTCGAGTCCTGGTCTAACCTGGACCCATGACAAAAGGACTTGGTCTTACCAACTTTTCAGCCATTTCCCAAAAGGACAAGGGTGTGTTTCTTATGTTTTGACTACCCTTGTCCATGCATGTTAAAGTTGTTCTATCATTATAGCAACCTTACTAAGTGCATGAAGAGCATTGATAAAGAGGCATGGAAAAGAGGGTGTTTTTAAAACTTCTAGAATCTGTAATCAACATTTCATATCAATTTCTTATGAAATGCTGAGATCTCATATAAAGTCATGTAATTCAAAACCCCAACTCCCAATTTAATGCTGAAATCGCAATCAATTAATATAGTCAATGGCATCAATTTGAAGGTGAAAATGTCATGAAGAACCCAAGTAGTTGATGGGTGATAAAGTTGAAGGATGCAAGACCCATTTCCAGTAGAAAGATGAACTCCTCATACCTCAGATGGATGTTCTAGTCTTATTTTCTTTCTGAAAGTATTACGAAGAGTTTCAGGAGTTCAGAAATGCCATTACAATATGAACTGTTTGATGTTATAAAATATTATGAAGAGTAACCTTTGTTTGTTTGTTTGTTTTTTTTTTTTTTTTTTTTTTTTTTTTTTTTTGAATGGTGTTTTTTTCCCTGCTTGGCAAGACTATAGCCTTCATTTCTTTCAGACAATCATCATTAAAAAAAAATGTTGAAATTTACTTCATTACTACTTAATAGCTTTTAATTATACTCTGTAACTCATACAATAAGGAAAAATCAAAGCTGCTGTCAAGGGTCGTTAATCTGGTTCTAAAATTCCAAAAATCCCTTCACCATCAAAGAATAAGCATTCCTACCATATTTATTCCCCACATCTACCCTACCAACATCATCAACTGTCAAATTTAACCTCCACTCAATAAAAGCCATTAAACTTGTATTTCCTATTAACCTGTACTGCATACATAATAATTAATTTAAAAGAATTGATCCCATGCTGTCATTAGTATTATTGCCAACAGCAGCTATTTACCTGATGTAACCTGTGTGGGCCCACCTTTGCGTGATCGAACCCATTCAGGACATACGTACCCCTTTACAAGGGAACTGGCCAAAAGCGACTTCAATGAAGATTAATACACCCTTGGATTTTGACCATGTCTAGAAGCCTAACAATATATTTCACACATAATCTACCCAGCTGTAAAATCTCTTCGGTTGAAGTTGAAGTGAAAGCTGGGGCAGTGCCTATATACACAGAGACACGTGTGACGTGGGTGAGTTGGATAAAGAAATGCAGGCCCCAAACATGCTAAATCAAGTTTTAGCTTCCACCAGCATCGAACTAACAATAGCACAGGACCATTTCCTCTTTAGATTAAATGTCCAGAATGCTCTTGTACCGCAGACCTAATAAACATTCAAATTTAGTAGTTACCTTACTAAAAAGATAACAGAAAGCAGTCCCACAGAACAATTGCCAAGTATGTTGACCAGTGGAAACCCAGTCATTCCTAGAAAAGTTTCACCTGGATTGTTTTTAATTGTTGCTTCATTTTTTTCAAAAGCGTTTATTTAACAAATTTCACTTAAATTTACATCACCAAAATGTGTGCCTCACTGCTCTACCTTTGTCAATGAATTCTGTAACTTCTGTTAAAGAAAGGTTGAGAGTTTTCATGGGTTACTAAATACACATTCACTCATTATAATTAAGGGGGGACAAAGTTCTTATAGAAGAATTAGGATGGCTCTGTATATCACCGTTTTCGTCCAGACACTGTCTTCTTTACTGTTCCAACAGAAACTAAGAACTCGTCAAGGGATGACAAGGTCTTCATATCATCTGGGGGAAAGTAGCTGGCTGCTTTGCCCATTAAGTATGTGAACAGAAAAGAGAGTGATGGCCTTGTGACAAACCTCTCACCCAAGAGTTCATCAAGGAATGAGAAAACTGCCAGGAAATCTGACCTGCTTGCACTTATTGGAGCTGCAAAATGGGCAGGAATTATTCTCTTGAATGGCCAATCCTGTATGATCCTATCAATCCAATCTCTCACCTGAAATTTATGCATATAAAAATTATCAAACATTTCTACACTGCATCTGTGGCTTATGAGAGGAAGGTTTTACATGCATCATGGCTCAACATACATATTCTCACATGTGCATGCACCGAACATATCATGCAGGGATCAAATTAATGTTCAGAATGCATGAACCGCTTCCATGGCTCAAAATTTACCAACTGTTCCTTTTTATTTTTAAACTTCTTTTTTTGTTATTATTATGAGAGATCAACAAAAGATCAATTCGTTGTACTTTGCTACAATACCCAGATTCTTATACATGCCCAACAAACAGTATTTGTATAGAAATATTTAATGAGAAAACAGTGTTGAATATTATGGAAAGGAAAAAATTACATGTTAGGTAGAGGACTGAACTAGATAACCAGCAAGAACTGGAACAAAATAGTAAAAAGTGGCAGGAGTTACAGAGAATGTGGGTTTTAATAGGGATGTGAGGAAATGAAGAATTCACAAAGCCAACACAAATAGATGGGATAAGGCTTAATGCCAATGACCTCTAGTTTGTTCTTTGTGACTAGTCTACGCTCGCGCACGGAGAGAGAAAGAGAGAAAGAGTACAGTCATCTGCATAAAGAACTGAGAGCTCAAAAACATACTGCCCATCAACAAATGTGTGCTATGTTACCTTTTCAGGTACTTTGCTGAAAACCAATGTCTTCACAATTGGTGAAACTATCAACTTCTGTGACATTTGAGCAAAGCTTGCATTATGCTCCAAGAGATTCGATGGACCTAGGAACAAGATTTGGAGAACCATCCTTTCCCACCCTGAAAGAAAAGAATTCCACATTTTCAGTAAATATCTCAGCGCATGCCCTACTGTTGGGTTCCAAGTAAACTCAAAACTTTGCAGTCACCAGAAGGCAAAGTTGTGCACCATCAATATATAAATTCACACATCACAGACGGAAAACATAAACTGATAGAAGTACAAAATGTAAAAATTCCTATCAGGATCACTTTTGGCTAATTAACGGTGAGCCCCACTTAAACACCAGCCAAGTCACCATAAGTGGCCGGTGGCCCAATGTGGACCACACAATGCAATTTGCACTATATTGACCCTTTATTTACATTTTAACAGCATATAATTTTATAAAACAGCAAGTAGACCTGAATTATTTATGTGGTGCTGAATGCAAGGAACAAAGAAATGACAAGAAGACAGTAAATGTGGCTGAGAAGCTAAAGCTAGATGAATGTGTGGGGCAAAAAAAAAAAAGGATTGGCAATGAGTTTATGAGAAAATCTATGCCTAGCTCCAGGAAAAGAGACAAGCAATGAAAGTAATGCAGGGTGGTTTCCATATACATGCAAATCATATGACAAATCAAACTCCAACAAGGAACTAGGAAAAGGAGGAATAGGACTAGGATATTAGTAGTTATAAAAATGTGAGACAGTCCAAGTTACACAGAACACAGCTGCAATGGAGAATTGTAGAAAATTAAAGCTCAAAAAACTAACCACATAAAGATGAAATAAGGCTTCAATGATGATGATGGCCGATATATGGCTTCGCAAATAAAGCAAACAATCACCATTCAAAAAATAATAATAAAATAAATAAAGCAAACAGTTTGATAATAGAACAGCCACAGTAGGCATGAGATAAGGACCCACAAGTAGCTAAAGAATCTAAGGGACAGACCCTTTTGATGGCTCATCTTATTGTCAACTACTGGTTCCTGAGGGACATCTTTCCCTTTGCTGAGAATCTTCACTGCTAAACCATTCTTTGCAGATGCCAACAAGGATTCTTTGCTAATGCACTCTGGTGGCTGCCTTGGGACAAAAATCACAGCATCTGTAACAAACAACGTCCGTGAACGCTTATGATAAAATGCTACCTCAACATATGGCCCAATACCTGCGACAATCAAGGACTACGTTAATGTAGACAAAGGAATTTGTCAATCCTTCAGCCAAGCAATCTAAATTGATGGGAAAATGGATCATATGAGAATAGGGGAAGACAGTTGACTACCAGTGACAGAAGAAAGAACTCACCAACTTCGGGTGAGCTGAGAACTTTTTGTTCAATCTCATCAGCCCATGGGGTGGACATATCCTCATCTCTAAGCATTTTGGGACGGAAAATCCCAAAGAATTCAAGTGGCAAATTAATTGGCCAACTCCACTGCCTTGGTGCCACCCAGATCTGTGCTCGTGGGAACTTTCTTGAAAATGGGCCCACAAAAATTTTGTGCTCATATGCAAACGTGGGAAGAACTATGTATTCTACGGGAGCCTCCAACTCCTTCACAAGCTGGTACAGGAATGGAAATTTGTTACACCTTTATCAAGATAAAAGACAGTTTATGAGCTGAAAATAGAAGCATATATTATGACAAACAGAAATCCAGTACAATGAATTTACAGGAACACCTTAATGCATTCTTTGGTCGGAGCAATAGGGGCATGGATCCATAATCCTCCAGACTTGAGCTTGATAACTGTCATTCGAATGTTTGTAGAGACGCTGCTGAATCCCAGCGCTTGCTCTTGTTCGAATAGCCATATGCAATCCTTCACAGCCTTTGTAGACAAACATGGACGATATGGCGAAGTCAGTATGGCATAATCAAATAGGCTTGGTACACAAAGAATGATTAATTGTTTTTTGCATTTGCCCGTAGAACATTTGCTTTCCTCAAGATGAACTGATACAATAGTTGCTAACCATGGATAATTATAGTCCAATATACATCAATTCCATTCAGTGATAAGAATTGCTGAGTTGACTTGATTCACTTAAATTCAGGTGAAATATGGGGCAAGTCCTTAATCAAGGGCAAAAAACAATAGAGAAATTCAATCTAGTACTAGATGACTTGGAAATGACGACTGCAAACATGAACTTTATGGTACGAAAGCTATGTTTTGAATAAACTCAAATTGAGCCCAGCTTAAGATACATGTTCTTATATTTTGTTAGTCTGTTAAAGACCATGCGATCCAGGGGCGGACCCACCTTATGATGATCTGAGGCGGTCGCCCCAGATCAATCTTGCGATCCCTAGAGCTTCCCATGGGCCTTGGAACCATGCCCCATATATGTGTAAAGGTCACCCCACATGTCTAAACAGTCCACACCACCATGCACACTGCTTTCTGCAATGCATTAACGCCTTTCTCTTCTCCACCTTTATAAATCATCCTAGTCCCTCTCACCCCTTACAGTGCATTTCTCCTCTCCTTTCTCTTTCTCTCTTTATGGATTCTCAAAACACCAACATGGGTGTCGTTATTCCTCTCTCCCTCAGCATTCTTGTTTTGCTGTCAGTCTCCACTCTCCAGTCCAAGATTAGCTTCCAAGGACTGTGACTTTCCTGCGATGGCCGCCTTATCAGACTTCATCGATATTTAATATCTATGTTATCTTTTCATTTATGTATTGACTTTGAATGAATATTTATTCGCCTTATCAGACTTCATCGATATTTAATATCTATGATCTTTTTTCATTTATGTATTGACTTTGAATGACTATTTATTCGGAGTCGATCACATGGGAAATTTATGATGATTCTCATGTGGCTACACCAAAACGGTGATTAGGACTGCACATCTTTTGGATCTTACAAGATGTTTACTATTCTACTCCACTTAAGAAACTAATATGACCAACCTTGTACTCTCCAATAGAAAGAAGACTTTCCTAAGACATTGCAGAATTAGAGTTAACACAAATTATGTGACTATTATATGGTTGGATTTTCCATTTACACACATGGACCAGCAAGTACTGGAGATTAGTTTCATATCTTGGATTATGAGAAAATTGAAAAAAAAAAAAAAACATTGAAATTATCCAGATAAATCTAAAACCGTTGTATGTACTCACTTACACACAAAAATGGTGGTTTTGACAAACGCGGGTAATGTGTTTAGCAGAAGTCAATATATTTTTTATTTTGGTATTGCTAATGTGAAGAAAGTCAAAAAAAAAAAAAAAAGTTTAGCAAAAGCTTTGCCCCACCTAAATTAAAATTCTGGGTCCGCCACTGATGCGATCTACACACTGTAATAACCCACTTCACAGCTTGACTCTTATGTGTTTGAGATGACAGTTCAAATTTCGGTACCTCTCATAGTTCCCTAATTTGTTGGCCTAGGTGCATTCAGTTTGTTCTCAGTTTTCTAGATCATTACAGTTTTATCCAATTTTCATGGTTTGCAGGTCCAGTTCAACTGATTCATACATGTAATATTAAAATAAACCTCATAAAGCTTATACACTGGCATATGAAAATACTCATATGACCTTTGATGAAGTTCATTGAAAATAAAACCCCCCTTTTAAATAAAGAATTTTAAAATATTGCATGCAGAAATATTAAGATGCATTCGATACATTTAATATGAATAAAGAGAGTTCCAACTTCAAATGATTGAAAATCAAATAAGTTTGGTCTAATTCATGAGCTAGACCAAATTGATGTCCAACTGTTGAGCGAATCAAGTTACGAATTATTTCGACAATCTAGTTCGCAGTTTGACACTAGTTAGTATGAACTTAGACCTTATTGAATAAGTTATGGAAGTAGAAATCGTTTATTTTAATCAAGCTATTAATATCTAATGAACTGCAATAGGCCATCGTGAAAATAGGTTATTTTCAAATAAACATACTAACTGTTAGAAAAGGAAATTCTAAGTACTTTTTTACATATCAAACAATTCAGAAAGTAGGAAAGACCTTATCTCATTCATCATCATCATTGTCAGAGCCTTGTCCCAACTATGCTGGGGTCGGTTACATGATTTTTGTTTCTCCATTCTGATTTATCCTAAATCGACTCCCTAGATAAGTTTCACTTCTTCATAACTATTTTTACTACTTTCATCTACATCCTCTTCAACCCACCCCTTCCCCTTGGTGGGCCATCAACCTGCATAGCCAAACTTTTCTTTACCGACGTTGTTGGCGGCCTACGTTGGACATGCCCAAACCATCTCAAACGGATTTCTCTAATTTTATCCCCTATTAATGCTACCCCTAAATGCTCTCGAAATTGTTCATTTCTAATTTTATCCTTCCTAGTTTTGCTACACATCCACCTTAACATTCTCATATCTGCTACATCCATTTTGTGTATATGTTGCTTTTTTATTGGCCAACATTCTCGTCCATAGGTCATAGCTGGTCTAATTGTTGTCATGTAAGAATTTCCCTCCAATCTTGTTGGCATTTAGGGGAAATAAAAGAAAAGCCTCTGCTTCAACCATCCTGCTTTTATCCTATATTTGACATCTTCGTTACAAAGACCTTATCTCATTCACTTGATATTATGTTAAATCAAGATAAAATCAGTTCTCTCTAGGGGGAAAAAAAACCTGAACTTTTGCAATATATAATTGTATGTGAATAACCAACGGCTAAAGATTGAAATTTCTCAAGACTCAAAATCCTAATTTCTAGAATAATTGATCAAAATGGAACAAAGATAGAAAACAGCATAAAAAGTGCTGTCCTGATTCATGAATCAACAATCTTCTAAGACAATGAACTCTTGAAAGACCAAGCCTAATTTGAAAAGACCCATCAAAACTAGATAGAGAATTCTCAATAAAAGTTATAATATGGCACCAAACAATAAGATTTTTAGTATAACCCAACCACCTAAACGTCTTTATCTCATTCAAAGAGTATAAAGCCCTCAAGACCCAAATGCCCCATTTATAATAACCCATCAAAAGGTCAAAACAGCAGGGGAAAGCCCAAATCAAATAGAATTACACAACCCCAGTTCACAAAATCATCACAGACCTACTTACCTCAGTCCTTATTGTGCGCCTATTGAGAAAAGGTCCAAGTGGGAAAGGAAACCCAGTGAAGTTGAGATAAAATCTGCCACTGCTGGCACTACTACTGCTACCAGTGCTTGCAGAAGCCACCACCAAACTAATGAAATCTCTTGTCCTGCTTTTGGGTTTTGATGCAACTTATCAACCATTTTTGATGTTGGAGGAGTGGTTGGGGGGATCCTGGCAGGCCACATATCTGACCAGCTCAATGCGAGAGCCATAACTGCTGCGAGCTTCATATACTGTGCAATTCCAGCTCTCTTCTTCTATCGTATATATGGAACTGTTTTATGTAAAAAAGGAATGGAACTAATTGCAATTAACTATAGTATTTATATTCAATCTATATATTGGGTGTAAAGGCATATAAAACTAAAAAGTTTGGATTTTTAAAAGGTGTGCTATACCCATCCATTTAATAATGGTGCTACCATTTAATAAAAAGCAGGCCATAGAACTTAAGTTTTATTCTGATTTTATAATTCAATATCACTCAAACTTCAATGTGTTTCTGTTAGACTGAAATGGCAATTTGTTTTAGCATATTCTCATAGAAATATATAATAAAAATTATAAACCTTCATTTTAATTATTTTCAAGGTGTTTTAGATGTAAACAAATTAAATAACAAAATAGAAGATAAAGGTGGAAAGAATGGAGTTCAAATGTATTTTTGGAATTTGAAATAAACTCAAAAGAGTTGGTACATAGATGAGGAATGTTCATATGCATCAATCTCTCATCATAGGCCGAGGGATACTTGCATAATTGAAAATATTCACATGCAAAAGAGGGAAAGCTATATATGATCATATGCATAGAAGATGAATGTTCATGTGCAAAGAGAGAAAGCCACCTAAGCATCCTCGCCCAATGGTAAGGGATAGATGCACATGAATATTCATTCTTCTAGTATTTTCGAATTTTACCCCAGAATCAGATTTCTCCTTCCCTTTACGCTCTAGACAATCTTTTCTAAAATGCCCTTCCTTGTGACATTTGAAGCACTTTAATTTTCTAGTTTTTTATTTTGACCTAGATCGGCCTCTTCTATTCTGCTCTCTCTTCTCTATTCTGCCACGCACTACCAAACCCCCACCAGAACTGTCAGTGTTTTCAATTGCAACCTTTTTCTTCAACTCCTTAGAGTTCAAGGCTGACTCAACATCTTCCTTAGAAAGAGTTTCTCTACCATATATCATGGTATCAACAAAGTTCTCATATGAGGGTGGCAAAGAACATAGCAACATGATGGCTTGGTCCTCATCATCAATTTGAACAGAAACCCTTCAAGAATCCACCAACAGGAGGATTTGTCGGGTGTCTTAAGTGCAAAGAAGTCTGCAGAAAATCTGATTTAGGAAGAGGAAGCTGCCACCATTTTTGTTCTTGTTACTTGTTAGAGGCTCACAGTTAATGTGCCACTGTTATTTCACCAGCAACACAAATCCATTTCAAGGATGCATTTGTGACAAGTGGAAGGCCAATTCTATATTCTCCTCCAACATGATTTGTTGAGGATCACAAAATTCTGAAATGGAGGAGGAAAGAGAGAGAGAGACAGTCCAACAGTGACCCCACGAACATCATTCTATCACTGAAGCTGTATGGCTAGGAATGAAAATGGGGCCTGAGTTTAGAAGGTGGGGCCAACATGGAGGATGAAAGAATGGTTGTATATGAGATGATTGTATGTGGGTGGCCCTGAAATTGAGTTGAACTGATAATTCAAGCCATGATATTAATAGGGTCGCTGATGGTAAGGTTGGTGGGGACCAAACTTGTACCAACCATAGCCAATTTAATTGTCACTTTTGATTTGAACAAATGGGCCAATACGTTCATATCTTGCATGGTGCCACCTGATGCATGGATATATATATAACCAAGTTGGTTCAGCCAATTCTAGTGCTCCTTTTCAAACAGGCTTTAAAGTGGGGAGCCTTAATTCAGGAGATTTGAGTTTTGTAATGCGCCTACCTCTTCGAGCTAACTGATGGGAACGTCTGACTGTAAGAGGTAATTTTTCTTTGATAAAGATCATCCAACAAAATGACCCAATGCCAGAATTAAAGCAGAAGACAATCAATTACCATGCCTGAGGATTCTCTGTTAAGGGGTAACGGTATCATCCCTGCCAAATATTACAAGAATTTTTTTATGTATAGTTTCAAAATCTTTCACCCAAGAGATACCTCTCACAGTTCTTTGAAAGGTAATGAATTATGTCCTTTTTAGAAACATATGGGGCTTATTTGATTGCATGGGAGTTGAATACATACAAAACCATCGTGAAATGGTTTCCAAAAAGGATTATGAAAGAGGTGAGAGGTGAAGGATATAAGATAGAGGTCCACATGCAACCCTCACTTTCTTAAAATTTGGGCGATTGCTGGGTATTCACTTTCCATCCAGCTGTGATTCATTTTCAAAGAGATAATTTCAAGGTCTTTTTGGAATTTCACTCTTGATTATTCAATGTTAACCACTTCTAGAGATACATGTGAATATGTATGAAACAAGAATTCCTAGAAATTCTAAGACTTGTATTTCTAAAAGTGGTTAAGAATGAATAAACAAAGGAGAGTATCAGAAAATGACCATGGTGTGATCTCCCATTTCATAGAAAATGAATCCCTAGTAATTCAATCTTAGGAAGGTCAAGGTCCTATCTACATCTCCTTATAATTAATTCACACATCCTTCATGCCTCACCTTTTTAATATTCCTTCATTGGAACAAATTTGAACATGAATTCCTGTGAATTCAACTCCATAAGTAACAGGCCGAGTATGATCAATTCAACCCTCTCACTCACTACCCCTAATAGAATCATATTCACTCCTATTTGACTCTCATCCAACCCCTACTTATGGGTGGATTGAGCACAAGAAATTGTTGGTGGATTGAACAAAATAAAAAACTTGAGGCCCCTAATCAAGGATTAGCGGTGACCCAATTGGGCTTGCCAAAAATTAATCTACATTGAGGGCTTTCCATCATTCTATTCCCATGATTGCCATTCATCCAAATGGTCTCCTAATGGGCCTTGGATTTTACCTCAGAGAAACCATGAGAGGTACCCATCCAGTGCAAATAGTGACAACAATTGTATAATATTGGGGCACCCCAAACACACTTATAACTAATTTCATTTTCATTCTCTTTAGCAAAAAAAAAAAATCTATTTTCATTCAAGTGATGCTACCACAGCACCCTTCAAACTCCACAAGAAACAGGTAATGAATTTGTGTCTACAACTACAACATAACGAGGCAGAAGACAAGAACATCAAAGCTTCCATCCCATGGTAAGGCAGTGAAAAAATAAATATTTTTAATACAGTTTTAAGCAGAATCAATGACCCATCAGCGTCGAATTTTTTACATCAAAACAGCATGGTTCTGAGTCATTCGAAGCAAAGCCATGCAAGGAAACTGGTATCAGCCTTCCAGCCAACCGAATTATGACAGGCACAGACCCACCAGGCATACATTTTTATCCGAATCAAAAGCACCATTTATCTAGAGCAGCAAAGAGTAGGAGATGGTAAGATACACACAACTCTACACGTTTATCTCTTTCAGCGTCGACTGCCAATTTTGCCTGCATCTTTAGTTATATTCACCAAACACTGGATTCAAAGTTTTTGGCGCAAATGCATGATGCACTCCAGCCCTTCCTGCCACATTACCAGCATACCAAAAATAAGCAGCAAAAGCATTGTCAATCTCACAATTTAATGCTAAAGCACCACATCAATTGAGGACAAACAATTCTGATATGGATAAATATTGTTTCAGAATTGGCTGGGAACTGGAGCAAAATGGTACTGCGTCCCCAAAAAGAGCTTAGGATTGAAGGCATATTGAGCAAACGATGCTTTGCTTGATGCCACCTTTGACTCTTTGACTCTACAAAGTTGCACTAGTCATCCATATTCACAAATTGATAACCAAAGCACTTCATCTCTTCCATAATCGTCGATGGTGTAAATTGAGCATGGGATTGAGTGCAAATTGAGCAAATGACACTTTGCTTGATGCCTCATTTGGCTTCTTAACTCTAGCCAGTACGTTAGTCTTCCAACTTCAATTGATCCTTGGTTGAGCATGCAGTTACATAGGAGGCAGCCACATTTTGAGGAAAAAGGCCATTACCCACACATCTCATTCAGCTTCACTCATCCATATCCGCAAATTGATGAGCGAAGCACCTCATTTCTGCCATCATCATCGATAATATAGAATAGATCTCATCATTCTCTGGATGTGATTTGTCACCAGCAACAAACACATGAGCCACCCCTTCCACCTCTATACGGCTATGCCCGGCCCGCTTCTCTATTCCTCTATCTTTCATCAGTCTTCTCACTCTCCCAGACTCAGCATACATGTGAGGCATATATATTGGCAAGAAGAACAAAATCAGTGGATTCACAAGACCCAAGCTCCAGAATTTTTCCCAAAGCCAATTCAGCTCTCTCCACATCGTTATGACTCCGACAACCCACAAGCAAGCTTCTCCAAACCATGGCATCAGGCACAATGGGCATTGCTCTTATGAAATTCTCCGCCTCTTCCAAGCAACCCGCTCGTCCAAGTACATCAACCACGCACCCCATAATGATCTATCCTAGGCTCAATTTGGTACTATTTCCTCATCTGATCAAATATCAGCCTCCCTTCTTGAACCATTCCAGAGTGAGCACATGCAGTTAGGATTGCCACAAATGTGCTTTCATTTGGCCTGATGCCAGCTTTCTTCATCCTCTCAAACAAACCAAGTGCAGCCAGGCCATTTCCCTGCAATCCCATACCTGAAATCATGGCATTCCAAGCAACAACATCTGGTCGAACGATCTCATCAAACACCTGGAGTGCAACCTCAATCAAGCCGCATTTCGCATACATATCAACCAAAGCAGTGGCCACTTTAGTGGTGATTTCAATTCTCCTATCTTTCAAGTACCTATGCAACCATCTGCCAGTTTCGAGAGCACCTAATCGAGAACACGCAGAGATTACACTAGATATCACACTCTCCGAACTCACAGTACCAACCTCCAATAACACCCCCCTAAACAGTCGCAACGCCGCCTCCGGCTGATCGCTCCAGGCATAACCCGAAATCATGGCAGTCCACAGAACCTCATCTTTCTCCTTCACTCCATCAAAAACCCCTCTAGCATCCCCAATCCTCCCAGCTTTCAAATACCCATCAACCATAGCGGTCGAAGAGACCAGACCTCTCACAGGCATTCTATCAAAGACCTGTCGAGCAAGCTCCACCCTAGAACAGCCCGCATACAACCCAATCAAACTCGCCTGGATATAGCAATCTGAGTCCAACCCAGATTTCAAGACGACCCCATGAACCTGTTCACCATTGCGAAGAGCGAGATTCCTTGCGCAGGACCTGAGGACGAAGGTAAAGGTGTGCTTGTTGGGCTTGAGCACTGGGTCTTCTAGCACTTTGACGAACAGGTGGAGGGCGGTTTGGGGGAGATGGGATGAATGGGTTCGTATGATGGAGATCCAGAGGAAGAGATTGGGAGGGGTTTTGAGGAGATGGGCATGGATCTGGTTCAGGTGATTGAGGGAAGAGCAGCTGAGGATTGTGGGAGAGAGATTGATGGGTCTGGGTGTTGTTGGGTCGAGCCTGGCTCCCGGTGGTGGTGTTGAAATGGCCATGGCTGCATGGCCAATTGCTAAGATTTAGCTGAGCTTGAACATTAAATGAGCCACCTTGAGGCTTGAGCTCGAACCAGAGTTGAGAATATAGATTGAGCTTGGCTTGAATTAAGTCGAGCTAAGCTTGACAATCTTTTAGCTAATTTCAGCACTAGCTAAAGCTCACCAGTCAAATTAAGAGAAGTTTGACGATGGATATTAAGTTTGAGCTCAAGTATAGTTACGAGTGCTCAGTACACAAGCCATTCTAGACTTGACTAGGGCCCAACCTACTTTGGGCTGGGTATAGGCCTAGGGTTTAAGTACTTGTATCCAATCTGGGTCTAAATTTTGGACTCATGGGACAAACTTAGATTAGGTGATAGAAAGACGAGCGCAACGATGCCCCACCCATGAACACCCTTGGTCTTGTCGGGCTGGACAGAGGCATATCCAGGCCTGACCCACCTTTAGAAACACAGGCCCATATCCAAGATAGCCCCAACATTGGCCTTGAGTGTCTAGTCTGAGCCTGCCCATTAAGCAAATCAGGTCGGGCCAGGTCAGGCTTTTAATCATTCTTTTGGGCTTTCTAAGTACTTGTTTGGATAAATAAATGCTAAACTACATGTATTACTTATTCATACCAGGCTTCAGGCTTTCTATCATTTAATCTAAGTCCAGCCCATATATTAAGGAATCCAAAATTTTAAGTCCAAGCCCGGACATTAAGCAAACCTACTTAGTAATGGCCTTATGGAAGCATATTAAAATAAGAAAACTTTCACCTTGATGCCACTTGTTATTCAGGTACCATAAGGTGGGGCCACACAGCAGTCATGCGAACTGCGGAGTCCTGTAGGTGAAAACCGCCCTAACAGATATATGGCTCACACCTGTAGAGTCAGGTCAAGCCCTAAAACAAGATGAGCTTGAGCTGAGCCTAGTTGAGATTCTCAACTTGATCTCCGCCCAGCCAAGCAGAACCTAACTTGAGTTTGGCTCATTAGACAATGAGATGAGAAAAAAGTTAAAGCTTAATTTAGCTAGCTAGAGCATCTACCTGGCTTGTTAACAGCCCTAGCACATGTGAACATGGGGAGAAATTGATGAAGATTAAAGGAGAGTGATGTACAGCCCGCTAGGATCTTTAATTTTTTTTTTTTAATTAGAATCAAGAATCCAAGTATCCATTAAGATTGGACTCGGGATGTATAATCTTAGAAGGAGAGACTTGTATTCGCAAAAGATTTCAGATGTGTGCCCTTTATGTGAGAACTGAGAATGGGTTGGAGAGGGTGGATTACCTTTTCTTGCAATGTGATGTTTCATCTTCTTTGTAGAGAGAATTCAATCAGAGATGTGGGTTAGCATGGTGTTTGTCAGGCTCCATGATCAGTATGTTTGAAGCTTGGAGATTTTGTCCTTTTTCAGGATGTGGGGCAGTTCTGTGAAGACTTATCCCTTTTGCCATAATGTGGTCCATTTGAAAAGAAATGAATGATATAATTTGCAGGGGAGCGAGAATGGTCTACAGCGGCCTTCTTTCAGTTATTACTTGACGAATAGCAAAGTGGGATTTGGTGAGGGAGGCTTGTTTATTTGTTCAGTGTCGCAAATTATGAAGGTGCAAGTTTGATGTCCTCTCCCAAGGAGCTTTTTGAAGTTTAATATAGATGGGGCAGCTAGAGGAAAGCCAGGGTCATCAGAGTATTGGGGGTGTGCTTAAGGACCACAAAGGGGATGTCTTGCTTATGTTCTCTAAGAATATAGGTATCAAGGAATCAAATGAGTATGAGGTGTTGGCAATTTTAGAGGCTCTTCGTTCGTTTTTCTCTTCATTTCGTGACAAATTGTTGGTGGAAAGTGACTCCTCAAATGCTATCTTTTGGATCTCAAGCAATGAGGGTCCTTGGAGGTTCCACATCCTCTCGTGGAAATCAAGTCCTTACCTTCTCAAGGTTATGTCGAATTTAAGCATGTTAGGTCGGCAGATGCTATATAGAGGACTCTCTAGCTAAACAAGGGATAGATAGGGTTATTCCTTTGATTGCTTACACCATGTAATTGTTTGCTTTTGTTCTTCTGTACAAGTCTCTTGTACCTGTTTGGGAAGTGTGTTGTGTAGCTTAATGCCTTCTTTTTAATCTAATGTTTCAGTTACCATTATAAAAAAAAAAGATTGGGTTTTGGCCATTTGGATGCATGCAAATCAGCAAAGAGCAAGAGGGATTGGAAGGTCTTGACAGATATTATTGGATAGATCCCCGCATTGGCAGATGATCTTACAGATCCCAAAATTTAACAGTCCAAGAAGTGTATATGCAACCAGTAGCGAAAATGAAAGGGAAAACCCACTAAACCAACAATACATGCTCCTAGTGTTGAAAGAAGCAAACTACATGAGTTTAGAGAGAGGGTTTGCTTACCTATTGATGAGAATGACGAAGGAGGAAGATGAAGAAGATAATGGGGAGACTCTTGAGCCTTGGGGGAAGCATTGGAAACTCTTGGAAGCCCTAGCTTGGTTGGTGGAGGAATAGGGGGAGAAGGAGTAGAGAGGTTGTAGAGAAGAGAATGAATGAAAGGGAGAAATGGGGCTTTAGGGTTTAAAAGGGGATTTTCGTTTAGCAATTTTGCACATAAGGCCAAGTTGTTAAGGAGTTTACAAGAAAGTCCTTGGCAAAATGGGTATGGGCTCATAATGAGAGTCCCTTGGGCCACCGGGCCAAGGTGGGTCCAAGTAAGTATGATATGCATGACACACTACCTAATGCATCACACACCACTAATCCTAATGCTTAGGCCACTAAACCCAATTAAGCATCCTAATCTTAGTGATTAGTGACTAACCCCACTAATAAAGGCATGAGGCCTTACAGGGGTTGCCTCCAAAAAAGGATAACAAAGAAAGAAAAATCAAAGAAAACCAGAGCAGCTGGATGTTTGTCCTTGCATAACTTTGTACAAGTTGCAGGTTGGTAGCCCCTTGTGGGATGTTAGGCCTCATTCTTGGCACAATAGAGATCTTTAGTGCTATTTGATTTTTGTTGATTCACTCAAGTTTGACATTAGCAAGAGGGTTACAATTTTATGTTAAGGTTTGCATAGACAGAGTTAAAGAACAAATCTCTGTCCCTTACCCACAAATTTATTTTCTTCTTCACATTTTCATTTCTATGTCCTCAATAGGCATGTATGTTAAGAAGCACCCAACTAGAGTGCTCTAAAGGATCTGAGTGTTACATAAAGGATTCCATGTTTAAAATAAATAAAAAAGGGGAAAAAAAAAAAAACATAGTTATAGACATCCACTACAAAGTACAAACTGATATCATCATTAGGGCTTTGTGTTTGGTTTCCAAATCAGCAAATATTAATGAATCAATTCAACTAAGACAACACTACCACATTCTGTTTAAACAAAAACCAACAAGATACTGTGGGACAAATATAATGAGACAAAATATCAGCATTACTTCCATATACTAAGTACTCATCTATCAAACACATTGCATGTGGGTTAGGAGAAATGCAACAATCAATAGCTTTGAAGTAACCATTTCAATATATAAATAAAAACCAATAGATGATAAGATTTTCTTATTCTTGGAAGTAAAAAGAAGAAAAGGTATCATTTCTATTAGACAATTTCTTTTATAAAGCATACTTCAACCAAAAGCTTGTTTTAGGAAGAAAAGTACCTTTTATAGCATGATGTTCCCATTAGAGTGCTAATCCTTCTCAAAGTATTAACAATGTATCAGAAGTATGAAGAGAGGGAACTGACCTCACGACTTGTATTACATCACTTGTAAGGGGGAATACATTCAATATATTTTTTATATTGCTCATCCTTCGAGAGCAAGTCAACTACAATAGACTTGGTGTCTACATCTAGCAAAACATCTCTCTTAGCCATTATATGGAGAATTCCCACTACCTTTTGCATCTCATTAATTCCACAAAAACCACGAAGAATTGCTTCGAATGTGAAAGGATCGGGTAAGCAACCATTTTCTTCCATTTGAAAAAATAGCTCGTTGGCCTCCTCCATCAAACCTTCTTTGCAGAGGGCATTGATCATTATGTTATATGTAATCACATCCGGCACCAAACCATTGTCAAAGATGCCATCAAATAGCATTTTTGCCATTTCAATTTTCCCATCTCTGCACAAACCGCCCAAAAGAGTGGCATAAGTAACAATATTAGGAATTAGTCCCTTATGGCGCATTTCTTGAAAGAGCCTTACAGCTTCATCTATTCTCCCACTTTTGCAGTATCCATTAATCAAGACATTGTAGCTGTACACATCATGTTTAACACCATCAGTCACCATAGAATTAAAGATTTGTACTGCAATGTCCATTTTCTCTTGGAAACAATAACCACCCATCAATGTATTATAAGAACTTGCATTAAGCTTCTCGCCTCTTTGAATGAGGACGTCAAATAACTCATGTGCTTTTTCCGTCATCCCTTGTTTGCAAAAAGCATTTAGCAATATGTTGATTGTCACGACATCAGGAAATATGTGTCTATCTATCATTTCGTTGTATAATCTCCAGCCTTCTTCCCACCGGTTCAAATTGCAACATCCCTGAATTAAAGAATTATAAGTGACTACATCTGGTGAAACACCGTTGTTACCAACCATTTCTGAAAAGAGGCCTAGGGCCTCATCCAAAAACCCTTGTTTGGAAAGGCCACCAATGATAGTGTTGTAGGTAAAAGTATTAGGCCTATATATTTCACTCTCCATCTTTCTAAACAAATAGAGAGCAGAACTCACGTTTCCAGTCTTGCAAAGCCCATGGATGAGGGCATTGTATGTAACTATGTTAGGTCCATACCCCTTCTCCACCATTTCGGAAAAGAGGTCCATGGCCTCTTTGACCAACCCCTCTTTGCAAAGCCCATGTATGATGGTGTTATATGCAATAGTGTTGGGTCTACATCTTTCCCTCTCCATCGCCCTCAGCATCTCAAGAGCAGCATCCACCTTCCCACTTTTGCAGAGCCCATCTATGACGGTACCGTAACTAACCACATCAGCGGGGCATCCCATCTCCCCCATCTTCGTCAACAATTCAATGGCCTCATCAATTTCACCCACCTGACAAAGGCCCCTAATTAAAGTATTCCAAGTTACTGCATTGGGTTCGAAACCTCGTTTAAGGAAGTCCCCAAAAATGGCGAACCCCAGATCGACCCTGTTCAATCTGCAGTAACAGTTGAGCAGAATGCTCGGAGTAAATATGTCGGGTGCAATCCCAGTCGAAATCATCCTCGGATAGAGAGAAACAACAGTGGAATAATGTTTGATTCTTGCCACAGCCCATAATATAAGACTGAAAACACCAACTGGGGGCAAGGGTTTCATGAGGAGCACACGATCGAACCAACCCAATGCATCATCAAGCTTCAAATTCTCTGATTTACATCGATCTTTCACAAAATTCAAGAACTGGGTTCGGCTCGATGCATCATCATCAGGATTCAATTCCTTTGCAGTATTAGAATAACAATAACAACTGATAATACTAGTAGAAGTGGTACCGTTTTTTAGTGCAGCCATGGCCGTTCTTAAGCGAGAAAGGGAAGGAATCGAAGAGGCCACAGACGTCATTTTCTTCTTTTTTTTTTGTTGGAGAAGAAGAATGCTTCTCTGATATGAGCTCTAGCCTCGAGCTCTGTAGGCGTCCTGTCTTGTTTAGGGGATTGGTTTTCGGGAGACGAAAAGTTGTTCCGGCTAGAAGAGCACCACTTCAATTTTCAGGGCACGTTAATCCTACCATCTAACTTTTTTGGCAAATTTCTAATAATCTATCAGATATCAAGCGCTGTGCTTTCATCGCATAACTGTTTGATCTCTCAAAAGAATTTGAACGGCTTGGATCTTCCAAATGGCCTCACATAAATAAAAAATAAATATTTGAATTTGAAATTTATTTTCCACGTATTTTAAGATTTATAACTGAAATTTGACCGCCCGGCCGTGCTTGGTCTTCTTAAGATGATGTATGGTATGGATCATGACTTGGGAGCCCACATAAACAAAAAAATTGAGAGACACGGACGGTCAAAAATCCCTTCTTTAATACTGTGGCAAATCAATGGTCAATATTTTTTTGCCATTTTCTCATCATCCATCATTAATCATGTTGCCAGATTTGACTGGCCAGACATTTGAGGCCTTTTAGAGCAATTGAATGGTTCGGGTTCAACATAAGGGGCCCACAGAATTTCAGATCTCGTGATCAAATGGTTTGGATTTCTTTGTTAACATCTTAAGATATATGAAAAATCAACGGTTGATTTTTGACATATGAGTTGTTTTGGGGATTCTAAAGATGATGAATGATCAGGATCATGATTGTGGGACCCATAAAATAGAAAATCACAAAAAACTGTTAACCCACATAAAATAGAAAATCACAAAAAACTGTTAACCCCGAAACTACCGCACGGTTAATGTCGCTCCGCAAATGCACGCGCGCGTAGCTTTCTCCTTTCCGAGAGTGGGGTGTTTGATCCTTAATATATTCAAACGCATGGAACAAAGGATTCCTTCAACGCTTTTTCCTCTTCGATCCAAACTTGAATTTTATGTGGAAGCGAGGAAAACTGCTAAAAATCCTCACTTTGGACGTTTGCCAAACGTGCCATTAGTGGAAAGGTCCCCGGTTGAGATTCAAAATCCTTGATCATATTTAGTTTTATGCAGCTCCTATGGGCCCCAAAATCTTAATCTCACCCATTCAAATTCTTTATTGACTTATAAAACTCGTAACTAACTGTTTAATGGACTTTTAATCATTTGGTCACCTCGAAGAACTAGACCTGAGGGATTTGGATAAAAACCCTTTTTTTTTTACCCAAGTGATAATTGGGTCTACGCTTAGTCAGGCCTCTTCCAAATTTTCCATGCCCAAAATGATGCGTTTATTCAAAGTATCATTGATTTAAATTTTGTATATATCATGCACAAAAACCATGTGCAATACAGATAGTAGAAGGCTTCATCTGCAACCTCTTCATTACAAATTCAACATCAGTACCCGAATGGCAGTTCTTTTCTTTTTTCTTTTTCTTTTTTTATGAAAATTGAGTGGTTTGCTCCACAAAAGACCCGAGTTGAACCCAACCTGTTTACATCCCTACTTATGATAACAAAGATTTTATAGCTCCAAGAACAAATTAAATGGAGATGATTTTCTTGTGAACTTAACCACAAACCTTATTTTCTAATATTCTCAATGTACAAGCCAAAATAGAGTGAAGCGAATGAATTAAATAGCACCCAATTCAATGTACGAGGAGAGTCTTTTTTCCTTGCACAACTTAACATTTCAATAATTCCAACCATAGCAAACTTGAAAAGAATTGTGCTACAACTAATATGATGCATGGAAAATCTGCAGCATCTAACTTTGCCATTTTATGTTGAATGTAGATTTTATCATTTATTCTGTTTATCAACCATCTATTTCATAGCCATCAATTGGAAGCTAGAATTGTCCAATATGTGATTATTTTCTGTATATGGTCATTGAGTTCAGGTCTCGCAAAGCCTATCTACATATTAACAGTTCAGTGGTACAATATGAAAACCTAGGCAAACTGTAGAACTTAGCACAGGGAAAAGAAGCTAGTTTGGATATAGGAAGGATATTTTCATTGATATATTTAAGGTCCCAGTCGTCAACAAATACAAGCACACTACACCATAAAAGCTTCCTACTTATGAGAGTTTTTTCTGCCTTTGCCCAAAACTTTGACTCCAAGTTTAACCTCCAAGTAGATGCAGTATTGCTACAAATGACAGAAAATAATCCTCGCCAGCTGAGATTTTGGGACACCCAAAAGAAACCCAAAGGAAATGAACCATGTAAAAACATTTGGTTCTTTTTTTTAGTTTTCAATTATATCGTTCGTTACTCACACCATAACCCGCCACCAGTTAGTCAAGGTCATTAGGGGAATTAATGGCTGCCAAAGACCAAGTCACCGTTCTTTTAAAATTCTCTTCCTGTTTTTTAATGTGCACAAGCATGGGACTTTGAGGAAGCCAGCTTATAACTGTATTCCCAAACATTTGTTGGCTCCACCTGGGCATGAGGAACATGGCGAGGATGCTTCTTTCTCTTGTCTCCTTTTATTTGCTTCAATGCATGGTTCAACATAGGTATCAGAGCCTCCATGCACTCAGCAACTGCATTTGGATTTCCTGGCATATTGATAATCTGATTACAAGCACCCATGGAATGGTTAGATTCAAACAACAGAACATTTACAAAAAGAAAAAAGTGGCAAAACAGAATTAGAAGAAAATGGCACCTCCCTCGGCAAAAGTATAAAATAAGATGAAAAAGAGTAAAGAATACAATCATTTATTGTAAGGTGCAATTTGGCCTGATTGCACCACTATCCTCACCTTATCAAACAGGACCCCAAACTTGAGGAATCCCCCATATATATTGTTTCACTTCCATCATGATTTGTGGTCATAGTTCATGCATTTAAGCTGTGCTTAAAAATATTTTGCATTTTGCCTGGAGTCTCAGGATTGCAAAAGGGGGGTTTCAGAAGTGGAAGGTGTCTTTACCGTGCCTAATAACTTCCCACTGGAGAAAATCATATATGTAACAGATGGGGGTCACAAAAAATTATAAGCATTTTCTATGCTTCTTTTTTAACACCCAAAATCTCAGGTGTTGTAGTTTGTTCTTTTACTTGTCAATTTGATTTTTCTAGCCTTCTTTGTGGAGCATGGAGAACATGGAGATGCACAGACGTATTTTGGTGTGTGTTGGGTGTAGGGTTGGTATATGAGAGACTTTAAATTGTTTTGAAGATAGTATGGCCTTAATCAACCCAGTTCATCCAGACTGTTCTATTGTTTCAGATTGTCGTGTGGGCTCATGCGGATCTACACCTTTGCTTTTTGGAACATCCAGATGGTTAGTAATGGTAGTATTCTATTTACAAATTGTAAGGTCTGTGACCTTACTGGGTCATTTGGGCCCAATATCAGGCCCTGACCTGTTTAATTTGTTATTTTCTTATTTAATTATATTTTAGATATTTAAGTGGGTTTAGATCATGAGCGAGTTTCTTTTAGCATTAGATTACTATCTATGAAGTTTCGTTCGATTCCGAGTTCGTTTGATCATAGCAGGGGGGTAGTTTGCAATTTAGGGAAAATTGAGTATTTTTTTCGAAATATTCCAAACACCGTGATTTTTGAGTTCGTTGAAAAGGTTTCGTCACGCTGATCATTTTTGTCTCTTGACTCGTCGCGGTCCGACGATCAGAAACCCTTCAAGTGGTCCATTATTTAACCGGACCCACTTAAGGGGCATATTAGTCTTTTCTTCTTCTTCTCTTCTTCTTAATCAGGGATTAGCCCTAATTCTATTCTTTTTCTGCGACGAAAGAGAGAACCGCAGCCTTTCTTCTTCCTCTTCTCATCTCAGGCATAGAACCCTAGCCTAGAAGATCCCATTCAAAGATCCGGTCCGCTAGACTTCTTCCTCTCGATCTCCTCTTGCTTCCGGTATCAATTTGGTAAGCATTCTCACACTTTCATCTTTTCATTCGTATTCTCTCTGGTTAAATTTAGGTCTGATCTTAATTCTTTTCCTTCCTATCTTCTTCTTGGCTTCCTAGATTTCGATTTATCGAGTTAGATCGTGGATTTTGGGGTAGAAAGGCTTCTCCTCGAGTTTTGCCCAATTCCAATCTTCTTCTTGGTTGAGGCAAGTAGATATGCATTTCATAATATTTATGTCTGTATTGTTTCATTGATTGATGATATATATTCATGATAGATTTTCCCTTTAATTCCAAGCCTGTTGTGATTTTAATTGGAAAATATATGTTAGGTTGGATTTTGGGAAATGGATAAATTGATGATAATAGGTTGTTTAGAATTTCTTAATGGAATGGAATAAATTGTTGAGGAGAGCAGGAGCCTCTGTTTTATGCAGGTTACAGCTTCTGAAAGGCCTGAAAATGAGAACGAATGATTGGGGACGGAATAGTTTCAGAATGGCCTGAAACTGTGGAAATCTCGTGCTGTCGGTTAGCCGAATTTGGAATTCGGTCAGCCGAAATATGAAATTCGGTCAGCCGAACACCATTTCGGTCAGAAAACCAGAGAACATGTTTTACACTGATTTTGTACAGTCGGTCAGCTCTTGGTTCGAATGTCGGTTAGCCGAAATGAATCGGTCAGCCGAGACAAGTTTCGATCAGAAACCAGAGAGCTGATTTCTCAGTCGTCTGAGTTCGGTTAGCCGAACTTGATGTTCGGTCAGCAGAACTGAGGAACTCGGTTAGCCTTCGGCTAACCGAACAGCTAACCGAAATTTGCCATTTCACTTGTCTTTTTCCGGACTAAAACTGAAACCTATGATTGGGACTTAGATGCTGGAAACCTCTAATTTACTATCACATGACCATAAATGGGATTGAAATCGAATCACGTGACTTGGTGTGAATTCGATGGGTTGTATATGTATTTGTGTATTAGGCGTGGTGTAACCGAATGCATATGGAGTTAGGTTGAATGATGCTTAATATGATTGTACACCAAGGATTTCTCTAGAAGTATCGTTGATCCAATTTCCACATGTACTCGTTAGAACACATGGATACAGGGATGACACCATTTGCTTAGGATTGGATTGCAATTCTTCATTGACTTATGACTTGTATCAGCTGTTAATGTTCCTTGTACACTCTTTTGACATAAAATATTTAATTATATATGAAACATAAATTCTTATAGAATTTAGGACTTGACCTGACTTAGAGTGTACCTTAGGAACCTGTGTCTTGTATTGATAAACATGACTGGCTAGCAATGAAAGGGGATTATCACGTGGTTTGTTTATCTTGTATTGTCTTGGATGAGATAATCCCTACGATCTTGTCTTGTACATGAAACTAGCCAGACTTACTTGTCTTGTTTGTCCTTGTGTCAGAACCACTCTATTATTGTTTGCATATCATGGCCATCTGCAGTTTGGGGTTTAATGACAAACCGGTTACTCGGTTGTCGGGGTGGGCAGTCGGCGTAGGACAGAGTCCATGGCATTGAATAGCTGGGAGCGAGCTAGGACCGTGTTGCTATTCCCAGGACCGGGAGCTAGGATCCTACTGGAGCCGGACTTTGGTATCAGTAGTCCGAAGTGGATTATTACTGGTACCCCGGGAGGTGGCTTTGGACATCCTCGGAGTCTCCCTCTTGTTCTTGTTTTGCATTGCATGGATAGTGGTTATTGCTAGATGATTGCTAGGATTCCTGTTATTCTCTCTATTGATTAATATTTTCGCTTTATGCCTAATTTCGCTTACCTTGTATTCATATGATTATTACCTGTCATTACTCTACATTTGATGCATGTCATGTTTATTATGCTTTACTTATCTATTGCTCAACATGTTGTTGACTCTATTCCTTGGTGTGCAGACACATTAGGTGAGTTCTACTTTGAGGAGCAGACCGGTGAGGAGATCCCAGAGGATCTCCAACCAGCAGAGGAGGCACGAGAGTGGCGTGCCGATGACGTAGAGTAGCGTCATCACTCCCTGGCACGAGAGAGATACATTGGGACTCATTTAGTTTTATTCTTTTATTATTTCTCTCGTTGGACCTTTACATTATTGACTCCAGTTTCTTTATTGGCCTTGTTTATTGGGATGGCCAATGTAATAAATTAACTTAACTCTTAGTTCTTGTTTATTCTTTCGTGCAACTTTAAGTTAATGATATTTATTATTCATTGCTTGAGATTTCATATACCTAGAGTTGTATAGACTCTACATTTATTGTACCATATGAGGTTTGAAATATTATATCCTCACCGCGGACTTACGATCCGTGGGCCCAAAAGACAAAAATTTTAATTAGTCCTAAATTTCACTCTCCGGATCCGGTTATTTCTTTAATCGGGTTCGAGGGACGTGACACAAATTATGAACTGATCAAGAACTTATGCATTTAATACATAGATTTTTCGACACAAAAACAGATGTGAATTTATATCCCGGAAGCTAACACAGATTGTCTTTCCAACAACTTGTCCATTTACTCCACAACCAATGAACTGGCATAAAGGAGAATGCACATCTCCACGACGTTGCTGATCTCTTTTGTTAAGCCAGCCTGTTCCAAGAGCTTATTGGTAAAAACCAATTTCAACTAACTTATGCATAACAGTGAGGAGATGCAGGGAGGGGCGGGTGGGCAATGTAGAACTGGAGAGAAATGGGGGTAGATCAAACGAACCTGAAAATTGGCCTCACGCCAAACTTCAATCCAAGAGGCAGAAAAGAAGATCTCTCACAACTAGAACTAGCAGGAGAATTAGAAGTTTGAAGAACTCGATAACTCAATTTTCTTACTGATAGTCATTGTCTAAATCATTACAAGCCTCTCCATATATACAACCAAAAGAAATGAAGGAAAAGAAACTTTCTAAAATTGATAAAAGAAGAAAAGAAATAAACTTTTTAAAATTGATAAAAGAAAGAAAGAAGAAAGAAACTTTCTAAAATTGATAATTCCTCCCATGTGGCACTTCCTAGTGTGGGGCCTTCAATACGATTGCACACATGGGGCCTAAAGTCCATCATATGCTTGATCCAAAGAGATCCAACCATTGGATATTGCAAGAATGGCAATCCAACGGTGGATTTTCAATATCTTAGCGATCAATATCTGTATGTGTATCATTAAAAAAATACAACTCTAAATAAAATAAAGATAGATGGGCTGGGTCCCAAGGCGGGTTGACCCATGGGGACCACGGGTCTATCCTGCATTAGCTACTTGCTATCTCATAATCATTTCCCTTCTCATAAATTCGGGGAAAACTCACTAGAACAAGTCAAGTTGTTTATATTTTCTTTTGTGAGAAGTGGAGTTTCAAATAATTTTTAAACACACAGGTCTCAATAAAAATATCCTAGGAATATGGGTGGTATCAGTATTTAAAAAGGGAAAACCAATATTTAGAGGGAATCTTACACTACTCAAATATATCTTGTCAAATGTCTCTGTGTATCAAATAGCAAAAGAGAAGCATCATAAATCCAACGGAAGGATATAATAGTAGCAAAAATAATTGTACGTTATTCATAAAATGTGAGAAAAGCTGCTATCCAATTGTCACAGGAAGAACATTGTACATGAGCAAACTCCGATATGGACAAACCATGAGATTGTCTTTCGCCTTTATTGTTCAAGGAAAGTGCATTAGTTACACTATTCTTAAAATCCCACATTTGGCTAACATTTCTCCTAGTATTTAGCAAGATGAAGAGTGCGAAGGATGCTATTGCAGTAAAAATAGCTAATCCCTTCTAAAAGATTACAGTTTTTGGTGAATTTGTATTCCTCCCTAAATATCTAAGTAAAAAATTTACTAAGAGAGAAGGATGAGGTCATATCCTTACAAGTGTTGATGCTCTTATTCCAGTTGTAGCGCGTGAGAGCATGGCAAATGGTGTCACCTGATGAGTGTTAAATATTGTGTATTTTACCCCTCATTAGTCCGGGTTTTATCAGCATCTCATATGCATATAATTTGCTTTACATAGAGATTTTATCATTCTATCGCATTAAATGAATTATCGGATTATCATACATAAATCCGATTATTTATAGCACATTTTTATGTAATTTCTCTTGTGTAGGTGGACCCCGCGACTACCCCAACCTTCCGACTAGTGTCCCAAGGCATCAAGAAGTGTTGAAGAATTTCAAAATAAGAGGATAAGACTTTAAGCATAAAAGAAGTCATTTCCTAACACAAAGGAGTGGTTGGTGTATTGGTTAGAGCTTGGATTCCTATGAAATAGGTTTCAAAGCTTGCCATGGCACAAATCTATGTGAAATGATATGAGCTAATCAAAAGCCTCCAAAATGAAGGACTACAAAAAGCAAAAAGCACATATGCTTTTGGAAGGAAAGTTTGTTGCAACCAATCAAATTGAAGCAATCCATATGAAAGCAAAAGAGCCTTCAAGTTGCAACCAATCAAATGGAAGCAATCCTTGTGAATGAAAATGAGCCAATCAAATGTCTTCAAAGTTTCTATAAATTAGAATGTTTTTGTAAAGAAAATGAGATCTTTTTTGGCAAGTTAGTCTTTTAGCAATTTTATTTTACCTTCTCTATACTTTTATATTGTAATTAGGAGATTCTTTGTAACTAATCTAGAGAGAGAGTGTGTAATTGAATATCATTAATGAAGATTTGGAGCTCTTTCTTGATATTTAGTAGCTAAAGCTCTTGGATTAGGCTCTCCTTTTGAAGCTAAATAATGTGATTAGTTCAATTCCATGCATGTTTTAGTTTAAATTCCCTACTTGTGCCTTAATTGATTAGTAGATTTTAGATCTCGTTGTGCTAATCTCTCTCATTTCTTATGCTCTATCTCTACACTTGATGTTCGGATAATCTCAATTGATGCTTTGTAGTTTGATTAAGTTCTCTCACATAGCATGCTCTAGAGCCCTTATCTTTGATCTTTTGTAGCTTGATTTTGATGATTTATTGTTAGGATAGCTAGATGATGATCTAGGATCTTGGCCTTTGATTTTCTTTTACTTTGATATTCATTGTTATATCATCCAATCCAATTAGGCAAGAGATTGCTAATTGGATTGTAGATTTGGGAGTTGAATTAGAACATGCATTGTTTGAATTAATTACATACTTAGTGGATTTTGGATTGGCTAATCTCTTATCTTGATTGTTGTTAATTTTAATTCTTATTTGATTTGTTATTTTCACTTCTAGATTGTTAGATCTACATCTCACATAACTTGTTTTAAAATCCTACACATTTCACACCACATCCTCCCCTTAATTCTTCCATTTCCACCACTACATTCACACACTAGTTTATGTAGCTTGTTAGATTAGCTTAGATCTAATTAACTTCATATTTTAGATTATTAATTAATTATTTACATTGCATAGTTTAATAGTTTTAATTGTTTACTTCAATTGTCTATATTAGCTATATCTTAGTTCAATTCTCGTTTAATTGGATTCATTGCTTGTTCCATCATCTCTTCGTGGGATCGATAATCCGGACTCTTTAGTCCTTTACTACTTGACGACACCGTAGTCTTGCGGTTAAGCGTTGTACATTTAAGTGTTGATCAAGTTCTTGGCGTCGTTGCCGGGGAGAGGCATTGGAAAGCTTTGAATTTCATAGAGTTGAACTCATTTTTAGCTTAGTGTACTTTTTACCTTTCCTTTATTTTCCTTGCGGATTCTACACATTATTTGTGTTTGTTTTATAGGGAATTCCTCGCTTGGAGCAAAGGAAAGTGGAAAAGTAAATTGGAGGACTTGAAGATTTTACTTGCTATCCTAGTTTAAGATTAGTTTAGACATTTATTTTCTTTCTTAGTTGGTTGTATTAGGTATTTATTATCAAGGCGTTATAATAATTTTGGTTGCGGGTCGGCCCGTGACCCATTTACTTTACTTTACGCACTTTACTTACATTAAGCAGTTAGTTGTTTAGTAGAATTGCAATAAATTGCTTGTAGGGAAGGAGGGCGGTTGGACTATACCGTCGCGGCCCCTCACATTCGTACACTGAAATTGGTGTCCGTGGTGTGAGTCGACGACAACCGATTCGTCCTCCGAAATAAATCGGGACGTTTGCATTTCCTAACCCCCGCGAATCCCTTGCAAGCGAGTTTACTTTGTTTGTTGTTCCTTGCTTTGTAGTGTAATTATTTTAAATACACTTGTAATTTGGTGCACTACTAGTAAAGGGCAAATTACCCCAACAAGATAAGGATTCAGATTTCATCACCGTTTCCTTGCCCTTAGGATTTCATCTTAATTCTTACTTAGTTTAGAACCAATAAACCATAATAAAATTGAGTAGAAACGTGACCTTAGGTTACGAGCTCAATAGGGAAGATCACTGCGGTTGTGCCAATTGTGTGCCTTGGCAGATTTTCTGGTGCCTAAGCAAACCTTGTCCCCTGGCTACCATCTTGCCAAATAGGGAGACAACTTTGTTGTTCGAGGAGTTAGTTTTTAAAAGGAGCCTTCGCCTAGCGCGTCGAGATCCCACCATCTACCTGAGGGTTAACTGGCTAGAATTTCCGTTTCATAGGTCCAGGTTGGAGGCCAGAGTGTCCTCTTCACAGTTAGGAGCTGTTTAGAATTCTTTTAGGTAACCTTAGTTTAGATTAGCTTTTCATTTAGTTTTCAAAATTTTTCTTATGTTGCATTCATTTCATTGAGCGAGCCATTGCATTGCTAGGTTAGTCGCAGTTGTATGCGAGTGTGGATACGTGATCAAAGCCGATTGTGAGGATTGATTACCTTGCTTTACCTACCCCACCCATAGTACCCACAATGGCTGCCCAAAACCCTCAACAAAGGACCCTCAATGAACTATTTGCGCCATTTTCATCAACTTCACATAGTTGTATAGTTTTGCCAGAAAATAATGCGGATCAATTTGAAATCCGGCCCGCCACCATCAACATGTTACCAAAATTCCATGGATCAGACCTAGATGATGATGAGAAAGTGAACATGATTGACACATTAGTTGATCAAACAGTTCAATCGTCATGTTTCACAGATCAGTTGGAGGAATGTCTGGCTCAATTCAATGCCGGCATAGACATCGACGGGTCCATATGCGAAGTTAATGCATTATTGGATTCAGTCCAGCTGATGGATGTTGGCCAATGGAAGCAAAGAATTGAGCCTATCTTTACATCCACCTCTGAATCTAAGGTCGAAAAAGAATCAATTATTGTTGAGCCACCCAATTTAGAATTGAAACTATTACCTGAGAACTTAAAGTATGCCTACTTGGGGCTCTTTGTTAGCAACCCAGTAATTATTGCCTCGAACCTTAAGGAAGAGCATGAAAATAAAATACTGGATGTGCTAAAAGACCATCAGAGTGCCCTAGGTTGGACCATCTCGGACACTAAAGGAATCAGTCCTTCTATAGTTATGCACGAGATCCATCTGGAAGAAGGTGCCAAACCATCTCATGAACCCTTTATCCATTCCCATGGTATAGTTGAACTTTTGAATCCTAGAGATGGTAGCACCTTTCAAGTGAATGGGCACAGATTAAAAGAGTATCTTGAGTTTGTGGATCCTGATAATATTGCTGAGAAGGTCCTTCTTATGGACCGAGGATAGATTGGCCTCATACCATGTTAGTTGTGTCTAGCTGAAGACGTTAAACTTAGCGCTTGTTGGGAGGCAACCCAATATACCCGTGTGTCGGCACCCCATGGTGAGAAATTTCAATTTATCTTCCTTGTCCTATTTTATTTCTGTTATGCATAAACATTGGGGACAATGTTTAGGATAGGTTTGGGGGTGAGGCACTGCATTTCATGCATTGCATTTTGCATGTAGATAAGTTGTTTTGTTTTCCATTTATACCAAAAACCCAAAATTTTTTGAAAAATTCCAAAATCACTAAAAATATGAAAAATTTTCAAAAATTGTCCATGGATTTTGCTTGAAGAGTTGTCATTTGTACAAGTCCTAGAATTTTTTTACACATTTGGCCACATGAATGTAGTCCAAGAGAAGAGCAAATCACTTCTGAGATACCCGAAAGGATCATTAGTGGAGATTAAAACCCATTGAGCGATTGAGCCTATCTATATCAGTTTGGGTGAGGACTCTTCTGCGCTATTCCTAAGTAGAATGAAGAGCTACTCCTAGAGCTTCTTAGTCCAATACTTTCGATCTCATAAGTGCTATTCCTTGTTCTAACCATGAAGGTGACATCAAAATGTGAAGAAATCTTGACTTGTAGCTTATGATGCATTTTTCGAACTTAAGGGAAGATGATAGGCATTCTAAAAACCAATGGCCAAATTTTGAACTCACCTATTATATTTTATACCCTTAGTAGCCCTATTGAGCCTATTTTACAAAAAATCTTCCTTCATTGTCCCAAGCCTCATCACCCACATATATATAATCCTTTTTGACCTATTATTTTTTAGAAGTGTAGGGCTGTATGAAGAAAGGAAGGATTTGAGCATTAGTGATGAAGACTTCACATGGGCTACCCAAATATAGATGTTCTACAAAGGGATGACAAAGGAATAAAGGAATTTGAAGGTTGAAAAAAAAAAGAAAAAAAGAAACGAGAACCAAAGGAAAATAAAAGAAAAAGAAAAAAGATATGAGAAACCAAAGAAAAACAAGCACCAAAAAGAGATAGAGTGGAATAAAGAACACAAAGCAAAAGGAAGAAGTGAAGATAGTGGAAGATCTAACACAAAGCAAAAGGAAGAAGTGAAGATAGTGGAAGACCTTCCTATGAAGACTTGAAGAACCTTACCTTCTCAAGAACACTTAGCCACATTTAACCCTTATCCTACCTATTAACCCTAACCCCATTACAACCTATGAAAGACCTATTGGATCCTAGGAAAGGTTAGGTGCTGAATGAGTGAGAAGTTTAGTGAGCATTTCCACCTTCTATTAGTTATATCTTATTTTTTGAGATCAATCATTCTATACATAAGCTCCGTTCTTCATCAATTATGTGAGTTCTTAGCCTTGTTCATACTCACATACTGAGAGTTAGTCAACAAAATTTGTGTGCTTCCATTGTTGAGAGTATGACCTATAAGGCTGTAGTCAAGGCGAAATGTATTTCGAAGGGGATTAAAGTTGTGTGAGCTTCGACTTGAAGATTGCATGATTATTGGCTAAATACACACATACACAGTGGGACTTAGGTATTGACTGTCATATCTTCAAGAGTTGGCTACTATTCCTAACTTATTATTCATTCTTATTATCTTGCTAAAGACTGTTGGACATCAAAAATATTTTCTTTTCAAAATAAAAAGGATTTTATGGGATTTATTCACTGAAAACCCTCACGAGACAAAACTCGTCCACTAGGGGAAACCCAGGGGTTTAAAGGCTTGTTGCACGAGCTAAGTGCAGCCGCGATTCCTGCGAAAGTGAGTTAGGATGTTTATCGTGTTTTCTTGCATATAGTTTAGTTTTTCTTTATAGTTTTTGCTCGGGACTAACAAAATTAGGTTTGGGGGTGTGATGAGTGTTAAATATTGCATATTTTACCCCTCATTAATCCGGATTTTATCATTCTCTCGCATTAAATGGATTATCGGATTATCATGCATAAATTCGATTATTTATAGCGCATTTTTATATAATTTCTCTTGTGTAGGTGGACCCCGCGACTACCCCAACCTTCCGACTAGTGTCCCAAGGCATCAAGAAGTGTTGAAGAATTCCAAAATAAGAGGATAAGACTTTAAGCATAAAAGAAGTCATTTTTTAACACAAAGGATTGGTTGGTGTATTGGTTAGAGCTTGGGTTCCTATGAAATAGGTTATGGGTTCAAATCCCTGAAAAATGAGTCAATCAAATGTCTTCTAAGTTTCTATAAATAGGAATGTTTTTGTAAAGAAAATGAGATCTTTTTTGGCAAGTTAGTCTTTTAGCAATTTTATTTTACTTTCTCTATACTTTTAGATTGTAATTAGGAGATTCTTTGTAACTAATCTAGAGAGAGAGTGTGTGTAATTGAATATCATTAATGAAGATTTGGAGCTCTTTCTTGATTTTTAGTGGCTAAAGCTCTTGGATTAGGCTCTCATTTTGAAGCTAAATAATGTGATTAGTTCAATTCCATGCATGTTTTAGTTTAAATTCCCTACTTGTGCCTTAATTGATTAGTAGATTTTAGATCTCGTTATGCTAATCTCTCTCATTTCTTATGCTCTATCTCTACACTTGATGCTCGGATAATCTCAATTGATGCTTTGTAGTTTGATTAAGTTCTCTCACATAGCATGTTCTAGAGCCCTTATCTTTGATCTTTTGTAGCTTGATTTTGATGATTTATTGTTAGGGTAGCTAGATGATGATCTAAGATTTTGGCCTTTGATTTTCTTTTACTTTGATCTTCATTGTTATATCATCCAATCCAATTAGGCAAGAAATTGCTAATTGGATTGTAGATTTGGGAGTTAAATTAGAACATGCATTGTTTGAATTAATTATATACTTAGTAGATTTTGGATTGCCTAATCTCTTATCTTGATTGTTGTTAATTTTTAATCCTTATTTGATTTGTTATTTTCACTTCTAGATTGTTAGATCTACATCTCACATAACTTGTTTTAAAATCCTACACATTTCACACCACATCCTCCCCTTAATTCTTCCATTTCCACCACTACAATCACACACTAGTTTATGTAGCTTGTTAGATTAGCTTAGATCTAATTAACTTCATATTTTAGATTATTAATTAATTATTTACATTGCATAGTTTAATAGTTTTAATTATTTGCTTCAATTGTCTATATTAGCTATATCTTAGTCCAATTCTCGTTTAATTGGATTCATTGCTTGTTCCATCCTTTCTTCGTGGGATCGATAATCTGGACTCTTTAGTCCTTTACTACTTGACGACACCGTAGTCTTGCAGTTAAACATTGCACATTTAAGTGTCGATCATCACCTGTTTCCCATAACAGGAAATAAGAAGAATTCAGCACATGTCTTATAATGAGTAAGATAAGAAACTCTAGCAAATAATGAAGTGATTCCAATCGCTGAATTCATTTAAAGGTCACCATTCTCTAGACAACAACATATTTCTCAATTATGAATTATGACTACACTAGTCATAGCATATGGGTAGAGAGAGATTACACAGAAAAGTTAATTGCATAGAGTGATACACACACCAACTCACACTCACACACACACACACAAAAATACACATGCTTAGATATGTGCATATACCCATACATATATACATTCATGTACACAAACAATGCAAACAGATATACATATGCTAAGACAACTCAATCACAATATGCACACAAGGGAAGGAAGAATCACTACCACATCAGTGCTTCAGTTCCATGAAAATGCATAGAACCAAATATTCTTAGATTAAATGTCGATGGTGACAACCCATATTTGCTACCTCATTTTGATATATGAGCAGACAGTGCAATCATCTCCTGGATTCATTCTTCTTACTGTATCGTGTTGGATTTGCTCAAAAGGTCCATTGGGCCTTGATGGATAGTTTACTTGAGGCCCAAGTAAATTAGGGCTAGTTTTCTATATATACACTCTAGGGTTATTCTTTATAAGTTACATCAAACACAGCAGAAAGCAAGCAAGGGAAAACAAGAGAGCATTGTAAGGGACGAGACTGTGAGAGCAAGATTAAGATCTATTGGGGGAGAGAGTAGGCTAAATGTTAGAGGTATATCCTTGTAACGAGTTGCCCAATTTCCTGCATAGTGAAATCAAGCGGAATGCTCATAGCTCGTGGACGTAGGCAATTGCTGAACCACGTAAATCTTTTTTGTCTTATGTGCTTGTGATTGATTACGCGTGTTTTACCCTGGTTAATTTCCTAATAATTAGTATCAGAGCGAGGCTAGGGTTTTCTTAGGGCTAGATCGGATCGCACAAGGGTATCAGTTCTTGCCGAATCCGTAGATTCGATCGGTGCCAGTTCTGTCCGTGTAACCCAGACATAACAAAAGTTTGGATTTTGGCCGGCCGTAGAGAACAGCAGGAAGAAGACCTGCGTGTTTCAATCCCAGAGTTGCAGAAATTCTGGCAGAGAAGAAGAGGATCTGATCCTCAAAGCTTCCGCCGCCACCGGACAAGCGTCCCAGATGCTGCGTGCACGTCCATCTCACCGGAACCAGAGAAGAGCATCGCCGCCCGTTTCCTCCCTGAAATTGCTGCCTGACAGCAGTTTGACTCCTGTCCTGCAGAAGGTGGGCCACGCAGATCACCATCGTTCAAGCCGCGGATCACCAGAAGGATCCGGATTCGCCCATCGCCGGAACCGGAAGAGGGGCCTCACTTCATCCTAGCCTGTCATTCTTTGCCAGCCAGAGACCACCCTGCACGCCGTTTTTTTCGTCGCCGGATCTACGCACACCATCACCGGTGAAGATACCGGAGATCCGCCACCGTTGGCCTAACCGAAAAAGGAGAAGAAGCAGCAAACGCTGCGTCCCTTCATCTGTTGCAGAACAAATTCGAGGAAGAAGAAGAAAGGCCCAGTTGGGTCGTTTTCGGGCCAGTTCAACTCTCGGTCAGGCCTGACCTGACCCAGTCCATGCAGGAGAAGCCCAGTGCAAAATCCAGCAGCATTCAGCGAGGGCTGACGTCAGCAGACGCCAGCAGTACGGTCAAACCAGCAGCGTTGTCCAGATTGACGGTCAGAATTCAATCTTAGTTTTTGGAGCCATCCGGACTCCGAATTGCATTCCGTTTCTTCCAACAGATTCGCGTTGACAAGATCTACGAAGTTAACGGAACGGATTGACCGTTTGAAGTTTTAAAAAAGGGGCAGATTTCAGACATAATGGCAAACAAGGCTACAGCAGCAGGTATCAAATTTGAAATTCAGAAGTTTGATGGCAAATTTAATTTTGGCTTGTGGCAAAAGAGAATGAAAAATATATTGATTCAACAAGGAATCAAAGTAGCATTGCTTGGCAAGGAAAAGAAGCCTGCAAATATGGATGCTGATGAGTGGGTGGATATCGATGAAAGAGCAATGAGCTTTATTGAGCAGTATCTCTCTGACGAAGTTATGTTCAACGTGGAAGATGAATCTGCAAAGGACCTATGGGAAAAGCTCGAGAAGCTGTACATGGGTAAGAATCTAACAAACAAGCTACATCTGAAGAAACAATTGTATGGGTTGAAGATGGAGGAAGGATGTGATCTGATGGAGCACATCAACACTTTCAACGGGATGATCAGTGATTTGTTGAGGCTCGATGTGAAATTCGATGATGAAGACAGGTCCCTGTTATTGTTGAATTCTCTCTCTGACCCATATGAGCACTTTGTGACTACCCTGCTATATGGAAAGGAGACACTCAATTTTGAGGAGGTTACTCAAGATATCATCTCCAATGCTACCAGAAGAAAGCCTAGCAAAGGTAATTCACATGCAGAGGGACTCTTAGTAAAGGAAGGCTCGCATAACAGTGGCAGGTCCAAAGACAGGGGTAAGTCAAGAAGAAACAACTCTAGATCAAAGTCCAAAAGCAAGAAAGATTCAGAATGCTTTCATTGTGGGAAGAAAGGGCACTGGAAGAAAGATTGCCGGCATTACAAGGCGAGCAAAGATGGGAAGAATAAAGCTGGGGACAAATCAGATAGCAGTGACTCCGCCAGCGTTGTCTCAGAAAAGGAAGTGGAACTCTTAACGGTCTCGCAAGGTAACAATCTATCTGATACATGGATTTTAGATTCCAGTGTACATACCATATGTGTCCTAATAGTGAATGGTTTGATACTTCTGAGCCATATGAGGGTGGTAGTGTTCTAATAGGTAATGATGCTACATGTAAAACCATTGGAATGAGAACCATAAAAATCAGAATGGCTGATGGAGTTATTAGAACTTTGGGTGCTGTGAGACATGTTCCCTCACTGAAGAAGAATTTGATATCCTTAAGCACACTAAAATCCAAAGGCTATTCATTCAGTGCAAAGGATGGTTTGCTTAAAGTGAGTAAAGGTATTCTGGTATTAATGAAAGGTACCAGAGTGGGTAACAACCTTTACAAATTGATGAGAAACACAGTTGTAGGTGGAGCTACAGTCTCCACGGAAGACAAAAACAGCGTTAATGATTCTCAGTTATGGCATATGCGGTTAGGGCATATGAGTGAGAAGGGCACGTTAGAACTTCATAAAAGATAATTGTTGAAGGGTGTGAAAACATGCAAGCTGGATTTTTTGCAAATTCTGTGTTTATGGCAAGCAGACAAAAGTGTCTTTTAAAATCGCAGGAAAAGATTGTAGAAGTAAAGGCATTCTTGACTACATTCACTCAGATGTGTGGGGACCATCCCTAGTTAAGTCAAAAGGTGGAGCTGAATACTTTGTGACTTTCATTGACAACTTTTCAAGAAAAGTTTGGGTTTACTTCATATAACACAAGTTTGAGGTCTTCGACAAGTTCAAAGAGTGGAAGGCAGAAGTCGAAAATCAAACAGGAAGAAAAGTCAAGTATCTAAGATCAGATAATGGGGGTGAATACAAAAGTCAAAGGTTTCTACGATTCTGTAAGGATGAAGGCATCACAAGTCACTTTACAGTTCCAAAGACTCCTCTGCAAAATGGAGTTTCAGAAAGAATGAACAGGACTCTTTTGGAAAGAGCAAGGAGCATGAGACTCATGCAGGGTTGACTAAAAGCTTTTGTGCAGAAGCAGTTAATCACGCATGCTATGTGGTTAATCGGTCACCATCAGTAGCTTTGGATTGCAAAGTTGCAGAAGAAGTCTGGACAGGAAAGAAAAGTTCATTATTCCACACTCAAGTTATTCGGATGTCTAGCATACGCACAAATTCCCAGTGATGAGAGATCCAAGCTAGATTCCAAGTCACTCAAATCCATATTCCTCGGATTCGAGAAGGGAGTGAAAGGGTACAAGCTATGGGATCCCGTAAATATGAAAAAGATCATCAGCATAGATGTAGTGTTTGATGAAAATTCTATGCTGAACAGGGAATAAGATGGTGAAGTCAAAGAGCACAGTGCTGAGAATGCAGTTGTTGAAATAATTCCTCTTACAGACAATAAAGGTAAGAAAACAGTGTAGAGTCAAATAGAGGTCAGTACATCTGGTGGAAAGGAAGAAGTTGAGGTTCAGCAGGAACCCATAAGTCTAGCACAGGGAAGAGCAAATAGAAGCATCAAACCACCTCAAAGGTTTGGATGGGATGAGGATGAAGTCCATTTTGCTCTTATCACCAGTAGTGGTGATCCAACCACACTCCAAGAAGCTATGAAAAGCAATGATAGGGAAGGTTGGATGGGTGCTATGATGGATGAGATGGAATCTCTCGAAAAGGACTCCGTCTGGGAGTTAGTTCCAAAACCCAAAGATAGAAAATCAGTTGGTTGCAAATGGGTGTTTCGGAAGAAGGAAGTCCCACATGAAAACGAAACACCAAGGTTCAAGGCACGTTTAATAGGAAAGGGGTACTCACAGAAAGAAGGGGTTGATTATGATGAGATCTTTTCCCCAGTTGTGAAGCACACATCTATCAGGGTGTTGTTGGCACTAGTAGCACAGTTCTATATGGAGCTTGAACAGTTAGATGTAAAGACAGCTTTCCTTCATGGTGATTTGGAGGAGACAATTTACATGGAGCAACCTGAAGGATTTAGAGAAGTCGGAAAACAAGACTATATCTGCAAATTGAAGAGATCATTGTATGGGCTGAAACAATCACCAAGGCAATGGTACAAGCGCTTTGACTCCTACATGTTGCAGATAGGCTACTATCGATGTGAGTATGATCATTATGTTTACTTCAAAGTGCATGATGATAATTCATTTATTATGTTGCTACTTTATGTGGATGATATGCTTATTGCATGTAGAACATGTCAAAAATAGAAGAACCGAAATCTCAGTTGAAAAAGGAGTTTGACATGAAAGACCTTGGGGCGGCCACAAAAATGTTGGGTATGGAAATAAGGAGGGACAGAAAGGCTGGAAAGTTGTGGTTATCACAGAAGAAATACATCTCAAAAGTACTTGAGAAGTTTAACATACAGAATGCCAAGCCTGTGTCTACTCCACTTGCAGGTCACTTCAGTTTAAATGCCAGTCAATGTCCAAGTACGGACGATGAAATTGAAGAAATGTCCAAGATACCGTATGCTAATGCGATGGGATGTTTGATGTATGACATGGTTTGCACAAGACCAGATATTGCTCAAGCTGTCAGTGTGGTGAGTAAGTACATGGCGAATCCAGGGAAAGAGCATTGGAATGCAGTAAAGTGGATTCTGAGAAACTTGAAAGGCACCAAAGACTTGGGAATATTGTTTGAAAGAAAACAGGGGGCCAGAAAGTGTAGTGGGGTATGTAGATTATGATTTTGCAAGGGATCTGGACAAAAAGAAGACCCACCACAGGCTATGTTTACATATTAGCGAGCGAACCGATAAGCTGGAGATCGGTGCTTCAGTCTACAACAGCATTATCCACTACAGAGGCAGAATACATGGCACTTGCAGATAGGGTTGTAAACGGTGTCGGTTCCGGTCCGGGTCCAGGGTGGAACCGGAACCGGAACCATTTTCTAAGAAGGGGAACCGGAACCGGAACCTGAACCGTTAAGAATAATGGGAACCGGAACCGGAACCGGAACCGTTTGTGAGGCGGGTCTGGTTCCGGTTCCGGGTCTAGACTAATACCTGTATTTTTTTAAAAAAAAATTATGCTTTTTTCACATTTCAATTGGATCACGTACCTACAAACACTAATGTGACATTTTGTCTATCAATAACAGACATTTTTAACCAAAAACTCAGAAATCACATCCAAACAAGCAATGAGATGTAGAAAAGTAGAAAACCCTAATGTAGAAAAGTAGAAAAGTAAAAAGGGTTCTATTCTCACATAATAAAGTTACCTTATGTTAGTATATATTGAGTCGGGTCCCGGGTCCACGGGTCTGAGCCACTGTGGATCCGGAACCGGAACCGTTTAGGTATCGGTTCCAAAAAAAGGATCCGGAACCGGAACCATTTTCTTATCGGGACCAAAATAAGGACCCAGACCCGGATCCTAATGGGTCGGAACCTTCGGGTAATCGGAGAATCGGGTATCTATTTACAACCCTACTTGCAGAGGCTTCTAAGGAAGCAATTTGGTTCTAAGGAAGCATTTGGTTTGGTGAACTAATCGGGATTAAGCAAGAATCAATCTCGATACATTGTGACAGTCAAAGCGCCATATGTTTGGCGAAGAATCAGGTATATCATGCTAGGACAAAGCACATTGCTGTTATGTATCACATGATTCGAGATTGGGTTGCTGCAGGTGAGATCTCCGTTGAGAAGATTCACACAGATGAGAATGCAGTTGATATGCTCACCAAGCCAGTCACTACGGAGAAGTTCAGGCATTGCCTAGACTTGCTCAATCTCTCCACTTGTTAGAGATTAAAGGTGCACCTCATCTTCAGTGAGTTGCAAATATAGTGGGAGAGCTTTCCCACACAATACAGGTGTTATAAACACAGCACGACAATTCTTCAAAAGGTCGGACATTTTTCGCCAAGGTGGAGATTGTTGGATTTGGCTCAAAAGGTCCATTGGGCCTTGATGGATAGTTTACTTGAGGCCCAAGTAAACTAGGGCTAGTTCTCTATATATAATCTTTTGAGAGCAAGATTAAGATCTATTGGGGGAGAGAGTAGGCTAAGTGTTAGAGGTATATCCTTGCAACGAGTTGCCTAATTTCCTGCATAGTGAAATCGAGCGGAACGCTCATAGCCCGTGGACGTAGGCAATTGCCGAACCACGTAAATCTTTTTTGTCTCGTGTGCTTGTGATTGATTACGCGAGATTTACCCTAGTTAATTTCCTAACATATCGGGTACGAGGTCCAAGTATAGTTATACCATAAAATTAACCAACAAAAGATGTTGATACCTTGAGACTCTCATAAAGCAGTGCATACAGAAGACCTGGGGTTTCCTTCTCAATCAAACCTTTTGTTGCCTCAGGTGTTACATCTCTGGGAGAGAATCCAGTGCCACCTACATGTAAGGGGAAAAAAATAAAACAATGAATAAAAAAAAGAATTACCTAAACGTCCATAAAAGTTAGCCAAGAACAGAAGTTAGAGAGGAGAGTCTAACCTAGGGTTAAGATGAGGTCAACTTTGTCAATATCACACCATTTTTTCAGACAATCCTGAATTTTTTCCACTTCATCTGGCACTACAGCTGTTGCAAACACCCTTGGTCCTCCTAACTTCTCTGATGATGAATTTACAACAGAAATTGCCATTGGACCACTGTAGGATTCATTACAAATTAGTCTGGAGTTCATTAAGTCTTTGAGTCAGTCTTCTCAAGCTCAATCAATCATAAATTAGTGCACAGCAAGAGAAGATTCATATGTCAAGTGAATATTCACTATCAGACAGTAAAATGGGTAGCTTGTCAGAGAAAGAAGAGGAAATACAATCATGAAGGAAAATATGCAAAGAATCAACTGATACTATGTGGTTTCCTTCAACAACAAGCAGCAACAACTCTGCGATTTAATTTTGCATCAACAAAGTGACCACTTAGAAACAAACATTCAAAGTGGTGTATCCAGATGCATTCAGTTCAAGTATCCATTTCTTTGCAATAAAGAATCAAATTTAGCAAAACAACAGAAATCAGCATCATACGTAGGGAAGACAAAATAACTAAGTTCTTTCCATATGGAACCCGTCTCTAAAATAATATACATTCTGACTTTACTAATAAAAAAAATACATTCTGACTCCTTCCTTTTTTATTGCTTTTGGTTGTTATTGTCTTCTTTATTATATTTCCTTCGAATGAATCTAAAATTCCAAAGTATACATTTTTATTATTATTATCTTCTATCCGGCGGGAAAAAAGACCCTATTTTTGTGTCCCGGCCCCCGAAATTAAATAGGGAGGCTGGAAATCAAAATCCCCCCTCTATTGCTATAAGAACTGCAGAAATGAACAAAATAAGAACACATGGGTGACACCTGCTGACAGCATAATTTTATCCTTGGAGGCAAGTCTACCTTAGTTTATAAGGTTTAGGGCAGTTGTTGTAAGAACAAAGGAACTGGCATAAATAACAATAGGCAAGAAACTGACAAGTGGAAAAGAAAAAATCAAATATGGCAAGTCTAATATAAATCGAACCAGTTGAATATCATGTATACAACATTAACAATCCCTAATATTGGGTTCTTTGAAAAATTATGAAATCACCCATTTAGCAAAGCACCTGCCTTATCCTTCATAGCTTGATCCTTTTGCTGCCATAGATTCAATTTAAGATATTGTCTTCCCACAACAAAAAAAAAAAAAAAATTTACCTTCCCATTTTACAAGCTTTGGGAGCAATTTATGTCACTAGGGTGCGATCAAGAGCTTTTTTTTTGGTTGAAAAGTAACGAAATTCATTAATAAAGCAAAACAGTAAAAGAGAGCTATACTGGCAAGCTCTATCAGTGGTATCAACATCTTCAGCGGGGTAACCAGGAAGTCAGTGACAACACAGAAGAATTCCATATGTTCAGCACATGTGTGGACTGCCAAGACTGAGAATTGCAAACGGTTTCCAATCATTTGGGTGATTGACTCAAGACGTGTAAAATGAACTGGCCTAGGGCATATTACAAATTATTGGATGCATATAACTTGAAACATAAGGGTGAGGCGGTTGTTATGTTTCTAATACGAGAGTGATACTACGTAATCAAGAAAACTATCACATGCATAAACCCAACCTCAACCTGAGATGCTAAATCCTAACACAAGGCGCAATCCTAAAGTCAGCGGCTTAAGGAAAAATGCTACTGACATCTAGAGAAAACGAAACAAGTAGGCCTTTGGAAGAGGGTGGATATTCATAACTAGAAGTTGTGCCCATCAAGTGTGATTTTGACTGAGGCCTCCTACAGAACTTTGGAAGGACCGCTAGAAGCCAAGTCTCCTAGCTCGCATGTTTGACTGGGCTTGGCTCCTCCAAGGTGGAGATATTTCGTTGGTTGGGAGTTTTTAAAGAGTCGAGTGGATAATCTCGGAAGGGAAAGCACTAGAGTTTAACTTAGACATGTGCCTTTTGTGGAAAAGGCAAAGGATAGCCAGATGATTGATCACTTGTTCTTGCATTGCGAATGCTGTTATTTTCTAAGGTGTTGCTCGCTATTCCACTGTGGTCTCCTTTTGCATTAAAGGGTCTTTAAGTGGTATGACTCAAGCATGGAGGATGAGTGCCTTATTTAAATGAGGTACAATCGTTTGAAGGCTCACCATGACCATTCAAAAAAAAAGGGGGCTCACCATGTCCCTTTCGCTATTTTGTGGTCTATTTGGAAGAAGACAAACATAGGATTTTCAGGGGGTCAATGATATGTTTTGATGATCTTCTGTCCGGTGTGCTTTTGAAAATAGCGAAGTGGGCTTCATCAGGGAGAGAACTTGGTAATCTAAGGTTGAAGATTTTATTCATAATTGGGAGGCTACCTTATGTTGCATTAAATCAAGGTTATATGCTCCTACATCAAAGCTCTTCGGTTTTTTTAATCTTTTTTTTTTTGGCCTTTACTGAAGACAAGTTAATTGTGGAAAGTGATTCAAAAAATGCGATTTCTTGGGTTTCTTCTTCCACTTTGGGACCATGGAAGTTTCATTTATACATCAACAATAGTTGGCTTCTTTGATTCAAGTGGAGTTCAAGAATGTTGGTGGTCCATTGAGGGAACATCTGCCTACCTTCCATGGGTAGAGTTCAAGCCGACAATGATGTAGGCCCTAGGGGTTAGGGCTTGCGTTACAACTTACAAGTGCTGAAGCACATGTCCGCAGACACTATCACATGTCACTACAAAGACTATCAACGAGGACACACCTCAAAAGGGATAAAACCCAATTTTATAATCATCAACTCTGCGAATTCTCATCTTTACAATGCCATATAAATAAGAAAAATGAAACTTAGGGTCTAAGTCACCTAATCAAACTAGGAAACTTAAAAAAAAAAAGAAACTATCCTAAATACAACCATTAAACAAAATTAGAAATCTAATGACAAATAATAGGGAAATAAATCAAGAAATAGAATATCTTGGCCCATGTGTGGGCGGGCCTGCAGTCCATCTTGCATCAGACAACCAATAAGACAAGGAAACTATTACACCCCATTTTGCTCCAACCTAATGCCTGAAGTTATTACACCTTTTCTACATGTGGCGTGCCGTTAAATTTTAGGTGATTGTTGGCAATCAATAATTTGTTTGGATTTATAAAACTCCTAGTTTGCCAATCTAGAAGAGATTTTCTAAATAAGATCACCTTAAGAGACTAAATTCCAACATTCTGATTCAGTAAAACTATCCATTATTTTGTGTGTGCATTCAGTTAATGGACGAAAGCTTCCTATCAAGAAATGAGTCACCGAGAATGATATCTAGATAAGAAGCAAAGCACTAAAATAGACCAAACACAGAAGTAGGTGCAAAACTAAAAACAATTTGGTTAAGCACAATAGTCCCATAGAAAAACATAAGGAAAACAAAAGGCATACCCCCAATCAGGTCCCCTTCCAAATGCAACAGTATCGCTAATGGTAAGGATAGCAACAATAACTGTTGCATCTTGAGATTCAGATGAAGTTTGTGAATGCATGATGTCACTTCTAATAGTAGGATTTAAGGGAAATGATGACAAATCCATGCTATTTTGCATCTTACTCAAAGGAAAGTTGCTTATATCTGAAATCAATATAGCCTGGACTAAAGTTCCAGCTGAAAGTACCGCACCAGTAGCTGGCAACTCTAGTAACACATTTGCAGACTTCATCCTAAGTAGCCGACTGCTCATCTGATGACCAGTACTTTCTGCAACAAATCTTCCATCCAAAAAACTCTGTTTATTTAGTTACTCATATGGCATTGCTAATACAACTATTGAGCACAAGTTTGGTTGTTTGACAAGTTTATGTATTTTTCAATCATAAAAGCATCTCAGTTCTAAAGTCTAAAAACCTTACTCAGTTTTCCCAGATCCATCATTGAGCTCCCAAGAAATTACGGCACGATGGAACTCAGGTCGAACGGGATCTGTCTTTATCAGCTGTGCAATGCGAGCATGCACTCTGTACACCGTATGTAGGGGTTAGGATGATGACACAATTTGCAACAAGTATTAAGAAGATGGTAAAAAATTAGAGATCAAAATTCAGAATGCTTTATCCAAGGAATCAATTTGAAAGAAATAAAGTCTTGGGAACTTGTGTGACAAGCCAGTGGATTATAGAGCTGCAGATCACAATGAAAAGATGGAGATGCAGATCGCTATGTAGCTAACAGTTTTATGAACTCTTGCAGGACATACAAATTAGGGAGCACAGAATTTTCTGTGCCCATTGTACACCACACTTGTATCTTATGTTTTCTCCCAATTGTAGGATTTTAATTAGCTAGATTACAACCTAAATAGCTCCTCATGTTCTTTTGGAGTCATTCAGTAAGCGAGCCGATTAGACAAACTAGAGCCCAATATAAGGCCTATGTGGTGTGTGTATCTCACATCAGCGGCAATCCTGAGGTTAACTCATCTGGGAATATGTCACCAGACTCCATCAATGATACTATCTCAACCAGTAAATCTCCACAGCCAGATACATCCTTTTCTACCACAGCATATATTATCCCCTCCATCAATTACGATATTGAAAGGCAATTCATGTCCTCTATAAGATTGGCTTGCGACAGGCAGCTTCTCATGATTAGAGCCCAACACTACCTTCACGTTATCCTTATAAATGTAAAGGTGTTTTTATAAACGTCATGGATGGTGCGCTGCCATGACCTAGCCAATAATAGGTAACAGATGTTTAATGTCAGCGTACTCTAATCAAAACTGAAACATAAGCTCTAAATATAATTGGTACCTCATTATCATTCTTGAATCATGAGAGCTTCTAAGATGCCAATTGTTTCTCCTGGGAATCTTAACTCATCAATGACCTATTGCAAGACTACATTCTTGCAACAGACTCCAAGATCAAGTGGTACTTTTGATCCTTAATTTTGGATTTTGTATGGAATATACTGAAGGTTTTACTTAACCTTCTTTTTAAGCCTTAACACAGGCTAAGGTCCTTTCTCAGATTATCTTGTGAATTCCTAACACAGATAATTAAATAATTAATCTAAAAACTAGATAATTATCAATCACCACAAAATAGCACGAGACACAAGTTTTTACGTGGAAAACCCAACTTGGGAAAAAAAACCACGGGTGGTAGAGACCACCTAAAGCAAAGCACTATAATTTGAAGATTACAAGTGAACTCACTAGACCTTTGTCCCAGTTGCAACTCAACCTAAAAGGACTGTGAAGAACTTGCCGACAGCCCGCCGTTCACCTTCCACGTGCTAGCTTGAAACCCACCTTGAATGCCCCTTCAAGGTGCTTGATCACAGGGAAAGAGAATGATTCTTCAGCACAATCTCCCTTGCATAATAAAGCCCACAAAACTCTCCAGAAGACAATCTCAAGAACTCCAGTGAATAATAAATCTTCTGTCGGTTGTTTGTAGATGCAAGGGGTATATAAATAGCCCATGGTTCGTGCACAATCCTTTTTGTAATGAAACAGGACTCTAGAAACAAGTTTGGAATTATGTGAATAGTAGAGTCCCGTTTGGCAGAAATTCCCAGCTCGCTATAGCGAGCTTCAGTCTCGCTATAGCGAAACTGCATTCTGTCATTGACAGAACTGAATCTCGCTATAGCGAGATTCAGTCTCGCTATAGCGAGACTGGGTTCTGTCAACTTACCTTGTACTCGAGAATTTCGTTCGGGTAGCTCTCTCTTGATGTGTTTTGTTTTCTTTGAAACACTTTTAAGTGTATGAACATCTTCTAAAGAGGTCTTCACAAAACAAATACTATCTTCACAGTCCTATTCTAAACTAAATAGAAAATACAACTCGATTAGGACTCTGAGTTTTGTTTAAGATAGAAGAATTAGCCAACTAAAATTCTAACAATCTCCCCCTTTGGCAATTCATGAACAAAACTCCTTATACAAAGTAGATCTTCTATCCCAGTACAAGATAAACTTTAAAAAGACTTTTTAAACAACTGAGACCAATTGCCAACGAAGATTAATCTGCCTGAAATGCAATCCTGAAAATAAACCAAGGGAAAGAACAAGCATAATATCATAGAACTAGAATTAATCAGTTTGCTTAAACAGTCTGTCTAAGTTTAAAACATAAGGTACTCCCCCTTTTTGTTAATGGGTTGACAAAGCAGAAAATAAGGAAGAATGAAGTTAGAAAAGAGACATAAAACAAAATGCAGCATAGAAGATAAACATCAGTACTGAGACAGGTCACTGATGACAAAGTTGATTGAACATGTCTGTTATGTGATTACGAAGATCAGTGAAGCCAGACGATATCCTGCCATCCAGTTGTTCAATCTGAACAGATTGATCATATACGGCATGCTCTAAAGCAAGGAGACGAGTTTCAACTGTGTTTTCATCGTCATCGGCAATTGGAACTTGAGCTTGCTCCCCCTGAATGCGATTTCGAACATGAGTGTCTGACATGCTTCTTGTCCTGCCATCAATCTTTTGCCTCTTTGGAACAGGTAGTTCATGTGGGTAGACATGGCAACCAGCTTCAATAAGCAACTTGCTAATCATTGCGCCGAATGGAAGTTGAAGCTTCCGAGGTTCATCGAAGATTTTCAACATGCAGTCAATAATTGTACGCGGAATATCGACTGAAGTGCCTGTACCCAAGAAGTAGAGAAGGAGAGCCTGGGCTGGAAGTAGATCAGAGGAATGTCCTCTAGGCTCAACATTGTTGACAACAATTGTGTTAAGCAGGCGATAATCTGATTGCAACCTTGAAATTTTCAGCACTGGAGGATGCCAAGCAGTTGGTTGGCCACAAAAAACAGTAGTGACCTCATCTAAGAGATGGACTTGATCGTCCAGATCAGGAAAAGGATAAAGAGGTTGATCAGGTCGCCGAAGATGTAGTAAAGTGGTGATTGTTTGCGCATCAATAGAGAGAGTTTTGCCTCGAACAAATGTGCGGAAGCCATCTTCTTTCACTTCAAACATATTGCAGTAGAATTCTCGTACCCAATCCTCAAAACATTCATTATCCAAGCTCATTAGATGCATTAGACGATTTTGATATAGCCATTGTGTAAAGTTTGACGGGGGTAGAGAATTTTGATCAATAATTCTTTCAAAAATCACCGTTCGGTCTTTGAAGGTTGAGTCAAACCGAGTGGAACTCTCAGCATCCCGAAACCGATCAATATCAAATTGAGATGAAGAACTGGCGGGACGCTTCCCCTTAGATGATTTGGGAGCCATGCTGATGCCAAGAAAATGCAAGAATTCACATATAACAATGTTAAAGTTCATTGAGGCAATATCCCAAATACCTTGTGTGCACAAAACCATAGTGTTATTTCCAACTAAGTTGGATAACCTTCCAAAAGACCCCAATGTGCAAGAGTATTACAATGATAAGAATAGGATGAAATCCATCAATGAAACACAATAATCTCCAAAAAAAATCTGATTTTGTGCAAAAAAGATCAATGTGTAGAGGGATTCCATCACAAACTCATGAAAACTAGAAGATTGATAAATCTATCCATCAATGAATGTTCTCCAATGCTCATAGTTGAAAACCAAGTGCCAAAAACAAGCAATCCAGAACCAAACACACCAATGTAGGCATTTTAGAAAATAATTTGTGAGAAGAGGAAGATAGAAAATTAGCCATCAATTGGTATCAGAGCGGGTTACACTAATTTGCTGTGTTTGATCTAAAGAGATTTCTAGAATGGTGTTCAATCGAGAAGGGACATCAACTACTAAGCCCCCTTTGCTAGATGGTTCTAATTATGCATATTGGAAGCAAAGGATGATTGGGTTTCTTAAGTCCATTGATGATGATGTTTGGGATATTGTTGAGGAGGGCTACTCCAAACCAATAATTGTGGTTAGTGGACAAACTGTTCCTAAACCTAAAGCTGAATGGACTAAGGATGAGAAGCATGCCTCCAATTGTAATAACAAGGCAGTGAATAGTATATACAATGGAGTGTCTGCTGAAGAGTTCCGTAGGATTTCCACTTGCAAAACTGCAAAAGAAGCGTGGGAAGTCTTACAGACAGTGTATGAGGGTACAGACACGGTGAAGCAATCTAAATTGCAAAGGCTGACTAAAGAATTTGAAACCATCGTAATGGAAGAAGATGAGACCTTTGATGAATTTTATGCAAAACTGAATGATATTGTCAATTCTGTTTTCAATCTGGGTGAGGAAATTCAAGAAAACAAGATTGTCAAGAAAATTCTACGGTCTCTACCTTCGAGGTTCGATTCTAAAGTTGATGCTATTGAAGAAAACAAGAATCTTGATACCCTCAAGGTAAACCAGTTGGTTGGAAATCTTCAAACCTTTGAAGCAAACCGTTTGGATAAAAGAAAATCAAAAGAGAATGGTATTGCTTTGAAAGCCCACTCAGAATCAAGAAAGAAGCCTGAAAAGAAAATTGCATCTGATTCTGAATCTGAGGCTGAAGATGATTTGACTGAAATGTTCAATTGCTTCAAGGACTACATGAAGTCAAAACAAGTCAAGTGGAAGAGTTCTAATTTTGCAAAAAAGAATTCTGCAAAAGGAACTAAGTGTTTTGAGTGCCACGGCTATGGTCACTATGCTAGTGAGTGTGCCAACAAGAAAAAGGGTGCATTGAAAAAGTCTCTCAATACAACTTGGGAGGAACAGTCATCAGAAGAAGAACAAGATCCTTCAGTTGAAACTTCTGAAACTGTGAATGGCAAGTTTGTGGCTTTCATGGCTAATTCTCTATCTGACAATGATACTGATGACGATCATGCTGATGAGATGTCAGATCCAGAGAAAGATTATGAAGCATTGTATCATAAAACATATGCTGATTGTGTTAAGATGTCCAAGTATGGCTACAAGATCTCTATCAAGTTTAAAGCTGCTCAAGAAGAAAATTCTGCATTGAAAATTGAATTAGAGCAAGCACTTGAAAAGGTTCATCTCTTGGAAAGTCAGAAAATCTGCATGGCTGAAAATTTGACCACTGAGAGTCAAAAACTTGAAAAGGCTGAACAAGAGATAGTGAATCTGAAGGAAGAGATAGTGGTTGTTAAATCTGAAAAAGAAGATTTGCAAGGAAGACTGAAGATCACTTTGTCTGAGTTAGAAATCAAACAAGCTTCACGAAACAAGATGAACACTGGTTCGAAGACTCTTACAAATATCTTGTGTAGTCAGAAGTCTCAGTTTGACAGAAGCGGTCTCGGTTATGATCATGGTGCATCCACTTCAAATGCTACAGGTAAAACAATTTTTGCTTCAAGTGTTGCACATGCTACTCCACATACTGCACTTTCAAATAATGTGTCGAGTAGTTTCAAGAAAAAGAATGTGTCAAGCACTGCACGCACATCCACTTGTCACCATTGTGGAAAGAAAGGACACATTCGTCCCCATTGCAAGAAGCTGCAAAGTCTACCAAAGACCAAGCAATGGCGGAATAATTTTTCTCCACCTAAGACTACTCCAATTTGGGTTAGAAAATCTGATTTGCCTAAGGAGTTTGCTCACACTGTGCTCAAAGTTCCAACTACAAAAGTGTGGGTGGCTAATCATAAAAAGCCCTGATCAAGGAGGTCAAGTCCCCATCCCAGTGCTGATACGAAGATCATAGTGAGGGGGAGTCCAAATCGAGGGGGAGCTACTGCATCTAGATTGACGGAAGTTGCATGATTATTTTTGTTTGTCAATTATGGACAAATTCAGGGAGAAAAGAATGAAGCCCGGAAGAGTTCTACAAGCTAAGGCAATTCAAGATCTACAGTGCTAATTTTTTTGTTTAAAAATTCATTGTATTTTGGGTTTTTCTTTTGGGTAGATCTTATTGTATTGTTCTAGGAGATTTGTCCAAGAATTGCCAAAAGGGGGAGATTGTTAGGACAAAAAGTCAGTAAAAATGGCAAAAGGCATGTCAGAGCCCAAACCGTGACAGATGACAAACGGCTGAATACAAAGGCTGAAGAGAAAAAGCAACATGCTATGTCAGTCGTGTGAAAAACAGTCCCGAGGCAGAATGCACTCTCGCTATAGCGAGAGTACACCTCGCTATAGCGAGGGTAGCGCAGAGAGCCCAGTTTGTTCCGGACTCTTATGAAAAGTTTGAGATGGACTTCTTTTCTAAGTGGATAATTACAAGGAGTCTTAAGCACGAATTAGGGGCTATATATTGGGTGTTTCTCATAACCCAAAGAGACACAGATCATCTCTCAAGTTCTGAATTTGTGATCTAATTGAGAGAAATTCTCTCTAGAGATTTTTGAAGAGTTGTGCTGCCAAGTACTCTAGAGAGACTAGTTTCTTCTGCATCCCATGTAGAAGATCATCTTCTTACGTAGAAGATTTGAGGAGCCAAGCGTTGGATCTGTTGCAATCAACGGTGTGATGTCGTTGAAGCGTGATGCGGCACAAGGTAACTTCAGTCTTTAGATAGGGGATATCTAGGGAAGAAATCTGAGTTTCTTGTAATTGCGAGATTCATAGTGTTTGATTAGATCCAGTACGGATCGGTGGTTTTTTACCCAAACCTTCCACGTGCTAGCTTGAAACCCACCTTGAATGCCCCTTCAAGGTGCTTGATCACAGGGAAAGAGAATGATTCTTCAGCACAATCTCCCTTGCATAATAAAGCCCACAAAAACTCTCCAGAAGACAATCTCAAGAACTCCAGTGAATAATAAATCTTCTGTCGGTTGTTTGTAGATGCAAGGGGTATATAAATAGCCCATGGTTCGTGCACAATCCTTTTTGTAATGAAACAGGACTCTAGAAACAAGTTTGGAATTATGTGAATAGTAGAGTCCCGGTTGGCAGAAATTCCCAGCTCGCTATAGCGAGACTGCATTCTGTCATTGACAGAACTGAATCTCGCTATAGCGAGATTCAGTCTCGCTATAGCGAGACTGGGTTCTGTCAACTTACCTTGTACTCGAGAATTTCGTCCGGGTAGCTCTCTCTTGATGTGTTTTGTTTTCTTTGAAACACTTTTAAGTGTATGAACATCTTCTGAAGAGGTCTTCACAAAACAAATACTATCTTCACAGTCCTATTCTAAACTAAATAGAAAATACAACTCGATTAGGACTCTGAGTTTTGTTCAAGATAGAAGAATTAGCCAACTAAAATTCTAACAATCTCCCCCTTTGGCAATTCATGAACAAAACTCCTTATACAAAGTAGATCTTCTATCCCAGTACAAGATAAACTTTAAAAAGACTTTTTAAACAACTGAGACCAATTGCCAACGAAGATTAATCTGCCTGAAATACAATCCTGAAAATAAACCAAGGGAAAGAACAAGCATAATATCATAGAACTAGAATTAATCGATTTGCTTAAACAGTCTGTCTAAGTTTAAAACATAAGGTACTCCCCCTTTTTGTTAATGGGTTGACAAAGCAGAAAATAAGGAAGAAGGAAGTTAGAAAAGAGACATAAAACAAAATGCAGCATAGAAGATAAACATCAGTACTGAGACAGGTCACTGATGGCGAAGTTGATTGAACATGTCTGTTATGTGATTACGAAGATCAGTGAAGCCAGACGATATCCTGCCATCCAGTTGTTCAATCTGAACAGATTGATCATATACGGCATGTTCTAAAGCAAGGAGACGAGTTTCAACTGTGTTTTCATCGTCATCGGCAATTGGAACTTGAGCTTGCTCCCCCTGAATGCGATTTCGAACATGAGTGTCTGACATGCTTCTTGTCCTGCCATCAATCTTTTGCCTCTTTGGAACAGGTAGTTCATGTGGTATCAGAGCGGGTTACACTAATTTGCTGTGTTTGATCTAAAGAGATTTCTAGAATGGTGTTCAATCGAGAAGGGACATCAACTACTAAGCCCCCTTTGCTAGATGGTTCTAATTATGCATATTGGAAGCAAAGGATGATTGGGTTTCTTAAGTCCATTGATGATGATGTTTGGGATATTGTTGAGGAGGGCTACTCCAAACCAACAATTGTGGTTAGTGGACAAACTGTTCCTAAACCTAAAGCTGAATGGACTAAGGATGAGAAGCATGCCTCCAATTGTAATAACAAGGCAGTGAATAGTATATACAATGGAGTGTCTGCTGAAGAGTTCCGTAGGATTTCCACTTGCAAAACTGCAAAAGAAGCGTGGGAAGTCTTACAGACAGTGTATGAGGGTACAGTCACGGTGAAGCAATCTAAATTGCAAAGGCTGACTAAAGAATTTGAAACCATCGTTATGGAAGAAGATGAGACCTTTGATGAATTTTATGCAAAACTGAATGATATTGTCAATTCTGTTTTCAATCTGGGTGAGGAAATTCAAGAAAACAAGATTATCAAGAAAATTCTACGGTCTCTACCTTCGAGGTTCGATTCTAAAGTTGATGCTATTGAAGAAAACAAGAATCTTGATACCCTCAAGGTAAACCAGTTGGTTGGAAATCTTCAAACCTTTGAAGCAAACCGTTTGGATAAAAGAAAATCAAAAGAGAATGGTATTGCTTTGAAAGCCCACTCAGAATCAAGAAAGAAGCCTGAAAAGAAAATTGCATCTGATTCTGAATCTGAGGCTGAAGATGATTTGACTGAAATGTTCAATTGCTTCAAGGACTACATGAAGTCAAAACAAGTCAAGTGGAAGAGTTCTAATTTTGCAAAAAAGAATTCTGCAAAAGGAACTAAGTGTTTTGAGTGCCACGGCTATGGTCACTATGCTAGTGAGTGTGCCAACAAGAAAAAGGGTGCATTGAAAAAGTCTCTCAATACAACTTGGGAGGAACAGTCATCAGAAGAAGAACAAGATCCTTCAGTTGAAACTTCTGAAACTGTGAATGGCAAGTTTGTGGCTTTCATGGCTAATTCTCTATCTGACAATGATACTGATGACGATCATGCTGATGAGATGTCAGATCCAGAGAAAGATTATGAAGCATTGTATCATAAAACATATGCTGATTGTGTTAAAATGTCCAAGTATGGCTACAAGATCTCTATCAAGTTTAAAGCTGCTCAAGAAGAAAATTCTGCATTGAAAATTGAATTAGAGCAAGCACTTGAAAAGGTTCATCTCTTGGAAAGTCAGAAAATCTGCATGGCTGAAAATTTGACCACTGAGAGTCAAAAACTTGAAAAGGCTGAACAGGAGATAGTGAATCTGAAGGAAGAGATAGTGGTTGTTAAATCTGAAAAAGAAGATTTGCAAGGAAGACTGAAGATCACTTTGTCTGAGTTAGAAATCAAACAAGCTTCACTAAACAAGATGAACACTGGTTCGAAGACTCTTAAAAATATCTTGTGTAGTCAGAAGTCTCAGTTTGACAGAAGCGGTCTCGGTTATGATCATGGTGCATCCACTTCAAATGCTACAGGTAAAACAATTTTTGCTTCAAGTGTTGCACATGCTACTTCACATACTGCACTTTCAAATAATGTGTCGAGTAGTTTCAAGAAAAAGAATGTGTCACGCGCTACACGCACATCCACTTGTCACCATTGTGGAAAGAAAGGACACATTCGTCCCCATTGCAAGAAGCTGCAAAGTCTACCAAAGACCAAGCAATGGCGGAATAATTTTTCTCCACCCAAGACTACTCCAATTTGGGTTAGAAAATCTGATTTGCCTAAGGAGTTTGCTCACACTATGCTAAAAGTTCAAACTACAAAAGTGTGGGTGGCTAATCATAAAAAGCCCTGATCAAGGAGGTCAAGTCCCCATCCCCAGTGCTGATACGAAGATCATAGTGAGGGGGAGTCCAAATCGAGGGGGAGCTACTGCATCTAGATTGACGGAAGCTGCATGAGTATTTTTGTTTGTCAATTATGGACAAATTCAGGGGGAGAAGAATGAAGCCCAGAAGAGTTCTACAAGCTAAGGCAATTCAAGATCTACAGTGCTAATTTTTTTGTTTAAAAATTCATTGTATTTTGGGTTTTTCTTTTGGGTAGATCTTATTGTATTGTTCTAGGAGATTTGTCCAAGAATTGCCAAAAGGGGGAGATTGTTAGGACAAAAAGTCAGTAAAAATGGCAAAAGGCATGTCAGAGCCCAAACCGTGACAGATGACAAACGGCTGAATACAAAGGCTGAAGAGAAAAAGCAACATGCTATGTCAGTCGTGTGAAAAACAGTACCGATGGCAGAGTGCACTCTCGCTATAGCGAGAGTACACCTCGCTATAGCGAGGGTAGCGCAGAGAGCCCAGTTTGTTCCAGACTCTTATGAAAAGTTTGAGATGGACTTCTTTTCTAAGTGGATAATTACAAGGAGTCTTAAGCACGAATTAGGGGCTATATATTGGGTGTTTCTCACAACCCAAAGAGACACAGATCATCTCTCAAGTTCTGAATTTGTGATCTAATTGAGAGAAATTCTCTCTAGAGATTTTTGAAGAGTTGTGCTGCCAAGTACTCTAGAGAGACTAGTTTCTTCTGCATCCCATGTAGAAGATCATCTTCTTACGTAGAAGATTTGAGGAGTCAAGCGTTGGATCTGTTGCAATCAACGGTGTGATGTCGTTGAAGCGTGATGCGGCACAAGGTAACTTCAGTCTTTAGATAGGGGATATCTAGGGAAGAAATCTGAGTTTCTTGTAATTGCGAGATTCATAGTGTTTGATTAGATCCAGTACGGATCGGTGGTTTTTTACCCAAACCTTCCACGTGCTAGCTTGAAACCCACCTTGAATGCCCCTTCAAGGTGCTTGATCACAGGGAAAGAGAATGATTCTTCAGCACAATCTCCCTTGCATAATAAAGCCCACAAAAACTCTCCAGAAGACAATCTCAAGAACTCCAGTGAATAATAAATCTTCTGTCGGTTGTTTGTAGATGCAAGGGGTATATAAATAGCCCATGGTTCGTGCACAATCCTTTTTGTAATGAAACAGGACTCTAGAAACAAGTTTGGAATTATGTGAATAGTAGAGTCCCGGTTGGCAGAAATTCCCAGCTCGCTATAGCGAGACTGCATTCTGTCATTGACAGAACTGAATCTCGCTATAGCGAGATTCAGTCTCGCTATAGCGAGACTGGGTTCTGTCAACTTACCTTGTACTCGAGAATTTCGTCCGGGTAGCTCTCTCTTGATGTGTTTTGTTTTCTTTGAAACACTTTTAAGTGTATGAACATCTTCTGAAGAGGTCTTCACAAAACAAATACTATCTTCACAGTCCTATTCTAAACTAAATAGAAAATACAACTCGATTAGGACTCTGAGTTTTGTTCAAGATAGAAGAATTAGCCAACTAAAATTCTAACAATCTCCCCCTTTGGCAATTCATGAACAAAACTCCTTATACAAAGTAGATCTTCTATCCCAGTACAAGATAAACTTTAAAAAGACTTTTTAAACAACTGAGACCAATTGCCAACGAAGATTAATCTGCCTGAAATACAATCCTGAAAATAAACCAAGGGAAAGAACAAGCATAATATCATAGAACTAGAATTAATCGATTTGCTTAAACAGTCTGTCTAAGTTTAAAACATAAGGTACTCCCCCTTTTTGTTAATGGGTTGACAAAGCAGAAAATAAGGAAGAAGGAAGTTAGAAAAGAGACATAAAACAAAATGCAGCATAGAAGATAAACATCAGTACTGAGACAGGTCACTGATGGCGAAGTTGATTGAACATGTCTGTTATGTGATTACGAAGATCAGTGAAGCCAGACGATATCCTGCCATCCAGTTGTTCAATCTGAACAGATTGATCATATACGGCATGTTCTAAAGCAAGGAGACGAGTTTCAACTGTGTTTTCATCGTCATCGGCAATTGGAACTTGAGCTTGCTCCCCCTGAATGCGATTTCGAACATGAGTGTCTGACATGCTTCTTGTCCTGCCATCAATCTTTTGCCTCTTTGGAACAGGTAGTTCATGTGGTATCAGAGCGGGTTACACTAATTTGCTGTGTTTGATCTAAAGAGATTTCTAGAATGGTGTTCAATCGAGAAGGGACATCAACTACTAAGCCCCCTTTGCTAGATGGTTCTAATTATACATATTGGAAGCAAAGGATGATTGGGTTTCTTAAGTCCATTGATGATGATGTTTGGGATATTGTTGAGGATGGCTACTCCAGACCAACAATTGTGGTTAGTGGACAAATTGTTCCTAAACCTAAAACTGAATGGACTAAGGATGAGAAGCATGCCTCCAATTGTAATAACAAGGCAGTGAATAGTATATACAATGGAGTGTCTGCTGAAGAGTTCCGTAGGATTTCCACTTGCAAAACTGCAAAAGAAGCGTGGGAAGTCTTACAGACAGTGTATGAGGGTACAGACACGGTGAAGCAATCTAAATTGCAAAAGGCTGACTAAAGAATTTGAAACCATCGTTATGGAAGAAGATGAGACCTTTGATGAATTTTATGCAAAACTGAATGATATTGTCAATTCTGTTTTCAATCTGGGTGAGGAAATTCAAGAAAACAAGATTGTCAAGAAAATTCTACGGTCTCTACCTTCGAGGTTCGATTCTAAAGTTGATGCTATTGAAGAAAATAAGAATCTTGATACCCTCAAGGTAAACCAGTTGGTTGGAAATCTTCAAACCTTTGAAGCAAATCGTTTGGATAAAAGAAAATCAAAAGAGAATGGTATTGCTTTGAAAGCCCACTCAGAATCAAGAAAGAAGCCTGAAAAGAAAATTGCATCTGATTCTGAATCTAAGGCTGAAGATGATTTGACTGAAATGTTCAATTGCTTCAAGGACTACATGAAGTCAAAAACAAGTCAAGTGGAAGAGTTCTAATTTTGCAAAAAAGAATTCTGCAAAAGGAACTAAGTGTTTTGAGTGCCACGGCTATGGTCACTATGTTAGTGAGTGTGCCAACAAGAAAAAGGGTGCATTGAAAAAGTCTCTCAATACAACTTGGGAGGAACAGTCATCAGAAGAAGAACAAGATCCTTCAGTTGAAACTTCTGAAACTGTGAATGGCAAGTTTGTGGCTTTCATGGCTAATTCTCTATCTGACAATGATACTGATGACGATCATGCTGATGAGATGTCAGATCAAGAGAAAGATTATGAAGCATTGTATCATAAAACATATGCTGATTGTGTTAAGATGTCCAAGTATGGCTACAAGATCTCTATCAAGTTTAAAGCTGCTCAAGAAGAAAATTCTGCATTGAAAATTGAATTAGAGCAAGCACTTGAAAAGGTTCATCTCTTGGAAAGTCAGAAAATCTGCATGGCTGAAAATTTGACCACTGAGAGTCAAAAACTTGAAAAGGCTGAACAAGAGATAGTGAATCTGAAGGAAGAGATAGTGGTTGTTAAATCTGAAAAAGAAGATTTGCAAGGAAGACTGAAGATCACTTTGTCTGAGTTAGAAATCAAACAAGCTTCACGAAACAAGATGAACACTGGTTCGAAGACTCTTACAAATATCTTGTGTAGTCAGAAGTCTCAGTTTGACAGAAGCGGTCTCGGTTATGATCATGGTGCATCCACTTCAAATGCTACAGGTAAAACAATTTTTGCTTCAAGTGTTGCACATGCTACTCCACATACTGCACTTTCAAATAATGTGTCGAGTAGTTTCAAGAAAAAGAATGTGTCAAGCACTGCACGCACATCCACTTGTCACCATTGTGGAAAGAAAGGACACATTCGTCCCCATTGCAAGAAGCTGCAAAGTCTACCAAAGACCAAGCAATGGCGGAATAATTTTTCTCCACCTAAGACTACTCCAATTTGGGTTAGAAAATCTGATTTGCCTAAGGAGTTTGCTCACACTATGCTAAAAGTTCAAACTACAAAAGTGTGGGTGGCTAATCATAAAAAGCCCTGATCAAGGAGGTCAAGTCCCCATCCCCAGTGCTGATACGAAGATCATAGTGAGGGGGAGTCCAAATCGAGGGGGAGCTACTGCATCCAGATTGACGGAAGCTGCATGAGTATTTTTGTTTGTCAATTATGGACAAATTCAGGGGGAGAAGAATGAAGCCCAGAAGAATTCTACAAGTTAAGGCAATTCAAGATCTATAGTGCTGATTTTTTTGTTTAAAAATTCATTGTATTTTGGGTTTTTCTTTTGGGCAGATCTTATTGTATTGTTCTATGAGATTTGTCCAAGAATTGCCAAAAGGGGGAGATTGTTAGGACAAAAAGTCAGTAAAAATGGCAAAAGGCTTGTCAGAGCCCAAACCGTGACAGATGACAAACGGCTGAATACAGAGGCTGAAGAGAAAAGGAAACATGCTATGTCAGTCGTGTGAAAAACAGTCCCGAGGCAGAATGCACTCTCGCTATAGTGAGAGTACACCTCGCTATAGCGAGGGTAGCGCAGAGAGCCCAGTTTGTTCCGGACTCTTATGAAAAGTTTGAGATGGACTTCTTTTCTAAGTGGATAATTACAAGGAGTCTTAAGCACGAATTAGGGGCTATATATTGGGTGTTTCTCACAACCCAAAGAGACACAGATCATCTCTCAAGTTCTGAATTTGTGATCAAATTGAGAGAAATTTTCTCTAGAGATTTTTGAAGAGTTGTGCTTGCCAAGTACTCTAGAGAGACAGTTTCTTCTGCATCCCTTGTAGAAGATCATCTTCTTACGTAGAAGATTTGAGAAGTCAAGCGTTGGATCTATTGCAATCAACGGTGTGATGTCGTTGAAGCGTGATGCGACACAAGGTAACTTCAGTCTTTAGATAGGGGATATCTAGGGAAGAAATCTGAGTTTCTTGTAATTGTGAGATTCATAGTGTTTGATTAGATCCAGTACGGAATCTTCTGTCGGTTGTTTGTAGATGCAAGGGGTATATAAATAGCCCATGGTTCGTGCACAATCCTTTTTGTAATGAAACAGGACTCTAGAAACAAGTTTGGAATTATGTGAATAGTAGAGTCCCGTTTGGCAGAAATTCCCAGCTCGCTATAGCGAGCTTCAGTCTCGCTATAGCGAGACTGCATTCTGTCATTGACAGAACTGAATCTCGCTATAGCGAGATTCAGTCTCGTTATAGCGAGATTCAGTCTCGCTATAGCGAGACTGGGTTCTGTCAACTTACCTTGTACTTGAGAATTTCGTCCGGGTAGCTCTCTCTTGATGTGTTTTGTTTTCTTTGAAACACTTTTAAGTGTATGAACATCTTCTGAAGAGGTCTTCACAAAACAAATACTATCTTCACAATCCTATTCTAAACTAAATAGAAAATACAACTCGATTAGGACTCTGAGTTTTGTTCAAGATAGAAGAATTAGCTAACTAAAATTCTAACAATTTGAGAGGTTTAGGGTTCGAGATCTCTAGATTGGTCCACTCAATAAATCAACCCACTGGTGTGCAAAAAATAATAATCTACGCAGCGGAAATAAAATCACAAGCACACACCACAAGGACACCAAATTTAAGGTGGAAACCCAAACCGGATAAAAAACCACCGATCCGTACTGGATCTAATCAAACACTATGAATCTCGCAATTACAAGAAACTCAGATTTCTTCCCTAGATATCCCCTATCTAAAGACTGAAGTTACCTTGTGTCGCATCACGCTTCAACGACATCACACCGTTGATTGCAACAGATCCAACGCTTGACTCCTCAAATCTTCTACGTAAGAAGATGATCTTCTACAAGGGATGCAGAAGAAACTTGTCTCTCTAGAGTACTTGGCAGCACAACTCTTCAAAAATCTCTAGAGAAAATTTCTCTCAATTTGATCACAAATTCAGAACTTGAGAGATGATCTGTGTCTCTTTGGGTTGTGAGAAACACCCAATATATAGCCCCTAATTCGTGCTTAAGACTCCTTGTAATTATCCACTTAGAAAAGAAGTCCATCTCAAACTTCATAAGAGTCCGGAACAAACTGGGCTCTCTGCGCTACCCTCGCTATAGCGAGGTGTACTCTCGCTATAGCGAGAGTGCATTCTGCCTCGGGACGGTTTTTCACACGACTGACATAGCATGTTTCTTTTTCTCTTCAGCCTTTGTATTCAGCCGTTTGTCATCTGTCACGGTTTGGGCTCTGACAAGCCTTTTGCCATTTTTACTGACTTTTGTCCTAACAATCTCCCCCTTTTGGCAATTCTTGGACAAATCTCCTAGAACAATACAAAAAGATCTACCCAAAAGAAAAACCCAAAATACAATGAATTTTTAAACAAAAAAATCAGCACTGTAGATCTTGAATTGCCTTAGCTTGTAGAACTCTTCTGGGCTTCATTCTTCTCCCCCTGAATTTGTCCATAATTGACAAACAAAAATACTCATGCAGCTTCCGTCAATCTGGATGCAGTAGCTCCCCCTCGAGTTGGACTCCCCCTCACTATGATCTTCGTATCAGCACTAGGGATGGGGACTTGACCTCCTTGATCAGGGCTTTTTATGATTAGCCACCCACACTTTTGTAGTTTGAACTTTCAGCAGAGTGTGAGCAAACTCCTTAGGCAAATCAGATTTTCTAACCCAAATTGGAGTTGTCTTAGGTGGAGAAAAATTCTTCCGCCATTGCTTGGTCTTTGGTAGACTTTGCAGCTTCTTGCAATGGGGACGAATGTGTCCTTTCTTTCCACAATGGTGACAAGTGGATGTGCGTGCAGTGCGTGACACATTCTTTTTCTTGAAACTACTCGACACATTATTTGAAAGTGCAGTATGTGAAGTAGCATGTGCAATACTTGAAACAAAAATTATTTTACCTGTAGCATTTGAAGTGGATGCACCATGATCATAACCGAGACCGCTTCTGTCAAACTGAGACTTCTGACTACACAAGATATTTGTAAGAGTCTTCGAACCAGTGTTCATCTTGTTTAGTGAAGCTTGTTTGATTTCTAACTCAGACAAAGTGATCTTCAGTCTTCCTTGCAAATCTTCTTTTTCAGATTTAACAACCACTATCTCTTCCTTCAGATTCACTATCTCTTGTTCAGCCTTTTCAAGTTTTTGACTCTCAGTGGTCAAATTTTCAGCCATGCAGATTTTCTGACTTTCCAAGAGATGAACCTTTTCAAGTGCTTGCTCTAATTCAATTTTCAATGCAGAATTTTCTTCTTGAGCAGCTTTAAACTTGATAGAGATCTTGTAGCCATACTTGGACATCTTAACACAATCAGCATATGTTTTATGATACAATGCTTCATAATCTTTTTCTGGATCTGACATCTCATCAGCATGATCGTCATCAGTATCATTGTCAGATAGAGAATTAGCCATGAAAGCCACAAACTTGCCATTCACAGTTTCAGAAGTTTCAACTGAAGGATCTTGTTCTTCTTCTGATGACTGTTCCTCCCAAGTTGTATTGAGAGACTTTTTCAATGCACCCTTTTTCTTGTTGGCACACTCACTAGCATAGTGACCATAGCCGTGGCACTCAAAACACTTAGTTCCTTTTGCAGAATTCTTTTTTGCAAAATTAGAACTCTTCCACTTGACTTGTTTTGACTTCATGTAGTCCTTGAAGCAATTGAACATTTCAGTCAAATCATCTTCAGCCTCAGATTCAGAATCAGATGCAATTTTCTTTTCAGGCTTCTTTCTTGATTCTGAGTGGGCTTTCAAAGCAATACCATTCTCTTTTGATTTTCTTTTATCCAAACGGTTTGCTTCAAAGGTTTGAAGATTTCCAACCAACTGGTTTACCTTGAGGGTATCAAGATTCTTGTTTTCTTCAATAGCATCAACTTTAGAATCGAACCTCGAAGGTAGAGACCGTAGAATTTTCTTGACAATCTTGTTTTCTTGAATTTCCTCACCCAGATTGAAAACAGAATTGACAATATCATTCAGTTTTGCATAAAATTCATCAAAGGTCTCATCTTCTTCCATAACGATGGTTTCAAATTCTTTAGTCAGCCTTTTGCAATTTAGATTGCTTCACCGTGTCTGTACCCTCATACACTGTCTGTAAGACTTCCCACGCTTCTTTTGCAGTTTTGCAAGTGGAAATCCTACGGAACTCTTCAGCAGACACTCCATTGTATATATTATTCACTGCCTTGTTATTACAATTGGAGGCATGCTTCTCATCCTTAGTCCATTCAGTTTTAGGTTTAGGAACAGTTTGTCCACTAACCACAATTGTTGGTTTGGAGTAGCCTTCCTCAACAATATCCCAAACATCATCATCAATGGACTTAAGAAACCCAATCATCCTTTGCTTCCAATATGCATAATTAGAACCATCTAGCAAAGGGGGCTTAGTAGTTGATGTCCCTTCTCGATTGAACACCATTCTAGAAATCTCTTTAGATCAAACACAGCAAATTAGTGTAACCCGCTCTGATACCACGTGAAGGTTTTACTTAACCTTCTATTTAAGCCTTAACCACAGGCTAAGGTACTTTCTCAGATTATCTTGTGAATTCCTAACACAGATAATTAAATAATTAATCTAAAAACTAGATAATTATCAATCACCACAAAATAGCACGAGACACAAGTTTTTACGTGGAAAACCTAACTTGGGAAAAAAACCACGGGTGGTAGAGACCACCTAAAGCAAAGCACTATAATTTGAAGATTACAAGTGAACTCACTAGACCTTTGTCCCAGTTGCAACTCAACCTAAAAGGACTGTGAAGAACTTGCCGACAGCCCGCCGTTCACCTTCCACGTGCTAGCTTGAAACCCACCTTGAATGCCCCTTCAAGGTGCTTGATCACAGGGAAAGAGAATGATTCTTCAGCACAATCTCCCTTGCATAATAAAGCCCACAAAAAATCTCCAGAAGACAATCTCAAGAACTCCAGTGAATAATAAATCTTCTGTCGGTTGTTTGTAGATGCAAGGGGTATATAAATAGCCCATGGTTCGTGCACAATCCTTTTGTAATGAAACAGGACTCTAGAAACAAGTTTGGAATTATGTGAATAGTAGAGTCCCGTTTGGCAGAAATTCCCAGCTCGCTATAGCGAGCTTCAGTCTCGCTATAGCGAGACTGCATTCTGTCATTGACAGAACTGAATCTCGCTATAGCGAGACTGGGTTCTGTCAACTTAACTTGTACTCGAGAATTTCGTCCGGGTAGCTCTCTCTTGATGTGTTCTGTTTTCTTTGAAACACTTTTAAGTGTATGAACATCTTCTGAAGAGGTCTTCACAAAACAAATACTATCTTCACAGTCCTATTCTAAACTAAATAGAAAATACAACTCGATTAGGACTCTGAGTTTTGTTCAAGATAGAAGAATTAGCCAACTAAAATTCTAACATATACTCATGTGATGGATTCTGTATGGAATATACTCATGTGAATCTAGTCATTTATATTTGGTGACTTCATCATATATAGATTTTTTCCAAATCACCAACTACATCTCCATAAATAATAACATCATCAACACTCCTTTTAGACTTCCCTCATCAAATTCTGGCTCATCCTTATCTGCAGCAAGGAGTGCACGAAAGGCAGGTTACTATGTTTCTAAAATGAGGACTTAGTAACCAAGTTCATAAAGTTGTTGTAAAGGTAATCCAAAGTGCATGGAAAAGAATCCATTGGAATCCATTGTTAAGTAGCCACTATTATATAGGATAATCAGTAGTCACCACAAGAGGCATGGATACCTTCAAATCCCTTCACCGTAATGACTCACAAAAGATGGAAACAAGGATCATCTAAAGGCACATCTTATTCCCATTTCAAGGAAGCTTTCGGCATATACTAAGTAAAATAAAATATCGCAGTAAATGCGTATTTTTAGGAATTAAAACACAGCAACTGAAATGGCTTTATAAAATTATACAATAAACAAAGCAGCGGTTTAGGAAGTATACAACAACCTCTGTAGTGGAGGGTTAGTCCATCCAGCAAGATGGCGTATAGCGGGGACAGCAAAAAGATTGAAACAGACTAAAGAGCTCACAAGATTTCCAAGCAAACCAAATGCAAGGATCTTCTTTCCTGCACTTTCTCCAGTTGACGTAAAATGAATCTCCGCAAACGTTATAGGCTTTCCAGGCTTCATGAGAACCTGAATGAGGGATTTTATAAGAAAAACTTCATCACTTTAATGAAAAGGCCTATGGAGATAAATTGATGAGAGTGACAGCAGGTCAATAAAAAATCCTACCCAAAAGACTCTAAATATTCACATTTAAAGAAACAAAAACATGAAAAGTCATCTGAAGGAACAAAAATAAAATCACAATGAAAAGTTATTACTATGGAAAGTGTTAAATCTCACCATGGAAATGCCTCTGATCATTAAAAAAGAGAAAACAGGCACCGAGTAAATAACATGAACATTGATGTTCCGGAGCGAGAGTAGCTAAAGGAAAGAACCCTCTCCCAGATGCAAAAGGCTTTTTCAACAATAGACAGAATGTTTTGCTTCTAATCATTAAATTAAGCTAATTTTTTTCTTGAATTTTTTTATGTAAGGGTATCCAAGAATATGAACAAATGAAGCACATTAAAGCAAGCCTTTTTTTATACCACTAAAGAGGGCATTTGCAAATGCTCTGCATCTTCAGGAACACCTTTCCTTGAGTTTTTACATGTATATTTTTCTTTTATTTTTCTAATTTATAAATAACGGGAAAATGGTATAGACTATAGACTTCTTCTTTTTTTTTAATGATGTAGACTATAGAGCCTTTAACAATTTCTCCTTTCCTATGTCCTTGATGTTTTTTCAATAAAGTCCGGTGGTCACCAATAAAAAATGTACAAGATACATGATTGCCACCTATCCCAACTCTGTCTTTCTCTCTCTGAATGCAACATCTTCTCATTATTGCACATAACCCAAGTATTCAGGGTCACCTTTGTGAGTTAAGCTTTTCCCGACTCCCCTATTTGAGACTACGCTCTTCAAGACTCTATAGTCTAACACATGTTTCCTTACTGCTTCATCCAAGGTCCCCACTTTTGGTTCCTTGAACCATAAATCCTTTGTGAAATTGTACAGCGGCTGTTTCAGCTTTCTATGCACATGCCCAAAATAACTCAAACAGTATTCCTTGAAAGAAAAAATCTAATATTCAAGCTACTAATAGGCTCCCCTTATATCCTCATTCCTAATTCTATCTCTCTTATCAAAATCTTTATATAGCTGAATAGCACAATTACATTCTTAATGGTAAATTATTGTTTAGCCTGTTCCTTTGAATTTTATATTAGACTCTGAATGTTTAGTGGTGCCTCAATATTTAGTGTAAGGGTGTAGCATTAAAACTTCTCTAGTTATATGTTACAAGTGCAATTTTAAGAAAATATGTATTTACTATTTTTATTGGCTCTGATGGTCCTATGTGGATATCTCACACTGTCCGAGACAATCCATGGTGCCCACCTGGGGCTCCACTCCACATGATCAATCCAATCCTGTCACTACTACGAAAATCCGGGAGACATCTGCAAAGGAGCACACCTTTTTTAATTGGTATATCTAAAAAGGTCATCACCCAGTGCGGTCCCGCTGAAGCAGGGTCTTGGATTTAATTGGTATATCTATTTAATATTAAATTGAAAAATCCTCTATGGTTGCCGAATCTGGGAATCATATTATCTTAGTTTTGACAAATCTGCTACCCCCACACTAATAAAGGATCCTGCACACTAACCCTATTCAATGCAACATGCTCTAGTGAGATTTGGTACGAGAAACATTTTTAAAAAATGGTACGAGAAGATTGATTTTCTATTCACTTTTCACAAAAACCAGGAAAAATACATAGATGAGCCATCAAACATGCCTTGCTAAAATGGATGGTCCCTCTCTTTGCTAACAAAGTCTTGACGAAATCTCTGTCTCCCATTGAAACACCTCCAGAAGTAAACAGTATATCAATCCCACCAGAATTGGCATAGTCAAAAATCCTTTCAAGATCTTCTTCATTGTCATGAGCAATGCCCACGTCAACTGTTTTGCACTGTTGCTGTATGGCAGCAGCCAGAAGCATAGAACGGTTGGAGTCTCTGATTAGATTAACAACAAAGAATGGCCATCAAAGTATAAAAGCATATCAGATCTAACATTCGAACATAACCTAGTTCAATATTGAACAGTGAAGTTAATCATCAAAAATAAATGCCAAGGATTGACTAATTGACTCCATAATCCATATGCCCTTGAATAATACAAAGTTCCATGTCTCACAATTTTATCCAAACAAAAAATATGTACAACCTGGCCATGGCTTAGATACTGAGATGTAGGCTCTACAAGCTCATCACCTGTTGAAAGCACCGCAACTGTTGGCCTTGGGTACACCTGCATGTTGTGTAACCCATGATACCAATGTATGACATCCATTTATAGTTTCTAAGCAGCATTATACAGAACAAATAGGATTACCTTCACCGTCATTACTCCCACAATTGCAAGTAGGCCAATTTCAAAAGTACCTATTAGCTCACCAGACTTCATAACAGTAGCACCTTTATCAATGTCGAACCCATGACCAATTAACAAAAGGATTTAATAGACTCATAGCAAACAACAACATATTCTCTCTTTTATTTTTCACATGGCCCATCGAGCTACAAGACCACTTTTCCCTTTATGCAATTTGTTGTGTATGTAAAAATAATGCAGTCTACAAGGGCCTACAGGCTCCTATTACTCCTAGATGATTCACAAACAGCAGAAAAAGGAGCAGAAGGGCCAGGGACCATATCTGCTGCTGCCAACATCAAATCAGGCTAAAATTGAGTAATCTAACTAGCACATGCTAAAATTCCACCGGTCGTTTATTTTGATTTAGTAGCAGAAAGAATGAATAATAGCAAATCCATGTCCTAACAATCTTCCCTACAATGGTTATGAGAAGAAGGATGATCCGGTTTGATGGGCTAATTGAGAAATGATTTTGTAATGTTGTGGAATTCATAGTTTTTATTTGGTGTAGTGACCAAGTGAAAAGGGAGAAAGCAAAAATACCTATTAAAAAAAAACAAGTGAGACCATATTCCTTGAAAAAAAATTTTTTTTTTTTTTTGCTATTGGAGGGTTCCCAACCCTTTGGGCTGGACTAATCCCTCCAGGCCAAGAGAGAAGTTGGGTAAACTTCCCTGAATTCCCAGTGTGGCAGTGCAGTTTCCAACCTACAACCTCCGGGTGCAAACCCGGATCCTAGGCCAACTGGGCTAGAACTTACAAAAATAGATTTTGGTGGGTTCTTTTGCACAACATATTTATAAAAAAAATTTGCACCAACCATCGAATTCATAAATTACAATAAAACTCACTAAATCTCGCTTCACAAATGTAGTTTTATTTTGAAATATAGAAAATATAGAGAAATAAGTATAAAAATTCAGATAAAATGACATGTATGTACATGCAAATGTAACTTTATTTTGAATCAGGCATTACTAACTGATATAATAATCTATTTATGCCAGGGTTTACAAAACCAGTTCATAATGCATCATGAACTGATTTAACAATCAACCTTTTTTAATTGAAGTATTCAAAGTATCACATTGACATAATGGTCTTATCTCAATCTTTATAATTATTGGTTCTTAAGGTGTTTTAAGCAAAAATATCCTTAGAAATCAATATAACATAACTGTCTAATATTATGGTTTAATGATGTTTAGCATTATGATAAAAATAATCATCTAGATGCTACCTCATTGCTTAAAGGCTATTATTCGAAACCATGCCCATGCCCATTCTAATTTAAACATGGACCCTTAGTCCCTCAGGCTTCAAAGTTTCTATCCAATCAGAATTATTATGATTTGCATTCAATTTTATTGTTATTTTTTTTATATGTACATGGCATTAATGATAAGGTTATGTGCTGCTTCTGTTTGAAATGATGAATGAACCCCAAATTTTGATTCTCATTTTCTTCTTACTTCCTAAAAGGAATTGGGAGTTTTGCACATCTAACCATCTTCTCCACCAAATTCCAATAGGTTGTAAAAACTGATAAAGAAATAGATGCATTAAAAAAGTCACAGAGATTCAGAAAATGTGTAAAGTCTTATTAATTTCTACAAATTCTGCTTTGGAAATGCCTTCCAAAAAAAAACTTAAAAAAAAAACCTTTCAAAGAAAATTCTGTTTTGGAAAATTCCTAGGGAAATATGTTTTCGAAAAAAGAGGATTTAGCAGAACAGGTTTAATGAAAATAAGAGCTTGGAATCATAGTATAAGAAGTTTTTTTTTGGGGGGGTTTGATTAAGAAAAAGGTAGGTGCAAAAGATAGGTAGAATTCATGAGAAAAGCTCATTAGATACTCTTATCCCACCTAATTATTGATCCATAATGCCCATAATCAAAAGATTTAATTCTCTTTTAATCAATTTCTGGACCACCCTCCCATAAGAGCTCTCTCTCTCTTCCCTTTTACTGGTGATCCACTTGGGGGTCTCTTTGGTAGGGGACCATCACTTATGGAGACTCTCTAGCCAAAAAGTAGGTGAAATCTAGAACCTTCCTACAACCGTGTTGCATGGGCTAAAAAGTATGTAATCTTTGTTTTGGTAGGTGTTATCATTGACATTTAAAGTCAATGAAAGAAAGAAGTCTGCCCAGACCACCCATCAAGAGAAAAAAAATTTGTGGCAGCTCATCTCTTCAGAACTTGGACCATACACCAACACAGACCATCTGAATCATTGCCCCATTGCGGATAGATTATAGGCCAAGCTTTTTGCTAATGAAACTACCACAACCATTCAGCTATTGACCATCAAAGTCTGTTTCAGGAGTAGGGATAGAAATGGGTCCCTGAATGCGCAATTGCCCAAAAGATCCCATTTGGAAAGATCAGTCGTGGATTAAGTGTATTTGATACAGAATTATTTGATTCTTGATTGAGGTCAGAATTCAAGTATTTTTTACTTCCTCGTCCAAACTCCGAGGCCCTTTTAAGTTATTTGGGTCTGAGTCATTGTATGGGTGCATACTAACCCCAACCCAAACCTAAACCTGACCCTTTTTTCATCCAAAGAAAAGGTTTGGAAGTTTAATCAATGGCAAAAAAAAAAAAAAGAAGAAGCAATGGTTAGGATCATTTGTTGGTGCCATCTTCTGTTCTTGATTGAGTCCATGTGATAGGAGTTGCCATATAGTTATCTCTTTGTGGAAGACTGGTGTAAGGTGGAGATATTCTTGTACAACGCAGAACAATGACTACTTATCTTACTTGTGCTTTTGTTTCGAGTCCTGGTCTAACCTGGACCCATGACAAAAGGACTTGGTCTTACCAACTTTTCAACCATTTCCCAAAAGGACAAGGGTGTGTTTCTTATGTTTTGACTACCCTTGTCCATGCATGTTAAAGTTGTTCTATCATTATAGCAACCTTACTAAGTGCATGAAGAGCATTGATAGAGGCATGGAAAAGAGGGTGTTTTTAGAACTTCTAGAATCTGTAATCAACATTTCATATCAATTTCTTATGAAATGCTGAGATCTCATATAAAGTAATGTAATTCAAAACCCCAACTCCCAATTTAATGCTGAAATCGCAATCAATTAATATAGTCAATGGCATCAATTTGAAGGTGAAAATGTCATGAAGAACCCAAGTAGTTGATGGGTGATAAAGTTGAAGGATGCAAGATCCATTCCAGTAGAAAGATGAACCCCTCATACCTCAGATGGATGTTCTAGTCTTATTTTCTTTCTGAAAGTAATATGAAGAGTTTCAGGAGTTCAGAAATGCCATTACAATATGAACAGTTTGATGTTATAAAATATTATGAAGAGTAACCTTTTTTTTTTTTGAATGGTGTTTTTTTCCCTGCTTGGCAAGACTAACCTTCATTTCTTTCAGACAATCATCAAAAAAAAAAAAAAGTTGAAATTTACTTCATTATTACTTAATAGCTTTTAATTATACTCTGTAACTCATACAATAAGGAAACATCAAAGCTGCTGTCAAGGGTCGTTAATCTGGTTCTAAAATTCCAAAAATCCCTTCACCATCAAAGAATAAGCATTCCTACCATATTTATTCCGCACACCTACCCTACCAACATCATCAACTGTCAAATTTAACCTCCACTCAATAAAAGCCATTAAACTTGTATTTCCTATTAACCTCTACTGCATACATAATAATTAATTTAAAAGAATTGATCCCATGCTGTCATTAGTATTATTGCCAACAGCAGCTATTTAACTGATGTAACCTGTGTGGGCCCACCTTTGCGTGATCGAACCCATTCAGGACATACGTACCCCTTTACAAGGGAGCTGGCCAAAAGCGACTTCAATGAAGTTTAATACACCCTTGGATTGACCATGTCTAGAAGCCTAACAATATATTTCACACATAATCTACCCAGCTGTAAAATCTCTTCAGTTGAAGTTGAAGTGAAAGCTGGGGCAGTGCCTATATACACAGAGACACGTGTGACGTGAGTGAGTTGGATAAAGAAATGCAGGCACCAAACATGGTAAATCAAGTTTTAGCTTCCACCAGCATCGAACTAACAATAGCACAGGACCATTTCCTCTTAGATTAAATGTCCAGAATGCTCTTGTACCGCAGACCTAATAAACATTCAAATTTAGTAGTTACCTTACTAAAAAGATAACAGAAAGCAGTGCCACAGAACAATTGCCAAGTATGTTGACCAGTGGAAACCCAGTCATTCCTAGAAAAGTTTCACCTGGATTGTTTTTAATTGTTGCTTCATTTTTTCAAAAGCGTTTATTTAACAAATTTCACTTAAATTTACATCACCAAAATGTGTGCCTCACTGCTCTACCTTTGTCAATGAATTCTGTAACTTCTGTTAAAGAAAGGTTGAGAGTTTTCATGGGTTACTAAATACACATTCACTCACTATAATTAAGGGGGGACAAAGTTCTTATAGAAGAATTAGGATGGCTCTGTATATCACCGTTTTCGTCCAGACACTGTCTTCTTTACTGTTCCAACAGAAACTAAGAACTCGTCAAGGGATGACAAGGTCTTCATATCATCTGGGGGAAAGTAGCTGGCTGCTTTGCCCATTAAGTATGTGAACAGAAAAGAGAGTGATGGCCTTGTGACAAACCTCTCACCCAAGAGTTCAAGGAATGAGAAAGCTCCAGGAAATCTGACCTGCTTGCACTTATTGGAGCTGCAAAATGGGCAGGAATTATTCTCTTGAATGGCCAATCCTGTATGATCCTATCAATCCAATCTCTCACCTGAAATTTATGCATATAAAAATTATCAAACATTTCTACACTGCATCTGTGGCTTATGAGAGGAAGGTTTTACATGCATCATGGCTCAACATACATATTCTCACATGTGCATGCACCGAACATATCATGCAGGGATCAAATTAATGTTCAGAATGCATGAACCGCTTCCATGGCTCAAAATTTACCAACTGTTCCTTTTTATTTTTAAACTTCTTTTTTTGTTATTATTATGAGAGATCAACAAAAGATCAATTCGTGTACTTTGCTACAATACCCAGATTCTTATACATGCCCAACAACAGTATTTGTATAGAAATATTTAATGAGAAAACAGTGTTGAATGTTATGGAAAGGAAAAAATTACATGTTAGGTAGAGGACTGAACTAGATAACCAGCAAGAACTGGAACAAAATAGTAAAAAAGTGGCAGGAGTTACAGAGAATGTGGGTTTTAATAGGGATGTGAGGAAATGAAGAATTCACAAAGCCAACACAAATAGATGGGATAAGGCTTAATGCCAATGACCTCTAGTTTGTTCTTTGTGACTAGTCTACGCTCGCGCACACGCGCGCGCATGCACAGAGAGAGAGAGAGAGAGAGAGAGAGAGTACAGTCATCAGCATAAAGAACTGAGAGCTCAAAAACATACTGCCCATCAACAAATGTGTGCTATGTTACCTTTTCAGGTACTTTGCTGAAAACCAATGTCTTCACAATTGGTGAAACTATCAACTTCTGTGACATTTGAGCAAAGCTTGCATTAGGCTCCAAGAGATTCGATGGACCTAGGAACAAGATTTGGAGAACCATCCTTTCCGACCCTGAAAGAAAAGAATTCCACATTTTGAGTAAATATCTCAACGCATGCCCTACTGTTGGGTTCCAAGTAAACTCAAAACTTTGCAGTCACCAGAAGGCAAAGTTGTGGACCATCAATAAATAAATTCACACATCACAGACAGAAAACATAAACTGATAGAAGTACAAAATGTAAAACGTCCAATCAGGATCATTTTTGGCTAATTAACGGTGAGCCCCACTTAAACACCAGCCAAGTCACCATAAGTGGCCGGTGGCCCAATGTGGACCACACAATGCAATTTGCACTATATTGACCCTTTATTTACATTTTAACAGCATATAATTTATAAAACAGCAAGTAGACCTGAATTATTTATGTGGTGCTGAATGCAAGGAACAAAGAAATGACAAGAAGACAGTAAATGTGGCTGAGAAGCTAAAGCTAGATGAATGTGTGGGGCAAAAAAAAAAAAAGGATTGGCAATGAGTTTATGAGAAAATCTATGCCTAGCTCCAGGAAAAGAGACAAGCAATGAAAGTAATGCAGGGTGGTTTCCATATACATGCAAATCATATGACAAATCAAACTCCAACAAGGAACTAGGAAAAGGAGGAATAGGACTAGGATATTAGTAGTTATAAAAATGTGAGACAGTCCAAGTTACACAGAACACAGCTGCAATGGAGAATTGTAGAAAATTAAAGCTCAAAAAACTAACCACATAAAGATGAAATAAGGCTTCAATGATGATGATGGCCGATATATGGCTTCGCAAATAAGCAAACAATCACCATTCAAAAAATAATAATAAAATAATAAAGCAAACAGTTTGATAATAGAACAGCCACAGTAGGCATGAGATAAGGACCCACAAGTAGCTTAAGAATCTAAGGGACAGACCCTTTTGATGGCTCATCTTATTGTCAACTACTGGTTCCTGAGGGACATCTTTCCCTTTGCTGAGAATCTTCACTGCTAAACCATTCTTTGCAGATGCCAACAAGGATTCTTTGCTAATGCACTCTGGTGGCTGCCTTGGGACAAAAATCACAGCATCTGTAACCAACAACGTCCGTGAACGCTTATGATAAAATGCTACCTCAACATATGGCCCAATACCAGCGACAATCAAGGACTACGGTAATGTAGACAAAGGAATTTGTCAATCCTTCAGCCAAGCAATCTAAATTGATGGGAAAATGGATCATATGAGAATAGGGGAAGACAGTTAACTACCAGTGACAGAAGAAAGAACTCACCAACTTCGGGTGAGCTGAGAACTTTTTGTTCAATCTCATCAGCCCATGGGGTGGACATATCCTCATCTCTAAGCATTTTGGGACGGAAAATCCCAAAGAATTCAAGTGGCAAATTAATTGGCCAACTCCACTGCCTAGGTGCCACCCAGATCTGTGCTCGTGGGAACTTTCTTGAAAATGGGCCCACAAAAATTTTGTGCTCATATGCAAACGTGGGAAGAACTTTGTATTCTACGGGAGCCTCCAACTCCTTCACAAGCTGGTACAGGAATGGAAATTTGTTACACCTTTATCAAGATAAAAGACAGTTTATGAGCTGAAAATAGAAGCATATATTATGACAAACAGAAATCCAGTACAATTAATTTACAGGAACACCTTAATGCATTCTTTGGTCGGAGCAATAGGGGCATGGATCCATAATCCTCCAGACTTGAGCTTGATAACTGTCATTCGAATGTTTGTAGAGACGCTGCTGAATCCCAGCGCTTGCTCTTGTTCGAATAGCCATATGCAATCCTTCACAGCCTTTGTAGACAAACATGGACGATATGGCGAAGTCAGTATGGCATAATCAAATAGGCTTGGTACACAAAGAATGATTAATTGTTGTTTGCATTTGCCCGTAGAACATTTGCTTTCCTCAAGATGAACTGATACAATAGTCGCTAACCATGGATAATTATAGTCCAATATACATCAATTCCATTCAGTGATAATGAATTGCTGAGTTGACTTGATTCACTTAAACTCAGGTGAAATATGGGGCAAGTCCTTAATCAAGGGCAAAAACAATAGAGAAATTCAATCTAGTACTAGATGACTTGGAAATGACGACTGCAAACATGAACTTTATGGTACGAAAGCTATGTTTTGAATAAACTCAAATTGAGCCCAGCTTAAGATACATGTTCTTATATTTTGTTAGTCTGTTAAAGACCATGCGATCCAGGGGCGGACCCACCTTATGATGATCTGGGGCGGTCGTCCCAGATCAATCTTGCGATCCCTAGAGCTTCCCATGGGCCTTGGAACCCTACCCCATATATGTGTAAAGGTCACCCCACATGTCTAAACAGTCCACACCACCATGCACACTGCATTCTGCAATGCATTAACGCCTTTCTCTTCTCCACCTTTATAAATCATCCTAGTCCCTCTCACCCCTTACAGTGCATTTCTCCTCTCCTCACTCTTTCTCTCTTTATGGATTCTCAAAACACCAACATGGGTGTCGTTATTCCTCTCTCCCTCAGCATTCTTGTTTTGCTGTCAGTCTCCACTCTCCAGTCCAAGATTAGCTTCCAAGGACTGTGACTTTCCTGCGATGGCCACCTTATCAGACTTCATCGATATTTAATATCTATGTTATCTTTTCATTTATGTATTGACTTTGAATGAATATTTATTCGCCTTATCAGACTTCATCGATATTTAATATCTATGTTCTTTTTTCATTTATGTATTGACTTTGAATGACTCTTTATTCGGAGTCGATCACATGGGAAATTTATGATGATTCTCATGTGACTACACCAAAACATTGATCAGGACTGCACATCTTTTGGATCTTACAAGATGTTTACTATTCTACTCCACTTAAGAAACTAATATGACCAACCTTGTACTCTCCAATAGAAAGAAGACTTTCCTAAGACATTGCAGAATTAGAGTTAACACAAATTATGTGACTATTATATGGTTAGATTTTCCATTTACACACATGGACCAGCAAGTACTGGAGATTAGTTTCATATCTTGGATTATGAGAAAATTGAAAAAAAAAACATTGAAATTATCCAGATAAATCTAAAACCGTTGTATGTACTCACTTACACGCAAAAATGGTGGTTTTGACAAACGCGGTAATGTGTTTAGCAGAAGTCAATATATATTTTATTTTGGTATTGCTATTTTGGTATTGCTATATTTTATCTTGGCGCAACGGTAGAGTTGCTCCTTTGGTGACCTCGAGGTCACGGGTTCGAGGCGTGGAAACAGCCTCTTTGCAAAAATGCAAGGGTAAGGCTGCGTACACATGCGCCCACCCTCCCCCTACCCCCGCTTAGCCGGGGAGCACTTTGTGCACCGGGTGAGCCCTTTAATGTGAAGAAAGTCAAAAAAAAAAAAAAAAAGTTTAGCAAAAGCTTTGCCCCACCTAAATTAAAATTATGGGTCCACCACTGATGCGATCTACACACTGTAATAACCCACTTCACAGCTTGACTCTCACGTGTTTGAGATGACAGTTCAAATTTCGGTACCTCTCATAGTTCCCCAATTTGTTGGCCTAGGTGAATTCAGTTTGTTCTCAGTTTTCTAGATCATTACAGTTTTATCCAATTTTCATAGTTTGCAGGTCCAGTTCAACTGATTCATACATGTAATATTAAAATAAACCTCATATAGCTTATACACTGGCATATGAAAATACTCATATGACCTTTGATGAAGTTCATTGAAAATAAAACCCCCCTTTTAAATAAAGAATTTTAAGATATTGCATACAGAAATATTAAGATGCATTCAATACATTTAATATGAATAAAGAGAGTTCCAACTCAAATGATTGAAAATCAAATAAGTTCGGTCTAATTCATGAGCTAGACCAAATTGATGTCCAACTGTTGAGCGAATCAAATTACAAATTATTTCGACAATCTAGTTCACAGTTTGACACTAGTTAGTATGAACTTAGACCTTATTGAATAAGTTATGGAAGTTGAAATCGTTTATTTTAATCAAGCTATTATTAATATCTAATGAACTGCAATAGGCCATCGTGAAAATAGGTTATTTTCAAATAAACATACTAACCGTTAGAAAAGGAAATTCTAAGTACTTTTTTACATATCAAACAATTCAGAAAGTAGGAAAGACCTTATCTCATTCATCATCATCATTGTCTGAGCCTTGTCCCAACTATGCTGGGGTCGGTTACATGATTTTTGTTTCTCCATTCCGATTTATCCTAAATCGACTCCCCAGATAAGTTTCCCTTCTTCATATCTATTTTTACTACTTCCATCTACATCCTCTTCAACCCACCCCTTCCCATTGGTGGGCCATCAACCTGCATAGCCAAACTTTTCTTTACCGGCGTTGTTGCCAGCCTACGTTGGACATGCCCAAACCATCCCAAACGGATTTCCCCTATTGATGCTACCCCTAAATGCTTTCGAAATTGTTCATTTCTAATTTTATCCTTCCTAGTTTTGCTACACATCCACCTTAACATTCTCATATCTGCTACATCCATTTTGTGTATATGTTGCTTTTTTATTGGCCAACATTCTCGGCCATAGATCATAGCTGGTCTAATTGTTGTCATGTAAGAATTTCCCTCCAATCTTGTTGGCATTTAGGGGAAATAAAAGAAAAGCCTCTACTTCAACCATCCTGCTTTTATCCTATATTTGACATCTTCGTTACAAAGACCTTATCTCATTCACTTGATATTATGTTAAATCAAGATAAAATAAGTTCTCTCTAGGGAAAAAAAAAACCTGAACTTTTGCAATATATAATTGTATGTGAATAACCAACGGCTAAAGATTGAAATTTCTCAAGACTCAAAATCCTAATTTTCTAGAATAATTGATCAAAAATGGAACAAAGATAGAAAACAGCATAAAAAGTGCTGTCCTGATTCATGAATCAACAATCTTCTAAGACAATGAACTCTTGAAAGACCAAGCCTAATTTGAAAAGACCCATCAAAACTAGATAGAGAATTCTCAACAAAAGTTATAATATGGCACCAAACAATAAGATTTTTAGTATAACCCAACCACCTAAACGTCTTTATCTCATTCAAAGAGTATAAAGCCCTCAAGACCCAAATGAGACATTTATAATAACCCATCAAAAGGTCAAAACAGCAGGGGAAAGCCCAAATCAAATAGAATTACACAACCCCAGTTCACAAAATCATCACAGACCTACTTACCTCAGTCCTTATTGTGCGCCTATTGAGAAAAGGTCCAAGTGGGAAAGGAAACCCAGTGAAGTTGAGATAAAATCTGCCACTGCTGGCACTACTACTGCTACCAGTGCTTGCAAAAGCCACCGCCAAACTAATGAAATCTCTTGTCCTGCTTTTGGGTTTTGATTGAAAACAGAAACCCTTCAAGAATCCACCAACAGGAGGATTTGTTGGGTGTCTTAAGTGCAGAGAAGTCTGCAGAAAATCTGATTTAGGAAGAGGAAGCTGCCACCATTTTTGTTCTTGTTACTTGTTAGAGGCTCACAGTTAATGTGCCACTGTTATTTCACCAGCAACACAAATCCATTTCAAGGATGCATTTGTGACACGTGGAAGGCCAATTCTAGATTCTCCTCCAACATGATTTGTTGAGGATCACAAAATTCTGAAATGGAGGAGGAAAGAGAGAGAGACAGTCCAACAGTGACCCCACGAACATCATTCTATCACTGAAGCTGTATGGCTAGGAATGAAAGTGGGGCCTGAGTTTAGAAGGTGGGGCCCACATGGAGGATGAAAGAATGGTTGTATATGAGATGATTGTATGTGGGTGGCCCTGAAATTGAGTTGAACTGATAATTCAAGCCATCATATTAATAGGGTCGCTGATCGTAAGGTTGGTGGGGACCAAACTTGTACCAACCATAGCCAATTTAATTGTCACTTTGATTTGAACAAATGGGCCAATACGTTCATAGCTTGCATGGTGCCACCTGATGCATGGATATATATAACCAAGTTGGCTCAGCCAATTCTAGTGCTCCTTTCCAAACAGGCTTTAAAGTGGGGAGCCTTTAATTCAGGAGATTTGAGTTTTGTAATGCCCCTACCTCTTCGAGCTAACTGATGGGAACGTCTGACTGTAAGAGATATTTTTTCTTTGATAAAGATCATCCAACAAAATGACCCAATGCCAGAATTAAAGCAGAAGACAATCAATTACCATGCCTGAGGATTCTCTGTTAAGGGGTAATGGTAACATCCCTGCCAAATATTACAAGAATTTTTTTATGTATAGTTTCAAAATCTTTCACCCAAGAGACACCTCTCACAGTTCTTTGAAAGGTAATGAATTATGTCCTTTTTAGAAACATTTGGGGCTTATTTGATTGCATGGGAGTTGAATACATACGAAATCATCGTGAAATGGTTTCCAAAAAGGATTATGAAAGAGGTGAGAGGTGAAGGATATAAGATAGAGGTCCACATGCAACCCTCACTTTCCTAAAATTTGGGCGATTGCTGGGTATTCACTTTCCATCCAGCTGTGATTCATTTTCAAAGAGATAATTTCAAGGTCTTTTTGGAATTTCACTCTTGATTATTCAATGTTAACCACTTCTAGAGATACATGTGAATATGTATGAAACAAGAATTCCTAGAAATTCTAAGACTTGTATTTCTAAAAGTGGTTAAGAATGAATAAACAAAGGAGAGTATCAAAAAATGACCATGGTGTGATCTCCCATTTCATAGAAAATGAATCCCTAGTAATTCAATCATAGGAAAGTAAAGGTCCTATCTACATCTCCTTATAATTAATTCACACATCCTTCATGCCTCACCTTTTTAATATTCCTTCATTGGAACAAATTTGAACATGAATTCCTGTGAATTCAACTCCATAAGTAACAGGCCGAGTATGATCAATTCAACCCTCTCACTCACTACCCCTAATAGAATCATATTCACTCCTATTTGACTCTCATCCAACCCCTACTTATGGGTGGATTGAACACTAGAAATTGTTGGTGGATTGAACAAAATAAAAAACTGAGGCCCCTAATCAAGGATTAGCAATGATCCAATTGGGCTTGCCAAAAATTAATCTACATTGAGGGCTTTCCATCATTCTATTCCCATGATCGCCATTCATCCAAATGGTCTCCTAATGGGCCTTAGATTTTTACCTCATAGAAACCATGAGAGGTACCCATCCAGTGCAAACAGTGACAAGAATTGTATAATATAGGGGCACCCCAAACACACTTATAACTAATTTCATTTTCATTCTCTTAAGCAAAAAAAAAAAAAAATCTATTTTCATTCAAGTGATGCTACCACAGCACCCTTCAAACTCCACAAGAAACAAGTAAATGAATTTGTGTCTACAAGTACAACAGAACGAGGCAGAAGACAAGAAGATCAAAGCTTCCATGGTAAGGCAGTGAAAAAATAAATATTTTTAATACAGTTTTAAGCAGAATCAATGACCCATCAGCGTCGAGTTTTTTACATAAAAACAGCATGGTTCTGAGTCATTCGAAGCAAAGCCATGCAAGGAAACTGGTATCAGCCTTCCAGCCAACCGAATTATGACAGGGACAGACCCACCAGGAATACATTTTTATCCGAATGAAAAGCACCATTTATCTAGAGCAGCAAAGAGTAGGAGATGGTGAGATACACACAACTCTACACGTTTATCCCTTTCAGCGTCGACTGCCAATTTTGCCTGCATCTTTAGTTAAATTCACCAAACACTGGATTCAAAGTTTTTGGCGCAAATGCATGATGCACTCCAGCCCTTCCTGCCACATTACCAGCATACCAAAAATAAGCAGCAAAAGCATTGTCAATCTCACAATTTAATGCTAAAGCACCACATCAATTGAGGACAAACAATTCTGATATGGATAAATATTGTTTCAGAATCGGCTGGGAACTGGAGCAAAATGGTATTGCGTCCCCAAAAAGAGCTTAGGATTGAAGGCATATTGAGCAAACGATGCTTTGCTTGATGCCACCTTTCACTCTTTGACTCTACAAAGTTGCACTAGTCATCCATATTCGCAAATTGATAACCAAAGCACTTCATCTCTTCCATAATCGTCGATGGTGTAAATTGAGCATGGGATTGAGTGCAAATTGAGCAAATGACACTTTGCTTGATGCCTCATTTGGCTTCTTAACTCTAGCCAGTACGTTAGTCTTCCGACTTCAATTGATCATTAATTGAGCATGCAGTTACATAGGAGGCAGCCACATTTTGAGAAAAAGGCCATTACCCACACATCTCATTCAGCTTCACTCATCCACATCCGCAAATTGATGAGCGAAGCACCTCATTTCTTCCATCATCATCGATAATATAGAATAGATCTCATCATTCTCTGGATGTGATTTGTCACCAGCAACAAACACATGAGCCACCCCTTCCACCTCTATACGGCTATGCCCGGCCCGCTTCTCCATTCCTCTATCTTTCATCAGTCTTCTCACTCTCCCAGACTCAGCATACATGTGAGGCATATATATTGGCAAGAAGAACAAAATCAGTGGATTCACAAGACCCAAGCTCCAGAATTTTTCCCAAAGCCGATTCAGCTCTCTCCACATCGTTATGACTCCGACAACCCACAAGCAAGCTTCTCCAAACCATGGCATCAGGCACAATGGGCATTGCTCTGATGAAATTCTCCGCCTCTTCCAAGCAACCCGCTCGTCCAAGTACATCAACCACGCACCCCATAATGATCTATCCTAGGCTCAATTTGGTACTATTTCCTCATCTGATCAAATATCAGCCTCCCTTCTTGAACCATTCCAGAGTGAGCACATGCAGTTAGGATTGCCACAAATGTGCTTTCATTTGGCCTGATGCCAGCTTTCTTCATCCTCTCAAACAAACCAAGTGCAGCCAGGCCATTTCCCTGCAATCCCATACCTGAAATCATGGCATTCCAAGCAACAACATCTGGTCGAACGATCTCATCAAACACCTGGAGTGAAACCTCAATCAAGCCGCATTTCGCATACATATCAACCAAAGCAGCGGCCACTTTAGTGGTGATTTCAATTCTCCTATCTTTCAAGTACCTATGCAACCATCTGCCAGTTTCGAGAGCCTGGCTACCGGTGGTGGTGTTGAAATGGCCATGGCTGCATGGCCAATTGCTAAGATTTAGCTGAGCTTGAACATTAAATGAGCCACCTTGAGGCTTGAGCTCGAACCAGAGTTGAGAATATAGATTGAGCTTGGCTTGAATTAAGTCGAGCCAAGCTTGACAATCTTTTAGCTAATTTCAGCACTAGCTAAAGCTCACGAGTCAAATTAAGTGAAGTTTGACGATGGATATTAAGTTTGAGCTCAAGTATAGTTACGAGTGCTCAGTACACAAGCCATTCTAGACTCGACTAGGGCCCAACCTACTTTGGGCTGGGTTTAAGTACTTGTATCCAATCTGGGTCTAAATTTTGGGCTCATGGGACAAACTTAGATTAGGTGATAGAAAGACGAGCGCAACGATGCCCCACCCATGAACACCCTTGGTCTTGTCGGGCTGGACAGAGGCATATCCAGGCCTGACCCACCTTTAGAAACACAGGCCCATATCCAAGATAGCCCCAACATTGGCCTTGAGTGTCTAGTCTGAGCCTGCCCATTAAGCAAATCAGGACGGGCCAGGTCAGGCTTTTAATCATTCTTTTGGGCTTTCTAAGTACTTGTTTGGATAAATAAATGCTAAACTACATGTATTACTTATTCATGCCAGGCTTCGGGCTTTCTATCGTTTAATCTAAGTCCAGCCCATATATTAAGGAGTCCAAAAATTTAAGTCCAAGCCCGGACATTAAGCAAACCTACTTAGTAATGGCCTTATGGAAGCATATCAAAATAAGAAAACTTTCACCTTGATGCCACTTGTTATTCAGGTACCATAAGGTGGGGCCACACAGCAGTCATGCGAACTGCGGAGTCCTGTAGGTGAAAACCGCCCTAACAGATATATGGCTCACACCTGTAGAGTCAGGTCAAGCCCTAAAACAAGATGAGCTTGAGCTGAGCCTAGTTGAGATTCCCAACTTGATCTCCGCCCAGCCAAGCAGAACATAACTTGAGTTTGGCTCATTAGACAATGAGATGAGAAAAAAGTTAAAGCTTAATTTAGCTAGCTAGAGCATCTACCTGGCTTGTTAACAGCCCTAGCACATGTGAACATGGGGAGAAATTGATGAAGATTAAAGGAGAGTGATGTACAGCCTGCTAGGATCTTTATTTTTTTTTTTAATTAGAATCAAGAATCCAAGTATCCATTAAGATTGGACTCGGGATGTATAATCTTAGAAGGAGAGACTTGTCTTCGCAAAAGATTTCAGATGTGTGCCCTTTATGTGAGAACTGAGAATGGGTTGGAGAGGGTGGATTACCTTTTCTTGCATTGTGATGTTTCATCTTCTTTGTAGAGAGAATTCAATCAGAGATGTGGGTTAGCATGGTGTTTGTCAGGCTCCATGATCAATATGTTTGAAGCTTGGAGATTTTGTCCTTTTTCAGGATGTGGGGCAGTTCTGTGAAGACTTATCCCTTTTGCCATAATGTGGTCCATTTGAAAAGAAATGAATGATATAATTTGCAGGGGAGCGAGAATGGTCTACAGCGGCCTTCTTTCAGTTATTACTTGACGAATAGCAAAGTGGGATTTGGTGAGGATTTGGTGAGGGAGGCTTGTTTATTTGGTCAGTGTCGCAAATTATGAAGGTGCAAGTTTGATGTCCTCTCCCAAGGAGCTTTTTGAAGTTTAATATAGATGGGGCGGCTAGAGGAAAGCCAGGGTCATCAGAGTATTGGGGGTGTGCTTAAGGACCACAAAGGGGATGTCTTGCTTATGTTCTCTAAGAATATAGGTATCAAGGAATCAAATGAGTATGAGGTGTTGGCAATTTTAGAGGCTCTTCGTTTGTTTGTCTCTTCATTTCGTGACAAATTGAAATGCTATCTTATGGATCTCAAGCAATGAGGGTCCTTGGAGGTTACACATCCTCTCGTGGAAATCAAGTCCTTATCTTCTCAAGGTTATGTCGAATTTAAGCATGTTAGGTCGGCAGATGCTATATAGAGGACTCTCTAGCTAAACAAGGGATATATAGGGTTATTCCTTTGATTGCTTACACCATGTAATTGTTTGCCTTTGTTCTTCTGTACAAGTCTCTTGTACCTGTTTTGGAAGTGTGTTGTGTAGCTTAATGCCTTCTTTTTAATCCAATGTTTCAGTTACCATTATAAAAAAAAGATTGGGTTTTGGTCCATTTGGATGCATGCAAATCAGCAAAGAGCAAGAGGGATTGGAAGGTCTTGACAGAAATTATTGGATAGATCCCCGCATTAGCAGATGATCTTACAGATCCCAACATTTAACAGTCCAAGAAGTGTATATGCAACCAGTAGCGAAAATGAAAGGGAAAACCCACTAAACCAACAATACATGCTCCTAGTTTTGAAAGAAGCAAACTACATGATTTTAGAGAGAGGGTTTGCTTACCTATTGATGAGAATGACGAAGGAGGAAGATGAAGGAGATGATGGGGAGACTCTTGAGCCTTGGGGGAAGCATTGGAAACTCTTGGAAGCCCTAGCTTGGTTGGTGGAGGAATAGGGGGCGAAGGAGTAGAGAGGTTGTAGAGAAGAGAAGGAATGAAATGGAGAAATGGGGCTTTAGGGTTTAAAAGGGGATTTTCGTTTAGCAATTTTGCACATAAGGACAAGTTGTTAAGGAGTTTACAAGAAAGTCCTTGGCAAAATGGGTATGGGCTCATAATGAGAGTCCCTTGGGCCACCGGGCCAAGGTGGGTCCAAGTATGATATGCATGACCCACTACCTAATGCATCACACACCACTAATCCTAATGCTTAGGCCACTAAACCCAATTAAGCATCCTAATCTTAGTGATTAATGACTAACCCCACTAATAAAGGCATGAGGCCTTACAGGGGTTGCCTCCAAAAAAGGCTAACAAAGAAAGAAAAATCAAAGAAAACCAGAGCAGCTGGATGTTTGTCCTTGCATAACTTTGTACAAGTTGGAGGTTGGTAGCCCCTTGTGGGATGTTAGGCCTCATTCTTGGCACAATAGAGATCTTTAGTGCTATTTGATTTTTGTTAATTCACTCAAGTTTGACATTAGCAAGAGGGTTACAATTTTATGTTAATGTTTGCATAGACAGAGTTAAATAACAAATCTCTGTCCCTTACCCACAAATTTATTTTCTTCTTCACATTTTCATTTCTATGTCCTCATAGGCATGTATGTTAAGAAGCACCCAACTAGAGTGCTCTAAAGGATCTGAGTGTTACATAAAGGATTCCATGTTTAAAATAAATAAAAAAGGAAAAAAAGAAAAAACAGAGTTATAGACATCCACTACAAAGTACAAACTGATATCATCATTAGGGCTTTGTGTTTGGTTTCCAAATCAGCAAATATTAATGAATCAATTCAACTAAGACAACACTACCACATTCTGTTTAAACAAAAACCAACAAGATACTGTGGGACAAATATAATGAGACAAAATATCAACATTACTTCCATATACTAAGTACTCATCTATCAAACACATTGCATGTGGGTTAGGAGAAATGCAGCAATCAATAGCTTTGAAGTAACCATTTCAATATATAAATAAAAACCAATAGATGATAAGATTTTCTTATTCTTGGAAGTAAAAAGAAGAAAAGGTATCATTTCTATTAGACAATTTCTTTTATAAAGCATACTTCAACCAAATGCTTGTTTTAGGAAGAAAATTACCTTTTATAGCATGATGTTCCCATTAGAGTGCTAATCCTTCTCAAAGTATTAACCTGATGTATCAGAAGTATGAAGAGAGGGAACTGACCTCACGACTTGTATTACATCACTTGTAAGGGGGAATACATTCAATATATTTTTTATATTGCTCATCCTTCGAGAGCAAGTCAACTACAATAGACTTGGTGTCTACATCTAGCAAAACATCTCTCTTAGCCATTATATGGAGAATTCCCACTACCTTTTGCATCTCATTAATTCCACAAAAACCACGAAGAATTGCTTCGAATGTGAAAGGATCGGGTAAGCAACCATTTTCTTCCATTTGAAAAAATAGCTCGTTGGCCTCCTCCATCAAACCTTCTTTGCAGAGGGCATTGATCATTATGTTATATGTAAACACATCCGGCACCAAACCATTGTCAAAGATGCCATCAAATAGCATTTTTGCCATTTCAATTTTCCCATCTCTGCACAAACTGCCCAAAAGAGTGGCGTAAGTAACAATATCAGGAATTAGTCCCTTATGGCGCATTTCTTGAAAGAGCCTTACAGCTTCATCTATTCTCCCACTTTTGCAGTATCCATTAATCAAGACATTGTAGCTGTACACATCATGTTTAACACCATCAGTCACCATAGAATTAAAGATTTGTACTGCAATGTCCATTTTCTCTTGGAAACAATAACCACCCATCAATGTATTATAAGAACTTGCATTAAGCTTCTCGCCTCTTTGAATGAGGACGTCAAATAACTCATGTGCTTTTTCCATCATCCCTTGTTTGCAAAAAGCATTTAGCAATATGTTGATTGTCACGACATCAGGAAATATGTGCCTATCTATCATTTCGTTGTATAATCTCCAGCCTTCTTCCCACCGGTTCAAATTGCAACATCCCTGAATTAAAGAATTATAAGTGACTACATCTGGTGAAACACCATTGTTACCAACCATTTCTGAAAAGAGGCCTAGGGCCTCATCCAAAAACCCTTGTTTGGAAAGGCCATCAATGACAGTGTTGTAGGTACAAGTATTAGGCCTATATATTTCCCTCTCCATCTTTCTAAACAAATAGAGAGCAGAACACACGTTTCCAGTCTTGCAAAGCCCATTGATGAGGGCATTGTATGTAACTATGTCAGGTCCATACCCCTTCTCCACCATTTCCGAAAAGAGGTCCATGGCCTCTTTGACCAACCCCTCTTTGCAAAGCCCATGTATGATGGTGTTATATGCAATAGTGTTGGGTCTACATCTTTCCCTCTCCATCGCCCTCAGCATCTCAAGAGCAGCATCCACCTTCCCACTTTTGCAGAGCCCATCTATGACGGTACCGTAACTAACCACATCAGCGGGGCATCCCATCTCCCCCATCTTCGTCAACAATTCAATGGCCTCATCAATTTCACCCACCTGACAAAGGCCCCTAATTAAAGTAGTCCAAGTTACTGCATTGGGTTCGAAACCTCGTTTAAGGAAGTCCCCAAAAATGGCGAACCCCAGATCGACCCTGTTCAATCTGCAGTAACAGTTGAGCAGAGTGCTCAGAGTAAATATGTCGGGTGCAATCCCAGTCGAAATCATCCTCGGATAGAGAGAAACAACAGTGGAATAATGTTTGATTCTTGCCACAGCCCATAATAGAAGACTGAAAACACCAACTGGGGGCAAGGGTTTCATGAGGAGCACACGATCGAACCAACCCAATGCATCATCAAGCTTCAAATTCTCTGATTTACATCGATCTTTCACAAAATTCAAGAACTGGGTTCGGCTCGATGCATCATCATCAGGATTCAATTCCTTTGCAGTATTAGAAAAACAATAACAACTGATAATACTAGTAGAAGTAGTACCGTTTTTTAGTGCAGCCATGGCCGTTCTTAAGCGAGAAAGGGAAGGAATCGAAGAGGCCACAGACGCCATTTTCCTTCTTTTTTTTTTGTTGGAGAAGAAGAATGCTTCTCTGATATGAGCTCTAGCCTCGAGCTCTGTAGGCGTCCTGTCTTGTTTAGGGGATTGGTTTTCGGGAGACGAAAAGTTGTTCCGGCTAGAAGAGCACCACTTTAATTTTTAGGGCACGTTAGTCCTACCATCTACATTATGTTGGGTCCAATAGTCGTAACTTTTTTGGCAATTTTCTAATAATTTATGAGATATCAAGGGCTGTGCTTTCATCGCATAACTGTTTGATCTCTCTAAAGAATTTGAACTTCTTCCAAATGGCCTCACATAAATAAAAAATAAATATTTGAATTTGAAATTACTTTGCCACGTATTTCAAGATTTATAATGGATCAATAGCTGAAATTTGACCGCCAGGCCGTGCTTGGTCTTCTTAAGATGATGTATGATATGGATCATGACTTGGGAGCCCACATAAACAAAAAAATTGTAAAACACGGACGCTCAAAAATCCCTTCTTTAATACTTTGGCAAATCAATGGTCAATATTTTTTTGCCATTTTCTCATCATCCATCATTAATCATGTTGTAAGATTTGACTGGCCAGACGTTTGAGGCCTTTTAGAGCAATTGAATGGTTCGGGTTCAACATAAGGGGCCCACAGAATTTCAGATCTCGTGATCAAATGGTTTGGATTTCTTTGTTAATATCTCAAGATATATGAAAAATCAACGGTTGATTTTTGACATATGAGCCGTTTTGGAGATTCTAAAGATGATGAATGATCCAGATCATGATTGTGGGACACATAAAATAGAAAATCACAAAAAAATGTTAACCCAAAAACTACCGCCCGGTTACTGTCGCTCCGCAAATGTAAGCGCGCGTAGCTTTCTCCTTTCCGAGAGTGGGGGGTCTGATCCTGAATATATTCAAACGCATGGAACCAAGGACTCCTTCAACGCTTTTTCCTCTTCGATCCAAACTTGAATTTTTTGTGGAAGCGAGGAAAACTGCTAAAAATCCTCACCGTGGACATTTGCCAAACGTGCCCTTAGTGGAAAGGTCCCAGGTTGAGATTCAAAATCCTTGATCATATTTAGTTTTATGCAGCTCCTATGAGCCCCAAAATCTTAATCTCACCCATTCAAATTCTTTATTGACTCATAAAACCCGTAACTAACTGTTTAATGGACTTTTAATCCTTTGGTCACCTCGAAGAACTAGACCTAAAGGATTTGGATAAAAACCCTTTTTTTTACCCAAGTGATAATTGGGTCTACGCTTAGTCAGGCCTATTCCAAATTTTCCATGCCCAAAATGATGCGTTTATTCAAAGTATCATTGATTTAAATTTTGTATATATCATGCACAAAAACCATGTGCAAAACAGATAGTAGAAGGCTTCATCTGCAACCTCTTCATTACAAATTCAACATCAGTACCCGAATGGCAGTTCTTTTCTTTTTTCTTTTTCTTTTTTTATGAAAATTGAGTGGTTTGCTCCACAAAAGACCCGAGTTGAACCCAACCTGCTTACATCCCTACTTATGATAACGAAGATTTTATAGCTCCAAGAACAAATTAAATGGAGATGGTTTTCTTGTGAACTTAACCACAAACCTTATTTTCTAATATTCTCAATGTACAAGCCAAAATAGAGTGAAGAGAATGAATTAAATAGCACCCAATTCAATGTATGAGGATAGTCTTTTTTCCTGCACAACTTAACATTTCAATATTTCCAGCCATAGCAAACCTGTAAAGAATTGTGCTACAACTAATATGATGCATGGAAAATCTGCAGCATCCAACGTTGCCATTTTATGTTGAATGTAGATTTTATCATTTATTTTGTTTATCAACCATCTATTTCATAGCCATCAATTGGAAGCTAGAATTGTCCAATATGTGATTATTTTCTATATATGGTCATTGAGTTCGGGTCTCGCAAAGCCTATCTACATATTAACAGTTCAGTGGGACAATATGAAAACCTAGGCAAACTGTAGAACTTAGCACAGGGAAAAGAAGCTAGTTTGGATATAGGAAGGATATTTTCATTAAAATATTTAAGGTCCCAGTCGTCAACAAATACAAGTGCACTACACCATAAAAGCTTCCTACTTATGAGAGTTTTTTCTGCCTTTGCCCAAAACTTTGACTCCAAGTTTAACCTCCAAGTAGATGCATTATTGCTACAAATGACAGAAAAGAATCCTCACCAGCTAAGATTTCGGGACACCCAAACGAAACCCAAAGGAAATGAACCATGTAAAAGTATTTGGTTCTTTTTTTATTTTTCAATTATATCGTTCGTCACTCACACCATAACCCGCCACCAATTAGTCAAGGTCATTAGGGGAATTAATGGCTGCGAAAGACCAAGTCACCGTTCTTTTTAATTCTCTTCCTGTTTTTTTAATGTGCACAAGCATGGGACTTTGAGGAAGCCATCTTATAACTGTGTTCCCAAACATTTGTTGGCTCCGCCTGGGCATGAGGAACATGGCGAGGATGCTTCTCTCTCTTGTCTCCTTTTATTTGCTTCAATGCATGCTTCAACATAGGTATCAGAGCCTCCATGCACTCAACAACTGCATTTAGATTTCCTGGCATATTGATAATCTGATTACAAGCACCCAAGGAATAGTTAGATTCAAATAACAGAACATTTACAAAAAGAAAAAAGTGGCAAAACAAAATTAGAAGAAAATGGCACCTCCCTCGGCAAAAGTATAAAATAAGATGGAAAAGAGTAAAGCATACAATCATATATTGTAAGGTGCAATTTGGCCTGATTGCACCACTATCCTCACCTTATCAAACAGGACCCCAAACTTGAGGAATCCCCCATATATATTGTTTCACTTCCATCATGATTTGTGGTCATAGTTCATACATTTAAGCTGTGCTTAAAAATATTTTGCATTTTGCCTGGAGCTTCAGGATTGCAAAAGGGGAGTTTCAGAAGTGGAAGGTGTCTTTACTGTGCCTAATAACTTCCCACTGTAGAAAATCATATATGTAACAGATGGGAGTCATAAAAAATTATAAGCATTTTCTATGCTTCTTTTTTAACACCCAAAATCTCAGGTGCTGTAGTTTGTTCTTTTACTTGTCAATTTGATTTTTCTAGCCTTCTTTGTGGAGCATGGAGAACATGGAGATGCACAGACGTGTTTTGGTGTGTGTTGGGTGTAGGGTTGTTGTATGACAGACTTTAAACTGTTTTGAAGATAATATGGCCTTAATCAACCCAGTTCATCCAGACTATTCTATTGTTTCTGGTTGTCGTGTGGGCTCATGCGGAATCTACACCTTTGCTTTTTGGAACATCCAGATGGCTAGTAATGGTAGTATTCTATTTACAAATTATGAACTGATCAAGAACTTATGCGTTTAATACATAGATTTTTCGACACAAAAACAGATGTGAATTTATACCCTGGAAGCTAACACATATTGTCTCTCCAACAACTTGTCCATTTACTCCACAACCAATGAGCTGGCATAAAGGAGAATGCACATCTTCACGACGTTGCTGATCTCTTTTGTTAAGCCAGCTTGTTCCAAGAGCTTATTGGTAAAAACCAATTTCAACTACTTATGCATAACAGTGAGGACATACGGGGAGGGGCGGGTGGGCAATGTAGAACTGGAGAGAAATGGGGGTAGATCAAACGAACCTGAAAATTGGCCTCACGCCAAACTCCAATCCAGGAGGCAGAAAAGAAGATCTCTCACAACTAGAACTAACAGGAGAATTAGAAGTTGAAAAAGAACTCGAGAACTCAATTTTCTTATTGATAGTCATTGTCTAAATCATTACAAGCCTCTCCATATGTACAACCAAAAGAAATGAAGGAAAAGAAACTTTCTAAAATTGATAAAAGAAGGAAAGAAGAATAAACTTTTTAAAATTGATAAAAGAAAGAAAGAAGAAAGAAACTTTCTAAAATTGATAATTCCTCCCATGTGGCACTTCCTAGTGTGGGGCCTTCAATACGATTGCACACATGGGGCTTGAAGTCCATCATATGCTTGATCCAAAGAGATCCAACCATTCGATATTGCAAGAATGGTAATCCAACGGTGGATTTTCAATATCTTGGCGATCAATATCTGTATGTGTATCATTAAAAAACACAACTCTAAATAAAATAAAGATAGATGGGCTGGGCCCCAACGTGGGTTGACCCATGGGGACCACGGGTCTATCCTGCATTAGCTACTTGCTATCTCATAATAATTTCCCTACTCATAAATTCGGGGAAAACTCACAAGAACAAGTCAGGTTGTTTATATTTCTTTTGTGAGAAGTGGAGTTTCAAATAGTTTTTAAACACACAGGTCTCAAAAAAAATATCCTAGGAATATGGGTGTTATCAATATTTAAAAAGGGAAAACCAATATTTAGAGGGAATCTTACACTAATCAAATATATCTTGTCAAATGTCTATGTGTATCAAATAGCAAAAGAGAAGCATCATAAATCCAACGGAAGGATATAATAGTAGCAAAAATAATTGTACGTTATTCATAAATTGTGAGAAAAACTGCTATCCAATTGTCACAAGAAGAACATTGTACATGAGCAAACTCTGATATGGACAAACCATGAGATTGTCTTTCGCCTTTATTTTTCAAGGAAAATGCATTAGTTACACTATTCTTAAAATCCCACATTTGGCTAACATTTCTCCTAGTATTTAGCAAGATGAAGAGTGCGAAGGATGCTATTGCAGTAAAAATATAGCTAATCCCTTCTAAAAGATTACAGTTTTTGGTGAATTTGTATTCCTCCCTAAATATCTAAGTAAAAAATTTACTAAGAGAAAAGGATGAGGTCATATCCTTACAAGTGTTGACGCTCTTATTCCAGCTGTAGCGCGTGAGAGCATGGCAAATGGTGTCACCTATTTCCCATAACAGGAAATAAGAAGAATTCAGCACATGTCTTATAATGAGTAAGATAAGAAACTCTAGCAAATAATGAAGTGATTCCAATCACTGAATTCATTTAAAGGTCACCATGCAACAACAACAACATATTTCTCAATTATGAATTATGACTACACTAGTCATAGCTTATAGGTAAAGAGAGATTACACAAAAAAGTTAATTGCATAGAGTGATACACACACCAACTCACACACGCACACACACACACACACACACACACACACACACACAACACACACACACACACACACACACACACACCACACACACAAAAAAAAAAATACACATGCTTAGATATGTGCATATACCCTTACATATATACATTCATGTACACAAACAATGCAAACAGATATACATATGCTAAGACAACTCAATCACAATATCCACACAGGGAAGGAAGAATCACTACCACATTAGTACTTCAGTTCCATGAAAATGCGTAGAACCAAATATTCTTAGATTAAATGTCGATGGTGACAGCCCATATTTGCTACCTCATTTTGATATATGAGCAGACAGTGGAATCATCTCCTGGATTCATTCTTCTTACTGTATCATGTTGGATTTGGCTCAAAAGATCCATTGGGCCTTGATGGATAGTTTACTTAAGGCCCAAGTAAACTAGGGCTAGTTCTCTATATATACACTTTAGGGTTATTCTTTGTAAGTTACATCAAACGCAGCAGAAAGCAAGCAAGGGAAAACAAGAGAGTATTCTAAGGGGAGAGACTGTGAGAGCAAGATTAAGATCTATTGGGGAAGAGAGTAGGCTAAGTGTTAGAGGTATATCCTTGTAACGAGTTGCCTAATTTCCTGCATAGTGAAATCGAGCGGAACGCTCATAGCTCGTGGACGTAGGCAATTGCCGAACCACGTAAATCTTTTTTGTCTCGTGTGCTTGTGATTGATTACGCGTGATTTACCTAGTTAATTTCCTAACAATTGGTATCAGAGCGAGGCTAGGGTTTTCCTAGGGCTAGATCGGATCGCACAAGGGCATCAGTTCTTGCTGGAATCCACAGATTCGATCGGTGCCAATTCTGTTCTTGTAACCCAGACAGAACATAAGTTTGGATTTTGGCCGGCCGCAGAGAATAGCAGGAAGAAGACCTGCGTGTTTCAATCCCAGAGTTGCAGAAATTCTGGCAGAGAAGAAGAGGATCCAATCCTCAAAGATTCCGCCGCCGCCGGACAAGCGTCCCAGACGCTGCGTGCACGTCCATCTCACCGGAACCAGAGAAGAGCATCGCCCCCCATTTCCTCCATGAAATTGCTGCCTGACAGCAGTTTGACTCCTCTCCTGCAGAAGGTGGGCCACGCAGATCACCACTGTTCAAGCCGCGGATCACCAGAAGGATCCGGATTCACCCATCGTCGGAACCGGAAGAGGGGCCTCACTTCATCCCAACCCGTCATTCTTTGCCTGCCGGAGACCACCCTGCACGCCGTTTTTTCATCGCCGGATCTGCGCACTCCATCACCGGTGAAGATACCGGAGATCCGCCGCCGTTGGCCTAACCAAAAAAAGAGAAAAAGCAGCAAACGCTGCATCCCTTCATCTGTTGTAGAACAGATTTGAGGAAGAAGAAGAAAGACCCAGTTGGGTCGTTTTTAGGGCCAGTTCAAGTCTCGGTCAGGCCTGGCCTGACCCAGTCCATGCAGGAGAAGCCCAGTGTAGAATCCAGCAGCATTCAGCGAGGGCTGACGTCAGTAGACGCCAGCAGTACGGTCAAACCAGCAGCGTTGACCAGATTGACGGTCAGAATTCAATCTCAGTTTTTGGAGCCATATGGACTCCGAATTGCATTTTGTTTCTTCCTACATATTCGCGTCGACGAGATCTACGAAGTTAATGGAACGGCTTGACCGTTTGAAGTTCTGAAAAAGGGGCAGATTTCAGACATAATGGCAAATAAGGCTACAGCAGCAGGTATCAAATTTGAAATTCAGAAGTTTGATGGCAAAATTAATTTTAGCTTGTGGCAAAAAAGAATGAAAAATATCTTGTTTCAACAAGGAATCAAAGTAGCATTGCTTGGCAAGGAAAAGAAGCCTGCAAAGATGGATGCTGATGAGTGGGCGGATATCGATGAAAGAGCAATGAGCTCTATTGAGCAGTATCTCTCTGACGAAGTTATGTTCAACGTGGAAGAGAAATCTGCAAAGGACCTATGGGAAAAGCTCAAGAGCTGTACATGGGTAAGAATCTAACAAATAAGCTACATCTGAAGAAACAGTTGTATGGGTTGAAGATGGAGGAAGGATGTGATCTGATGGAGCACATCAACACTTTCAACAAGATGATCAGTGATTTGTTGAGGCTCGATGTGAAATTCGATGATGAAGACAGGTCCCTGTTATTGTTAAATTCTCTCTCTGACCCATATGAGCACTTTGTGACTACCCTGCTATATGGAAAGGAGACACTCAATTTTGAGGAGGTTACTCAAGATATCATCTCCAATGCTACAAGAAGAAAGCCTAGCAAAGGTAATTCACATGCAGATGGACTCTTAGTAAAGGAAGGCTCGTATAACCGTGGCAGGTCCAAAGACAGGGGTAAGTCAAGAAGAAACAACTCTAGATCAAAGTCCAAAAGCAAGAAAGATTCAGAATGCTTTCATTGCTTGAAGAAAGGGCACTGGAAGAAAGATTTCCGGCATTACAAGGCGAGCAAAGATGGGAAGAATAAAGCTGGGGACAAATCAGATAGCAGTGACTCCGCCAGCGTTGCCTCAGAAAAGGAAGTGGAACTCCTATCGGTCTCGCAAGGTAACAATCTATCCGATACATGGATTTTAGATTCCAGTGTACATATCATATGTGTCCTAATCGTGAATGGTTTGATACTTATGAGCCATGTGACGGTGGTAATGTTCTAATGGGTAATTATGCTGCATGTAAAACCATTGGAATGGGAACCATAAAAATCAGAATGGCAGATGGAGTTGTTAGAACGTTGGGTGCTGTGAGACATGTTCCCTCACTCAAGAAGAATTTGATATCTTTAGGCACACTAAAATCCAAAGGCTGTTCATTTAGTGCAAAGGATGGTTTGCTTAAAGTGAGTAAAGGTATTCTGGTATTAATGAAAGGTACCAGAGTGGGTAACAACCTTTACAAATTGATGGGAAACACGGTTGTAGGTGGAGCTACAGTCTCCACGGAAGACAAAAACAGCGTTGATGAGTCTCAGTTATGGCATATGCGGTTAGGGCATATGAGTGAGAAGGGCATGTTAGAACTTCATAGAAGACAATTGTTGAAGGGTGTGAAAACATGCAAGCTGGATTTTTGCAAATTCTGTGTTTATGACAAGCAGACGAAAGTGTCTTTTAAAATCGCAGGAAAAGATTATAGAAGTAAAGGCATTCTTGACTACATTCACTCAGATGTGTGGGGACAGTCCCCGGTTAAGCCAAAAGGTGGAGCTGAATACTTTGTGACTTTTATTGATGACTTTTCAAGGAAAGTTTGGATTTACTTCATAAAACACAAGTCTGAGGTCTTCGACAAGTTCAAAGAGTGGAAGGCAGAAGTTGAAAATCAAACAGGAAGAAAAGTCAAGTATCTGAGATCAGATAATGGGGGTGAATACAAAAGTCAAAGGTTTCTACGATTCTACAAGGATGAAGTCGTCACAAGACACTTTACAGTTCCAAAGTCTCCTTAGCAAAATGGAGTTTCAGAAAGAATGAACAAGACTCTTTTGGAAAGAGCAAGGAGCATGAGACTACATGCAGGGTTGACTAAAAGCTTTTGGGCAGAAGCAGTCAATCAAGCATGCTATGTGGTTAATCGGTCACCATCAGCAGCTTTGGATTGCAAAGTTGCAGAAGAAGTCTGGATAGGCAAAGAAGTTGATTATTCCACACTCAAGTTGTTCGGATGTCTAGCATACGCACAAAGTACTAGTGATGAGATATCCAAGCTAGATTCCAAGTCACTCAAATGCATATTCCTCGGATTCGAGAAGGGAGTGAAAGGGTACAAGCTATGGGATCCAGTAAATATGAAAAAGATCATCAGCAGAGATGTAGTGTTTGATGAAAAGTCTATGCTGAACATGGAACAAGATGGTGAAGTAAAAGAGCACAGTGCTGAGAAGGTAGTTGTTGAAATAATTCCTCTTACAGACAATAAAGGCAAAAAAATGGTGCAGAGTCAAATAGAGGTCAGTACATCTGGTGGAAAGGAAGACGTTGAAGTTCAACAGGAACCCATAAGTCTAGCACAGGGAAGAGCAAAGAGAAGCATCAAACCACCTCAAAGGTTTGGATGGGATGAGGATGAAGTCCATTTTGCTCTTATCACCAGTAGTGGTGATCCAACCACACTCCAAGAAGCTATGAAAAGCAATGATAGGGAAGGTTGGATGGGTGCTATGATGGATGAGATGGAATCTCTCGAAAAGAACTCCGTCTGGGAGTTAGTTCCAAAACCCAAAGATAGAAAATCAGTTGGCTGCAAATGGGTGTTTCGGAAGAAGGAAGTCCCACATGAAAACGAAACACCAAGGTTCAAGGCACGTTTAGTAGCAAAGGGGTACTCACAGAAAGAAGGGGTTGATTATGATGAGATCTTTTCCCCAGTTGTGAAGCACACATCTATCAGGGTGTTGTTGGCATTAGTAGCACAGTTCAATATGGAGCTTGAACAGTTAGATGTAAAGACAACTTTCCTTCATGGTGACTTGGAGGAAACAATTTACATGGAGCAACCTGAAGGATTTAGAGAAGTCAGAAAATAAGACTATGTCTGCAAATTGAAGAGATAATTGTACAGGCTGAAACAATCACCAAGGCAATGGTACAAACGCTTCGACTCCTACATATTGCAGATAGGCTACTATCGATGTGAGTATGGTCATTGTGTTTACTTCAAAGTGCATGATGATAATTCATTTATTATGTTGCTACTTTATGTGGATGATATGCTTATTGCATGTAAGAACATGTCGTAAATAGAAGAACCGAAATCTCAGTTGAAAAAGGAGTTTGACATGAAAGACCTTGGGGCGGCCACAAAAAATGTTGGGTATGGAAATAAGGAGGGACAGAAAGGCTGGAAAGCTGTGGTTATCGCAGAAGAAATATATCTCAAAAGTACTTGAGAAGTTTAACATACAAAATGCCAAGCCTGTGTCTACTCCACTTGCAGGTCACTTCAGTTTAAGTGCCAGTTAATGTCCAAGTACGGACGATGAAATTGAAGACATGTCCAATATACCGTATGCTAATGCGGTGGGATGTTTGATGCATGACATGGTCTGCACAAGACCAGATATTGCTCAAGCAGTCAGTGTGGTGAGTAAGTATATGGCGAATCCAGTGAAAGAGGATTGGAATGCAGTAAAGTGGATTCTGAGATACTTGAAAGGCACCAAAGACTTGGGAATATTGTTTGAAAGAAAACATGGGCCAGAAAGTGTAGTGGGGTATGTAGATTCTGATTTTACAGGGGATATGGACAAAATAAGATCCACCATAGGCTATGTTTACACATTAGCGAGCGGACCGATAAGCTGGAGATCGGTGCTTCAGTCTACAACGGCATTATCCACTACAAAGGCAGAATACATGGCACTTGCAGAGGCTTCTAAGGAAGCAATTTGGTTCAGAGGTTTGGTGAACGAAATCGGGATTAAGCAAGAATCAATCTCGATACATTGTGATAGTCAAAGCGCCATACGTTTGGTGAAGAATCAGGTATATCATCCCAGGACAAAGCACATTGTTGTTATGTATCACAGGATTAGAGATTAAGTTGCTACAAGTGAGATCTCCGTTGAGAAAATTCACACAGATGAGAATGCAGCTGATATGCTCACCAAGCTAGTCACTACGGAGAAGTTCTGGCATTGCCTAGACTTGCTCAATCTCTCCACTTGTTAGAGAATAAAGGTGCACCTCATCTTCAGTGAGGTGCAGATATGGTGGGAGAGCTTTCCCACACAGTACAGGTGTTATAAACACAGCACGACAATTCTTCAAAAGGTCGGACAATTTTCGCCAAGGTGGAGATTGTTGGATTTGGCTCAAAAGGTCCATTGGGCCTTGATGGATAGTTTACTTGAGGCCCAAGTAAACTAGGGCTAGTTCTCTATATATACTCTTGTGAGAGCAAGATTAAGATCTATTGGGGGAGAGAGTAGGCTAAGTGTTAGAGGTATATCCTTGTAACGAGTTGCCCAATTTCCTGCATAGTGAAATCGAGCGGAACGCTCATAGCCCGTGGACGTAAGCAATTGCCGAACCACGTAAATATTTTTGTCTCGTGTGCTTGTGATTGATTACGTGTGATTTACCCTAGTAAATTTCCTAACATATCGGGTACGAGGTCCAAGTATAGTTATACCATAAAATTAACCAACAAAAGATGTTGATACCTTGAGACTCTCTTGAAGCAGTGCATACAGAAGACCTGGGGTTTCCTTCTCTATCAAACATTTTGTTGCCTCAGGTGTTACATCTCTGGGAGAGAATCCAGTGCCACCTACATGTAAGGGAAAAAAAAATAAAACAATGAATAAAAAGAAAGAATTACCTAAACCTCCATAAAAGTTAGCCAAGAACAGAAGATAGAGAGGAGAGGCTAACCTAGGGTTAAGATGAGGTCAACTTTGTCAATTTCACACCATTTTTTCAGACAATCCTGAATTTTGTCCACTTCATCTGGCACTACAGCTGTTGCAAACACCCTTGGTCCTCCTAACTTCTCTGGTGATGAATTTACAACAGAAATTTCCCTTGGACCACTGTAGGATTCATAACAAATTAGTCTGGAGTTCATTAAGTCTTTGAGTCAGTCTTCTCAAGCTCAATCAATCATAAATTAGTGCACAGCAATAGAAGATTCATATGTCCAGTGAATATTCACTATCAGACAGTAAAATGGGTAGCTTGTCAGAGAAAGAAGAGGAAATACAATCATGAAGGAAAATGTGCAAAGAATCAACTGATACTATGTGGTTTCATTCAACAACAAGCAGCAGCAACTCTGCGATTTAATTTTGCATCAACAAAGTGACCACTTAGAAACAAACATTCAAAGTGGTGTATCCAGATGCATTTAGTTCATGTATCCATTTCTTTGCAATAAAGAATCAAATTCAGCAAAACAACAGAAATCAGCATCATACATAGGGAAGACAAAATAACTAAGTTCTTTCCATATGGAACCCGTCTCTAAATTAATATACATTCTGACTTTACTGATAAAAAAAAAATACATTCTGACTCCTTCCTTTTTTATTGCTTTTGGTTGTTATTATCTTCTTTATTATATTTCCTTCGAATGAATCTAAAATTCCAAAGTATACATTTTTATTATTATTATCTTCTATCCGGCGGGAAAAAAGACCCTATTTTTGTGTCCCGGCCCCCTAAATTAAATAGGGAGGCTGGAAATCAAAATCCCCCCTCTATTGCTATAAGAACTGCAGAAATGAACAAAACAAGAACACATGGGTGACACTTGCTAACAGCATAATTTTATCCTTGGGGGCAAGTCCGCTTTAGTTTATAAGGTTTAGGGTAGTTGTTGTAAGAACAAAGGAACTGGCATAAATAACAATAGGCAAGAAACTGACAAGTGGAAAAGAAAAAATCAGATATGGCAAGTCTAATATAAATCGAACTGGTTGAATATCATGTACACAACATTAGCAATCCCTAATATTGGGTTCTTTGAAAAATTGTAAAATCACCCATTTAGCAAAGCACCTACCTTATCCTTCATAGCTTGATCCTTTTGCTGCCATAGATTCAATTTAAGATATTGTCTTCCCACAAAAAAAAAGAAAAAAAAGAAAAAAAACCTTCCCATTTTACAAGCTTTGGGAGCAATTTATGTCACTAGGGTGCGATCAAGAGCTTTTTTTTTTGGTTGAAAAGTAAAGAAATTCATTAATAAAGCAAAACAGTAAAAGTGAGCTATACTGGCAAGCTCTATCAGTGGTATCAACATCTTCAGCGGGGTAACCAGGAAGTCAGTGACTACACAGAAGAATTCCATATGTTCAGCACATGTGTAGACTGCCAAGACTGAGAATATCAAATGGTTTCCCATCATTTGGGTGATTAACTCAAGACGTGTAAAACGAATTGGCCTAGGGCATATTACAAATTATTGGATGCATATAACTTGGAACATAAGGGTGAGGCGGTTGTTATGTTTCTAATACGAGAGTGATACTACGTAATCAAGAAAACTATCACATGCGCAAATCCAACCTCAACCTGGGACGCTAAATCCTAACCCAAGGCGCAATCCTAAAGTCAACGGCTTAAGGAAAAATGCTACTGACATCTAGAGAACACGAAAACAGCAGGCCTTTGGAAGAGGGTGGATGTTCATAACTAGAAGTTGTGCCCATCAAGTGTGATTTTGACTGAGGCCTCCTACAGGACTTTGGAAGGACCGCTAGAAGCCAAGTCTCCTAGCTCGCATGTTTGACTGGGCTTGGCTCCTCCAAGGTGGAGATATTTCATTGGTTGGAAGTTTTTAAGGAGCCGAGTGGATAATCTCGGAAGGGAAAGCACCAGAGTTTAACTTAGACATGTGCCTTTTGTGGAAAGGCAAAGGATAGCCTGATGATTGATCACTTGTTCTTGCATTGCGAATGTTGTTATTTTCTAAGGTGTCGCTCGCTATTCCACTGTGGTCTCCTTTTGCATTAAAGGGTCTTTAAGTGGTATGACTCAAGCATGGAGGATGAGTGCCTTATTTAAATGAGGTACAATCGTTTGAAGGCTCACCATGACCATTCAAAAAAAAAAAAAAAGGGGCTCACCATGTCCCTTTCGCTATTTTATGGTCTATTTGGAAGAAGACAAACAATAGGATTTTTAGGGGGGTCAATGATGCGTTTTGATGATCTTCTGTCCGGTGTGCTTTTGAAAATAACGAAGTGGGCTTCATCAGGGAAAGAACTTGGTAATCCAAGGTTGAAGATTTTATTCATAATTGGGAGGCTACCTTATGTTGCATTAAATCAAGGTTATATGCTCCTACATCAAAGCTCTTCGGTTTTTTTTAATCTTTTTTTTTCCTTTACTGAAGACAAGTTAATTATGGAAAGTGATTCAAAAAAATGCGATTTCTTGGGTTTCTTCTTCCACTTTGGGACCATGGAAGTATCATTTATACATCAACAATAGTTGGCTTCTTTGATTCAAGTGGAGTTCAAGAATGTTGGTGGTCCATTGAGGGAACATCTGTCTACCTTCTATGGGTAGAGTTCAAGCCGACAATGATGTAGGCCCTAGGGTTAGGGCTTGCGTTACAACTAACAAGTGCTGAAGCACATGTCTGCAAACACTATCACATGTCACTGCAAAGACTATCAACGAGGACACACCTCAAAAGGGATAAAACCCAATTTTATAATCATTAACTCTATGAATTCTCATCTTTACAATGCCATATAAATAAGAAAAACGAAACTTAGGGTCTAAGTCACCTAATCAAACTAGGAAACTAAAAAAAAAAAAAAGAAACTATCCTAAATACAACCATTAAACAAAATTAGAAATCTAATGACAAATAATAGGGAAATAAATCAAGAAATAAAATATCTTGGCCCATGTGTGGGCGGGCCTGCAGTCCATCTTGCATCAGACAACCAATAAGACAAGGAAACTATTACACCCCATTTTGCTCCAACCGAATGCCTAAAGTTATTGCACCTTTTCTTCATGTAGCGTGCCGTTAAATTTCAGGTGATTGTTGGCAATCAATAATCTGTTTGGATTCATAAAACTCCTAGTTTGCCAATCTAGAAGAGATTTTCTAAATAAGATCACCTTAATAGACTAAATTCCAACATTCTGATTCAGTAAAACTATCCATTATTTTGTGTGTGCATTCAGTTAATGGACGAAAGCTTCCTATCAAGAAATGAGTCACCGAGAATGATATCTAGATAAAAAGCAAAGCACTAAAATAGAGCAAACACAGAAGTAGGTGCTAAACTAAAAACAATTTGGTTAAGCACAATAGTCCCATAGAAAAACATAAGGAAAACAAAAGGCATACCCCCGATCAGGTCCGCTTCCAAATGCAGCAGTATCGCTAATGGTAAGGATAGCAACAATAACTGTTGCATCTTGAGATTCAGATGAAGTTTGTGAATGCATGATGTCACTTCTAATAGTAGGATTTAAGGGAAATGATGACAAATCCATGCTATTTTGCATCTTACTCAAAGGAAGTTGCTTATATCTGAAATTAATATAGCCTGGACTAAAGTTCCAGCTGAAAGTACAGCACCAGTAGCTGGCAACTCTAGTAACACATTTGCAGACTTCATGCTAAGTAGCCGACTGCTCATCTGATGAGCGGTACTTTTTGCAACAAATCTTCCATCCAAAAAACTCTGTTATTTAGTTACTCATATGGCATTGCTAATACAACTATTGAGCACGAGTTTGGTTGTATGACAAGTTTATGTATTTTTCAATCATAAAAGCATCTCAGTTCTAAAGTCTAAAACATTACTCAGGTTTCCCAGATCCATCATTGAGCTCCCAAGAAATTATGGCACGATGGAACTCAGGTCGAACGGGATCTGTCTTTATCAGCTGTGCAATGCGAGAATGCACTCTGTACACCGTATGTAGGGGTTAGGATGATATACAATTTGCAGCAAGTATTAAGAAGATGGTCAAAAATTAGAGATCAAAATTCAGAATGCTTTATGACAAACCGCGCTCCTGCTCGAGTTCCTACCGAGGTCGGCGGACGTGGGAGTCCGTCGGGTCCGACCCTTTCGTAACCGGGGGGCAGGGGCGTGCATCAACATTTCTTTTTTTTTGTGTGGGTGTGCCAGATTTTCTATTTTTTACTTGGAATTGCAAGTGGTGATCCGGAGATCAACCTTCGCAAGTAAAAAGGAAATCAACTTCTTTCAAGTTTTACATTGCACATATATTTAAGAAAAGAGACATTTTTCTTGGTTTGCCGTGAAAGGCGATTTTTTTGGCATTTATAGCCGATCTTGGCGTTTATAGCCGATTTTTGGCGTTTATAGCCGATTTACAATCCTTATCAATAATGAAAGATAAGAATTGTGATTTTTGTCTCTTTTAAAAAAATACAAACTACAATGAAAAGCAAGAAAAGGAGGATCTAACTTCTCAGGAGATTGTGGGGGACCCGTTTAGATTGACGGTCGCAAGCCATATGTGGGCTTCGCCATCATCCATGCAGATGAGAACAGAGGATGCTATTGATTCGCTTGGCTTGGCTATAACCTCAGGTTTTTAGAGAATAAAGACCAAAAGAAGGTCCTATGTCCAATGAAAAGCCGAGTAGACGGGCTGAAAAGCCACATCTAAGCCATTGGCGGCAGAAGGAGAAGGTAAGGACCTTGGAGGGGGGTACCCCCGAAGGGACTTTTGTCACCTTGTTGCGGTGGCCGGTGTAGAACTTCCGCAGAGTTTCTCTCTTTTTTCCTTTCTCTGGATTTCTGTGCTTCTGTCTGTCTGTGTGTTTGTGCTTTTTTCTGATGTTTTTCTGATGTTTTTTCCTTCTTGGAGAGCTCTCCTATTTATAGGCTTTTAGATAGCCATTTAGGAGGGTTTATGAGCCTTGATTGTCATAAAGCTGCATAATGGGAGGAGTTACAAAATTGAATTGTTTATTTTGTAACTCCTTTTTCTTGGCTTCTGATTGGCCGGAGGAGATTGAGGGCATTTAATTGCCTTTAATCGCCATGATGGGAGGAGTTTCATGGGTTAAATGCCATGAATCTCTTGACTTGTAACTCCCGAATGCTTGCTTCTGATTGGGCCGTCCAAAGAAATGGATTAATGACTGTAATAAAGTTAGTCAATTAATCGCATTAAGTGGTCGCCGAGCAGCTGAAGAGTCGCGGGCCGTGCCACGTCTTTTGGGATTCTTCTGTCGATGATCATCGATGGATCTTCATGTAGATCGACATCAGATGACCATGTAATTTCAGGTGTTTGTTGCCAACAACGGGTCGGTGCCATCTGTCCTGTTGTGGAAATGACCTGAAATTTGACGTGTAGCCCTTTATAAGCATTTTGAAGCCGTCTATGTGCTCTATCTGATGAGTAATGGCCTCGGTGGTTCTCGCCGCCGAGAGGCTTGATTTAGCTGTTCGAGGGTTGATGTAGGGTCAAACGTTGTCGGTTTGACTCGGAACTTGACGTGGAGCCTTTTGGAAGTATTTTGAGACTATCCATCGGCCCTGATCGAAGATTTGGTGTCTCCGATGCTTTTGCCGCCGAGAGCTCCTTTTCGGCTGTCTGAGAAGCGAAGTTAGGCCAAATGATTTTGAAATGGCCTGAAACTTCTTGTGTACTCCTCTTTTGGCTGTCTTGAAGAATCTTGCAGTTTTTGTTTGATTCTGACAAGATTTGATTTTTGGAAGCAGCATTGCCTATTTATGGCAGGTTGCGACTTCATGTAGCTCTTTGGATCTTGAAGAGGCAAAGTGACATTTTTGGTGTCAACAAATGCCCCCTCGTGTACAGCGACGAGTTGCTTAACTTTTGTAGTCGATGTGCCTCGAAGAGATTTTCGAAGGAGAGCCTGTGACTTGACCAAGAGTCTTTGAGCAGTCTTTCTTTTTGGTATTTGTAGCCTTTTGAGCTTCCAGGGGAATTTTATGGTAGTGAAAGGGATCACGTACCATCTCGAGGCAAAGTTTTGAAGATGACATCAGGGATGTGGATTTGGGTTTTGACCTTGTGACCTAACAGGCTATATGTGGCAGGTTAGGGGGTCGGGTTTGGTTTTGATCGTGTGACCCAACAAGCTGTATGTGGAATGTTGGGGGATCAATTTTGGTTTTGATCTTGTGACCTAACAGGCTGTATGTGGCAAGTTAGGGGATCAGGTTTTGGTTTTTGGTTTTGGTCTTGTGACCTAACAGGCTGTATGTGGCAAGTTAGGGGACCAGGATTTGGTTTGATTTTTGTAGAATGTCAATTTCAAGATTTTGGCTCAATTTGGTAGATGAGGCTGGATGGTTTGATTTTTGGAAGCTCATGGGGCTTGGAATTTTCTTTTGTATGATCCAATCAACTCAAAAGAGGCATGGAACCATTTTTGTATGCTCTTGGTAAGAGGAATTTCTCTTTGACTAAAAGCCCAAAAAATTTAATTTTTTTTTGTGTGCCTAGGTGGTCAAACCTGGCTCATATGGGCTAGCCCATGGGACCTTAAGCTTTTGAAATGGCTTAGATCTCATATGGTGTCATTTTTGTAAAGAATATCCAAAAATATCTCATTTGGATAGAGAATATCTAAGAATATCTTTACTTGGAGAGAATCTCTCATGATCCCTTTATTTTGGGATAGGATATCTCAAGATATCTTTCTTTTGGGAAAGAATCCGTCATCGATTTCTTTTGGGAGAAAATCCTTCAAGATATCTTTCTTTTGGGAAAGAATCTTTCTAATCTCTTTCTTTTGGTAAGGTTACTAATTAGTAACACTTACCTCTTTCTTCTTTCCTTCTTTGGTTTGCTCTCCTCTATAAAAGCAAGGAGAAGGTTGGATCTCTTGCTCTTATTACTTTCTTTGCAATAATCTCAAGAGGGCTTCAAGACCAAGAGTCCTTCTTCTTCAAGATCTTCAAGACTTTTCTTCTTCTTCTCCCTCAATGGCTTCAAGTAAGTTCTTTTTTTTTTCAAGAAAACTCCATTGTAGGAAAAATAAAGTTCTTTTTTTTTGTTTTCTTTTTCTTTTCTTCTTTTTTTTTTTTTCACGTGTTTGCTTCTTTTTTTTCACACGTTTTCTTTTTTTTTTTGCTTTCTTTCTTTTTCTTTTTTTTTGTTTTTGTTGTTTTGTTGTTTGTGGGCCGTACGGACAGATCCGTACGGATCTGGCCGTACGGCCACGTGGCCTGTGGGCCATCTCCTTTTTTTTTTCTTTTTTTTCTTTTCTTTCCCTCCTTTTTTTTTTTGAGAAAGTTTCTTTTCTTTTTTTTTTTTTGTTTTCTTTCCCATCATGATAATGCCCCTCTCTTTTGGCAAACCTAGATGTTCATGCATGCATTCAATTGTAAATTAAATTTGTAGCATGATGTGATAGCATACCTGAAAGTTTTCGCAAATTTGGGAATTTGGAGCTCGCAGTGATGTTGAGCCCTTCCTGATTTTGCGGAGACTTTGAGGTTTCGAAAGTTTGGAGTTTCGGAGCTCGCAGCGATGTTGAGCCCATCTTCAAGCTTTCTATTTCTTTCGGGATAGTTCCTTTCTTCGGAATTGCCCCGTCATCATGTCAAATTTTGCCAGATTTTTTTTTTGCGAGATTCTGTCATTTTGATGTTTGATCTTTTTCTTTTCCATCCTTTTCAGGTGGTTCCTCCAGAACGAACAAAGGGTAAAGAGCCTACTACAAGCGTACCTCGTCGATCTTCTAGATCTTCTAATCCGGCCGTTCAACAGGCTTTTGAGAAGGTCAAGTATTGTTTGAGAGAAATCTGGAAGAGTGCGACTCCCTCAACAGAGGATGAGATGAGGCAGCGACTAATCGCTCTCAAGGGAGAGGAGTTCTATAAGATCATGGGTAAGCCAGTCGTCCATGGGTGATGGTAAGATCAGAGCGTTTGCCCAAGCCACCCTTCTTCTTTGGTGATGCAGTCCCTGATGACATGACATACCAGAGGAGATGCTTTTCAGTTTTCTTTCACAGCAGATGGTGAGACAGAAGACTGTTAATACCCGGTCGATAGTTTGATCGCACCGTCTCGATTCTGAGCCTTGCCCCCACGTGCCCTAAGAGGGAAGATCCTCCAAGTTGGGTGAGAAGGACAAATGTAATCAAGACCGGTGTTTTTGTTGGCGGTTCTCCTGGATATACGGAGAGGTCGCCTGTTGACATGGACCTGTTGATGCCATCCAGCGGCTACCAGGGCTCTGATTATCCGTCGGTCGATTTGAGACCGGTGGGCCTTGGTATTTTCAGTGGTGACGGCAGCAATTGGATCAAGCCTTTCTGACTTCGTGGCCGCTTCAATGCTGACTCCGAGTGGAAGTCGTGGACTGATCGCGTCCTGCTGATTGGTAGTGCCGTTTTGAAGGAAGCCGGGATTTTTGATGCGGTCCGCGCTTTTAGGGAGACCGTGATCTTTTTCCGACGAGGCCTTCATGGCTATGCTGGAGTCATTCCTCCCCCAAACCAATACCTTCGTTGTGACGAATGGTGAGATTGGTTTTTCTTTGAAGGAGCTGAGCGCCATTACTGGATTGCCCATCCTCGGCAAACTCTATGAGGAGTTTATGCCGATTGACAGCGTCCTCGAGGGCAGTCTGAGGAGTTCAGGCTTCTATACTTTCAGCTTGTCGCCTTCTATGATTTTTTGAAGGAGAAGGAGGGTTTGAAAGTTAGATCCAGCAGTTGGAAGAGTTTAAGCTCTTCATTCCCCAACTTTTTTGATAGCAGGGAGTCTTCTGATAGCGTGACCCAGGAAGCCGGAGCTCAGGATCCAAAGTTCAAAGAAGATCTTGGCCATGCAAGAAGAGTTGAGAGATTTCTGTGCAAGTACAAACGCCATATGTCCTGACATTGCACTGCGGAGAGATCTCGCTGTTTACCTCACTTATTGGCTTGGTGAGGCTATTTTTGCTGGAGGAGATGGAACGCACATCTGGCCGCATTGTATTTTTCCGGCTTGTCAGATGGCGTTTGGAGAGCAGCTTGCTTTGGTGCCAGCTCTTTACTCCTACCTGTGTACCGAACTGCAGGCTGCTGCTTTTCTGGTTCGGCTTGGGCTTCCCATGAATAGGTATTTTCAGCCCATATCTTTTATTCGTGGTATGTATACCACTGTCCTGGCTTCCATCAGCTGGGTGCTGCTCAGGATGATGATCCTCTGATGATTCGACTGGCTAAGGGCAAAGCCGTGTCCGAATCACTTTTGTTTGCCCGCATGAGGATCCGACGGTTCAGGGACGTCGAGATGGGGCAGTCTTCAGTGAAGCTTTCTCCGGAGTTGCGGAAGAAGGCTTTTGATTTTGGTGCCTCCCGAGACTCTACCAGGGCGGGGTCGGGAAGGCATTATTCTTTGACAAATGCAGAGAGAGAGTGGCTTTTCAGCATACGTGTCGGCACGATGGTGTACCGCAGACATCTTTTCGTCGACATCCAGCCGTATGTACCCTCTCGCTTTGCTTTGCAGCTGGGCTTTTCTCAAGGCGTTGTTGGAGCGCCTTCAAGCATGGTGAAGCGCTTTGGAGGCTACAGGACGGAGAAAAATGCATGGGCTTTCTATAGTGCTGAAGACACTACAGCCATGATTTCTTATCCTGTGTTGCTGACTTCCCGGACTGCCGGCTTTGCGAAGTGGTTCGCGAAGAGCTTTTCGGCATATCGGGGCTTTCCAAGAAGGAGCTTGATGTGAAGCTGGCATCTGGAAAGGGCCTTGGAAAGTCGGATGGCGTCCGGCGAGAGGAAGTTTTGGGCCTTCCTTTCTGGAGAGAAGCACAAGATAGGCTTTCTCGGTGACCAGGGCGTCATTGGTTCTGAAGCTGTTCGAGAAATACCTGATGAGGCTTTGGAGCAGCTAGAACAGGAGGAAGCCGAACTTGGCGCTTGGATGCAAGCGGCACAGAGGCAAGCTTCCGTGGAGTCTACTGGCAAGAGTAGACCATCCAGTGAGGAGTCAAGTGGGAAACCTGACTCTGACAGTGGGGCAGGTTCCTCTAAGAAGCGAGCCCGCCGGGGTAAGAGGGGGAGGAGTCATCATCATAGCAAGGGGCAGCATGGAGGACTCTCCTGACTTGGAAGTTCCTGTTACTATCGATGAGGATGTGCCAGTGGATACTGACGAGCCTCCAGAGAAGAGAAGTCGAGAAGAAGAGACCGTCGGTGAAGGTATAATTCTTCCTTTTTCTCTTTCCATTTCTTTCATGGGATTTTTTCCATGTTCTGATTTGCTTCTCGTTTTCTGCTTTTCTTCTTTTTTTTTTTTAGCAGAGGAAGACTTGGTGATGCCTGATGTCCCAACCGATGAGGTGGTGATGGATCCTGTTGAGGCACCTGAAGAAGAACCGAGGGACTCTGGAGTAAATCCAGAATCTCCATTGGTACGACTTCTTTCGCTCTTTTTTTTTTTTGAGTTTGTGACTTGGTTTGCTAACATTTTTTTTTTTTGTCAGCTGACTTGCCACAGGGTTCTGATGACTTTGAACCATCGATGGACGCAAATGTTGATGATGCTTCCGATGAGTTCATGGAGGAAGAAAGTGTTTCCGCCAGTCGTCGAAGAAGGTATTTGTAGTTATAACCCTGATAATGATTTCCAAACAGGATTATATTCATACCTTTGTTGTTTTCTTTTGGCAGGTTTTGAAGTGACAGAGGAGGGTCCGTCGCTTCCAGAGCAAGGGATGCCAGAGGTAATCCAGAGGTAGAGACTCCTGGGACAGTTCTGACAATGTTGAGGAAGATTCCTCGCGCTGAGATTCCTTCCCGAGCAGGAGCAGCTTCAACTGGAAAGAGTTCTTTTGTTACTCTTTCAACAGATGATGACATGAGCAGCCGACCAACGGAGTTGGGCGAATCTTCAGCTGGGCCATCTCTTCTTTTTGCGAAGAAGGTGGTGGGTGCGAGTTCTGAGCTCTTGGATTGAGACTCTCTTTTCTGGGCACTGGAAGCCGGATTTAGCATGATCCAGCATGTGCGTGAGATTCTCGGTGATGCTGAAGAGGCTGGTCTGGATGTCACAGATGCCAGGGCGATCGTTAATAGGATCATTGAGCTGGGTGACAAGTGGTTTGAGACCATGGGTTTTCCTGACGATCAGTTCTTCAAGGAGATGTTCTTGACCCTGCGGATAAGGCTCAATCTGACCTGGAATGAGGCTACAGAAAGCAAGAAGCAGGCAGTCCGAGAGAGGAACTTAGAAGAGATAACCATCATTAGGCTGACACATGACCTTAACATCCTTGATAGGGAGGTCGATGAGACCAGGAAACGTCTTGAGCATCTGCAGGCACAAGTCGCTGCCAAGTGGACTGAAATAACAGAGGCTCGTGAAAGGGAGACTGCTCTGATTCATCGAGTTGTGGATGCAAATCGAGTTCTCAAAAGGAAGTCTGATGAGAACAAACATGGAAAAACTACTCGAGGGAAGCTTCCCAGTGCAAAAGAAGGGTTTACAAGCCCACCCCAGCATCTCATGGCAGGTTCCTGAAGAAGCGTGCCTTGGAATCCTTGACGGATGAGGCCAAAAGTTTTGTTAAGGAGCTGAACTCTTGGCTGGAGACCATTTTTGATTGAGCTCCTGTATACAGAAACCACCTTCTTTCTTTTTTGGTACACTTGTATTTTTTGGTACCTTTTTTTTTGTAGTGCTTGTGAACACTTCTTTTTTTTGGTACCACATGTATTTTTTGGTACTCTTTTTTTTGTTATCCCTACGCTCACTTGAATCTTTTGTGGTAAAAGTATTGCTTAATGGGATGCTCTTTTTTTTTGTTATCCCTACGCTCACTTGAATCTTTTGTGATAAAAGTAATTGCTAAATGGGATTTGATCCAAAAGGTTGTCATTTGTGAAAATCTTTGTCAAGTGATTGTTTTGGCATGAACGCCAGGTTTTTGTTTGTGGCATGGAAGCCAATTTGGCATGAGAGCCAGCTTTCTTGTGGCATTGATAGCCGAGTTTTTTTTTTTGTGGCATCTATAGCCAGTTTTGGTGGCATTGATAGCCGGTTTTGTTTGGTGCATTGAAAGCCATTTTTTTTTTGAAATCCAAGTTTTTCTTTTTTTTTGTTGGCATTGATAGCCGGTTTTGTTTAGTGGATTGATAGCCGGTTTGTGGCATTTATAGCTGTTTTGATGGTATTTATAGCCGGTTTGGTTTTCAAAAAATGCAAGTATCGACTAAAAGTCGCCCCTCCCTGCTGGAATGTTCTTGCAAGTATCGATGGAATGTCGCATCCTCGCGGATTTAGGTGCAAGTATCGATGGAATGTCGCATCCTTGCTTTTCAAAAATCTTGGTTTTGCGGGTACGGTACGACTGATGTCGTTTCCCACGATTTTGAAATTTGTGGTTTTCTCGAACCTTTGGGTTATGGATATCAACTGAAATGTTGCGTCTCCACAGTTTTTTAGGTTTTTTCGAACCTTTGAAATTTGGGTTGTGGATATCAACTGAAATGTTGCATCTCCACAGTTTGGATTTTGCAAGTTACGACGAAATGTCGCTTCCCTGCGTTTTGGAAGTGTCGAACGTGGTTCGCTTGTCCGATTTGTGCGAGTATCGACTAAGCGTCGCTTCCTCGCGGTTTTTTGAAAAACCTTTTTTTTTTGTTTAAAGACACGAGGGTCATAAGTTTTGACCTAAAACCATTTTGGCGGTAAAAGGCAGGGTTGACTAGGGTGGAAATCCCTGAATCCGATTTTGTTTCAAAAACCATGGAATTTTGGGTTCAAGGGTAGAAAATTTTAGTCAAGTTAGGGAAGGTTCCTAAACTTGGATATATTTTTTTTGAACAATGAAACGATGAAAAGTAAGCATTGTTTTAGATTTCTAGAAAATTTCAACATTTGATATGAAAATTCTAAAAAAAGGGTGGGTTTTAGCGAGCGTGTACCTGGAAACCGGCTTGGCCGTGCAGGCATTGCTCTTACCCAGTTGGGTAAGTCTTTACGGGTAGTACCGCTTTAAGAACTTGTCGTTGATGGGCAGCATACATCTGTCACCTTCCATGTTTAGGAGTGCGTATGCGCCATGAGAGAAAACCTTGTCGATGACGTAGGGTCCCTCCCATTTTGGCTCAAATTTGCCTTTGGACTTGTGAGCGAAGACCATTGGTCCATTTACCGCAAGAACCAAGTCATTCTTTTTGTAGGCGCGTTGCCTGACCTTTTTATCGAAAGATCCTGCCATAACGTGCTTGGTAAAGTTCAATGCTTTGTTGAGCCTTCGAGCCGTTTCTCATCGAGATTGTCCTAGCTCATGGAGTCGCAATTTGACATTGCTTTCTTGAGTCATGTCATTTTGCAAGGATACCCTCAAGGAAGGAATTTGTACTTCCAAGGGCACGACAGCTTTCGCATCCATAGACCAAGGAGAATGGTGTGCTATGGGTTGGTCCTCGAACGGTGGTTCGATAGGCCCACAAGCTTCAGACATTTTGTCGCTCCAGTCTCTTTTGTGACTAGAGACCATTTTTTTGAGGATTTTGCAGAGTGTCTTGTTGAAAAGCTTCTGCTAACCCGTTTGCTGCCGGATTGTATGGAGTCGGAGGACAGCTTTGGATTTTGTATTTGTCGCAGAACCTGTAGAATCGATGATCCCGGAACTGTGGTCCGTTATCATGGACGAATCTTTTGGGTATGACCGAAATGACAAATGATGTTGGTGCGCAGGAACTGAAGAACTGATGAGGTCTTCATTTCGTTAAACGCAAATGCTTCTGACCACTTGGAGAAATAATCCGTAGCGGCGAAGATGAAGCGATGACCTTTTGCTTGAGGGGGGAGAAATAGGACCTATGATGTCCATACCCCAGGCTTCGAAAGGCCATGAGATCGCTGTAGGATGCAGCCATTCTGGAGGCATGTGAATGTAATCTCCATGAACTTGGCTTGTTGGCAGCGCTTAGCAAATTGCATTGCGTCAGCTACCATGGTAGGCCAGTAATATCCTAACCTTTTTATCTGATCATAGAGCTTAGGTCCAGCCTGATGAGCTCCACAAAGACCAGCATGAACTTCTTTGAGTGTTTCTTCAGCCTCTTGTTGTGACAAGCAGCGTAGAAGTACTCCGTTGAAGGATTTCCTGTAAAGGATTTTTGAAGGAATATCCAAATGGAAAGCTTGGGGTTCGCCTTTGGATGCTTACCCGTTCTTTTGGATCTTCAGGTAGGATTCCGAACATAATGTAATCAATGAACGGATCCCTCCAGTCGCCGATTGAAGTTTGAAGGATTGAAATCCGACTTCCGACCACTGGTGGCATTCAGCAACTGCTTGGTGTGTGTTAAGAGGAGGAAGGATTCTCCTTTCGCACACTGTGATTTGCATGGTTTTCCCCTCCTGGATTGCCATGGATGCGGCAAGTCCGGCTAGGGCATCTGCACGTATGTTTTCACCTCTACGAATGTGGGTGATGTGACAGATGTCAAACTTTTGCAGAAGTGATTGTTGCCTTGTTGTAGTAGGGCAACAAATCTGGCTTCCTGACTTCAAATTTCTGATTCATCTGGTTGACGATCAGTTGAGAGTCTCCAAAGACTTTCAGCATGGTGATACGGATTCGATGGCGAGTTTCCAATCCTAAGATCAGAGCTTGATATTCAGCTGCATTGTTGTGCATGGTCCAAGTAGCGAGGAAAGCGTGTGGAATCATGTATTTGTCGGGGCTAACAAAGAGGATGCCAACTCCCGAGATCAGCTGTCTTTTTCATTTGTCCTGGTTGCACCGTCAAAGTACATAGTCCCAGGAGGCACTTTGTGAGAAAGTCTCCACATTGTAGACTGGTTCGTCTGGGAGATCATCTCTAAGCGGAGAATCTTTAGGCAATGGATGCTCTGCGAGGAAGTCCGCTAGAGCTTGCCCTTTGATTGCTTTTTGTGGTACATACCTAATATCAAATTGTGACAGAAGGATGGACCATTTTGCCAGTCGAGCATTGAGAGAACCTGCCTTTGTGACAAGGACCTTAAGAGGTTGACCCTCGAGACCAGGTAGACTGTGTTGGAAAGCAAGTAGTGACGCTGCTTTTGTACGGCGAACATCACTGCAAGACATTCTTTTTCGACTGGAGAGTAGCGATGCTCTGCACCTACTAGCATGCGGCTGAGGTAATATAGAGCAGCTTCTTTTCTCTGATCATTTTCTTGCGCAAGCAGAGCTCCCAGAGAGTGATCAAGGGCTCTTGTGTACAAGATGAATGGTTTCCAGTGGTAGGAGCAGCTAACACTGGAGGTTTTGTCAGGTATGACTTGATGTCTTGGAAAGCAGCTTCACAGTCAGCATCCCAGACAAAGTTACACCTTTTTTCATCAACGGGAGAATGGACGGCATTTCCCCGAAAGATTGGAGATGAACCGTCTGATGTAGGCCAATCTCCCTTGAAGCCCTTGAGTTCTCTCAAGGTTCTTGGAGAGGGCATTCTAGAATGGCTTTGACTTTTATGGGGTCAAGCTCTATTCCAGCTTTCCGAACTAAGAATCCGAGGAACTTACCCGACGAGACGCCGAAGAAGCATTTCAATGGATTCATTCGCAGTTTGTGTTTGCGAAGCCGGAGGAAGACTTCTCGAGGTTTTCGAGATGATCTTCTTTTCTTTGCTTTTGACGGCGAGGTCATCAACGTAACATTCAACCGTCTTGTGCTGCATATCTTGGAATATTTTCATCATAGCCCTCTGATATGTGGCACCAGCATTCTTCAGACCAAATGGCATGACAGTGTAACAATACCGCCAAATGGGGTTCGAAAGGATGTATGTTTTTCATCCTCAGGATGCATCTTTATCTGATTGTAGCCAGAGAAACCATCCATGAATGTCATTCGCTCGAATCCACAGGTATTATCAATCATTACCTCTGGTATGGGGAGCGGAAATTCATCTTTTGGCATGCGCCATTCAGGTCTCTATAATCAATACAGACCCTGATCTGCCCATTTTTCTTTGTCACGGGGACAATGTTGGCCAACCATTCAGGATGTTGTTCCTCACGGATGAAGCCGACGCTTTTGAGTTTTTGAACTTCTTGTTCAATTTATCCATCACATCTGGACGGAATCTTCTTTGGCCTTGCTTGACAGGCTTGATGTCTTCTTGAAGATTGAGTTTGTGAACTGCTATTTTGGGGTCTAAGCCTGGCATTTTCAGCGTAAGACCATGCAAAGCAATCAACGAACTCACGAAGAAAGGCGATATACTCAGGTAACTCATCATCCTTTATATTCTTGCTTATGAATACAGGACGTGGGTTATCTGGTGTTCCCAAGTCTATCTTTTGAACAGGATCTTCTGTTGGAAGGTTCGAAGGTGGTTCCTCCACAATATTTTCGGAGGCTTACAGCTCAACGAAACCTTCTGGGGTTTCAAGGGCATTCCAGACCAAGGCTTTTGTTCCTTTCCACGGGTCTTCTTGATCGGTAATTTTCCCAAGGCTTGCTATGAGATGATCCCAATCGCCTGTTGAAACCGAGTCGAAGTAGGCTACTTTCTTTTGGAGATGAGGGTTCTTCTGGGTCAGAAGTCCACACGTCTGTGCCATCGGACAACTCCTCTTCATTTTTCGGAGAAAATCGTGCCAATTGGATGAGCTTCCTGGATCTTTGTCAGGTGACTCATCAAAGAGATATCCAGGGAGATCGATGTCTTCATGGACTTGAGATGTTGAGGCTTGGTCAGTATATTGACTTTTAAGCCTTTGTGTCAACTGTCTCAAGGGAGTGTCAGGATCATACCCTAACCAGTGTGAAGACTTTTCTACATAGCCGTAGAGTCTCCAATCTTCCATGCTGGCTTTTGGTCAAGACGGGCCCAATGGTGTGAGAATACCGCGTCCTTCTCCCAAAACCGACTGGGTTTTGAGCGTCATAGCCCATTTTCTTCATAATAGCTTGTGCCACAGAACTGTATAAGGATAGTTGAGGCGTACCTTTATTTTGGAAAGGTTCAAGCATGGAGTTGATGAAGAAGCATCCGATCTATGGAAGAAGATCGGCTTTCCTTTGTTGAAGTTGCTTGGAACAACGAAGGAAGCTGACGTAGGGATCTTCTATGTCAGAAAGTTGTCTCCATTGGAGTAAGAGCAGGCTGAACTTGCTGAGTGTCAGCTTGGCTGACGATGTGTCGTCTTCTGGCTCTGAATCCGAGTCCCGTGTCTTGCATGATAGACACGAAAGAGACAACAAATTTGCTCCAGGCTTTTGTTTTGCCTCTTTCACTTAGTTTGTGATGACCAAAGGCTTTGAAGATTTGAGGGAGATGATGAAGGGAGTTTGCATTCTCTCTTCAGATTTACCGGATGGTTTATTTTCTTCCGGTGATTGTTGAGGAGCTTTGCCTTATCTTTCTGGAGATTTTCGGCAAAGGATGCTGTGTGCTTCTCCTCTTCTTTCTTTTCACCTTCATACATCTGTGAGTCTGCGAAAATGGACTTCTTTACCCTTTGAAGGGTTTTCTGTCTGCAAAAGACTCGATGTGTATCATGCCGTCGTCGCCAACAAACTTGATGCATTGATGTAGAGTTGAAGGGACAAACACCATTCTCATGGATCCAAGGGCGTCCGAGAAGGATGTTGTAGCATGAAGGGGTCTTTATTGCACCACTGTGACCTCAGAGATAAGATCACCGATCTGCAACTTGAAACCTGATTTTGCCGATAGGCCTTTGAGTACTCCCATCGTATCAAAGATAGATACAGATGTGGTGGCTCAGTTTGCTGGGTGGGATGCCCAACTCTTCAAAAGCCGATGTTGGAGATGAGGTTGAGTTGCAGAACCTGGGTCGATCTGAACTCTATGCATAGGCATTTCTCCTTGATATACCCTGTTGAAGTCCAGGGGTCGGTTATGCCTGGTTTCGCTAAGTAGGAGGTCATCCTTTGTGAAGGCGATGGTTGCACTGGCTGGATTTTTACCGAGAGGCAATTCAATTGCATGATCCCTCAATTTTCTTCTTTTCTCCCTTTGAGGAGGGCTTCTGAGTTTTGAACCTGGTAATCCATTTCATTTGGAGGACTTGCGGGGCATGTTTTGTCGAACATCCTCATTCAGCTTTTGTAATTCCAAAATTGAGATTATCAAGAGTGTGCGGAGACATTCGCAACAAATCTAGGATGTGCAGACGTGCAGGTATGTGCTTGAAATGTTCAATCAAGTTCATACTTGAAAGCCTTCTTAGGGCCTGCATGTTCATCATTTTTGCCACTAGGGGCGCTTTACAACAATCTTTTCCCGCAGGATTTACATATGTAAAGGAAGATTGGTTGTAATTTTTGTGGTAGTCCCGGCCAGAGAGCGGGTGCCTCTACCAACTTCGAGAGCTTCTTGAGAAGGGTTTCGTTTGGAAGATTGTCTTCAGGATCAGAGGCTGTCGTTTTCATTTGCTGAGGATTGTATCAGAGCAGAGTTACCATCCTCAGTGATTGTGTTGCATGGAGCATTTCCGGGAACAAGTCCTGAACAACATCCAGCAATCTTTCTTCTTCGTTGACTAATTCATCGTC
>CM022951.1:81386742-81557016 GCA_012931725.1 Litsea cubeba | reverse complement strand
CCCCCCCCCCCCCCCCCCCCCCCCCCCCCCCCCCCCCCCCCCCCCCCCCCCCCCCCCCCCCCCCCCCCCCCCCCCCCCCCCCCCCCCCCCCCCCCCCCCCCCCCCCCCCCCCCCCCCCCCCCCCCCCCTCATGTGCAAGTCCCTATACCTGCATGTGCAAGTTGTCCGCCCCTTGCATTTGCGAGTTCCTATTACCTCGCATGTGCAAGTCTCTCAAGGCCCCAGCCCTTAGCTGGAGTACCCCAAAAAACAATAAGTGGTCGGGCCAAGCCAACTTAGTCAGGTTCTAGTCAAATCTCTGTGGGTTGGAAAAAAAACTATGGCTTGCTAGGCTCATTCAATTTGTTTCTTAAGTACGGGCTTCTTCCCCTACATCATATTTGAAGTTTGAACACCATTGAAATCTGGGTTTGGGGCCATCTAATATTGCTATTGAAGATTGTGATAATCAATAATTTTCTGATTTTTGCTGAAGCATTGTTGCATTTTGTGGAGTATGTTTCCCTTCTTATGATATTTCATGAAGCAGCATTTAATCTTTTCTCCCCTTCTTGCAATTAAAAAAATGCAGGGCATTTAACTACATAATAAAAATGTACAAGAATCTCTCGGTTCTCTTCATATTGTTTGGTCAATGTAATTTTCTTAAGGACTTTGAATTCTTTATTTTTGATATGGTTCATGACTTGAGCAGTAACAATCCTTATATTTCATGATTTACTTCATATTTCTAAAGCAACTTGCAATTCCTAATGTATATATGTGCAGACTTTAGTGTACGGTTAGATTGTTGTTTGTTTCTATGGGAATTGACAGATATCTCTCTCTCTCTCTCTATGGCTGATATAGAGTGGTGACATTCATCTTGGAATGGCGATTGATAGTGCAAAGGCCACTTTAGCAGTGAAACGGAGGCTTGCATGTGAGATGGTAAAGTACTGGCATCAGGTATTTCCCCCTTCTCTATTTGTCATGATAAAAAAATAAAAAGAAAAAAAAATTCTTCGGGCCTTTTTAAGTCTGAACCATATTAATCTACTTGCTTAGGGATATGCATGTTGAGCTTGTTATGTAGATTTGGTATTACATTTGCTATAAAGTTTGGTACCCAAAGATTATCTTCTACATAAAGGGCTAGTACAAGTGGCAACTATCAATAGCGTATTTTCTGCTTTGAAACCTACTAGCAATTTACTATGAGTTAAGGCCCAAACTAATAGGAATGATATGCATAATTGCATATCAAGGTATCGGCCTATAGCAACGTAAAATTCTCAATCCTTAAAAAACAGAGGGTCCGAGATATTATAAGTGGCTGGAATTTGAATGTTGAAGGTAACATACTAGCATTGTATTGCTGGATTTCCATTCGATCGATCCGCTCTGTCTGTGTAGAATATCGAAAAATGAGTGGTTATCACTGATAATGCTGATCGACGAATGAATAGGATGATCTGATCTATAGTTTTCGAACGGTGGGCGTTATGATGTGAAGGTGACTGTTTGGACGGTTCCGATCGGCGATGATCTGATCAAGAAATTTAGTTTCTGGTTTTGAATGGTTTGGATTTGTATTATAGTTTTATAGTTCATGGATGAGACTATCTTTCATGAAGAAGTATTTGTAGTGTTCTTCTGTTTGGAGGATTTCATGAACTTGTTGAGAACTGTCGTGTTTGGACTGTTTGTATAGTTTTGCTTTGAATTGAGTTCAAGTCGTCAACAGTTAATGCAGTTTTGTACAATTCAGTTTAATTGCTTAATTTTGTTGGTTTTTTGTTTGGTGTTATACGCGCCGTCTGCTGATATGAACAATTTGGATATATCAAGTACCATTCTAATTTGCTAGATGTTTTGAACATTTATAACATGTCAGATGGTTGCTCAATTTATTTGAGCAATGTTCGTCCATGGTGTTTTATTATATTTTATATAGCATGAGGTGGGTGTTGTGGCATGTGGGTTTACTTATCTCATGACCTCTGTCTAGTTCAGATTAGTTGCATGCATTTCAATAATTAATTTCACGTCTTGTTATGTAATACGTACATATGTGTGTTGTAAATATAAAAATTTGCTTGTATGTGCCACTAAACCTGCATGATTCCAAAGGTGTTCCAGATATCAGACCTGTTTTCATGAATAATTATAGTTTGCGGAAGTGACAAAATAGGATTCCATCATAGGAATATATGTAACCATAGATAATGCATACAGCAATTTTTGAGACTCATATTGCTAAGAAGTTATGTATGAATTCCATGCACTACAGCGCACGACATTTTATTTAGGTTATCCATAGAGTTGCATATTGTGGGTGGCATTGTTCTGAGCAGGGCTGTCAGCTGGCTGGATTGATGAGGAATTGGATTTGGTTCTAATTTTGATCCAACAACACCCAGCCTGAAACCGGCTGGTAGACCCTTTTGTAAAGTCTGGATCAGCCTGTTAAGGTCGCTATGAAACTTATTTTGATTTGGATAGGTACTTGGAGGAACTTGATATCTTCATTGTTAAGAGTTGGTCAAGTCTCTTTCTCTCTTTGTGTGGTCATTGTACACACTTTGGTTGTTACCTGTAGACACTTCCTGTTTATATCTTCTTTGTCTTGAAATTGCCTTTCTAACTTATCTCTTGGAAAATTTACAGTGTGAGTTAAATTTAAACATATGAGCCAAATTTCTTTTTTGACTCTTGATCCATCTCATTGTTTACGACCATAAAAACCAATTACATATTGGTTGGAAAACAGTTTTTATTTTTCTATTGTGGAGCTGACTGTATGCTGAATGCCAGAATCCAGTGGTGGAAGAAAGTGACGATGACATGGATGAGGATATCCATGCACAAGGAGCCACTAATGCTGCGGAGGAGCAAGAGTTCGATGAAATTGTTGAATCTGATATTGAGCTGGAGGGTGAAATTGTAGAGGCAGACAATGATCCTCCACAAAAGGTGACTTAAATGGTTAACTCGTTTGGTCTGGAATAATTTTTTCCCTTGTATAGTTGTACTTGTATATGGGTATATATACTCAATAATACATCTTTTTTTGTTGTAATATTACCTTTTTTAATTCCTCGCTGCAGATGGGAGATCCATCTTTTGAGGTGACTGAAGAAAGCCGCGATGCTTCTCAAGATGCCAAGGCAAAGGCCATGGAAGCTATTTCAGAAGGTATCTCTGTTTTCTCAAACATTAAACACCAGATGTGTATCTCACACTTTGATTTTATCAGGTAGTTTGGAAGAAGCAATTGAACATCTGACAGAGGCTATTTTACTCAATCCAACATCAGCAATCATGTATGGTTCTAGAGGTATAAAATAAAACTAATTCATGTGTTTTGAACATTAATTGTCTGTCTGAACATTGACGTCACTTTATTATTTACTTTGTGAGTTTTTCTTCCCATATATTCACTGTTTATGCAGCTAATGTGTACGTCAAAATGAAAGAAGCCTAATGCTGCAATGTTTATTCGCTCGAGGGTAGAGTGACTTGGAGGAACTGACGGTTGGCAAATAGGACTCCGGTTAGAGAATTACGACAGAAACATTAGATTTTCCATCACTTAGGCTCGAAAACGGCCCGCCGGGGCCCGGAACGGGAAACGGCATAGCGGAAAAAAAATCGAAAACCGACACGAGGCACTTCGCTCGAGGGTATAGTGACTTGTAGGAACTGACGGTTCATGAATTGGATTCCGGTGAGAGAATTAAGTCAGAAACATTTGATTTTCCATCACTTAGGCCCGAAAACAGCCCGCTGGGGGCCCGGAACGGGAACGGCCGCGGGAAAAATCAGAAAACTGGCACGAGCACTTCGTTCGAGGGTAGAGTGACTTGTAGGAACTGACGGTTCACAAATAGGACTCCCGGTTAGAGAATTAACGAGCGAAAATAGGATTTTCCAACACTTTAGGCTCGAAACGGCCCGTCGGGGGTCCGAAACGAGGAAACGGCCACTGTGTAAAAATTGAAAACCGGCACAAGCCTTCCCTCGAGGATATAGTAACTTGTAGGAGCTGACGGTTCTCAAATAGGACTCTCGGTTAGAGAATTACGACAGAAACATGGATTTTCCATCACTTAGGCTCGAAAACAGCCTGCCGGGGGCCCGGAATGGGAAACGGCCGCGGGAAAAAATCAAAACTGGCACAAGCACTTCGTTCGAGGGTAGAGTGACTTGTAGGAACTGACGATTCGCAAATAGGACTCCCGTTAGAGAATTACGAGCGAACATAGGATTTTCCAACACTTTAGGCTTTGAAAACGGCCCGTCGGGGGACCGGAACGGGAACGGCCGTCGGAAAAATTGAAAAACCGGCACGAGCACTTCCCTCGAGGATATAGTACATTGTAGGAGCTGGCGGTTCACAAATAGGACTCCCGGTTTAGAGAATTACGGCATAAACATTGGAATTTTTCCATCACTTAGGCTCGAAAACAGCCCGTCGGGGGACTGAAACGGGAAACGGCCGTGGGAAAAATCGGAAACCGGTACGAGCACTTCGCTCGAGGGTAGAGTGACTGTGTAGGAACTGACGGTTGGCAAATAGGACTCCCGGTTAGAGAATTACGACAGAAACATTAGATTTTCCATCACTTAGGCTCGGAAAACGGCCCGCCGGGGGCCCGGAACGGGAAACGGCTGCGGGAAAAATCGAAAACCGACACGAGCACTTCGCTCGAGGGTAGAGTGACTTGTAGGAACTGACGGTTCATGAATTGGATTCCCGGTTAGAGAATAACGATCTAAACATGAGATTTTCCAACACTTAGGCTCGAAAACGGCCCGCCGGGGTTCGGAACGGGAAACGGCCGCGGGAAAAATCGGAAAACCGGCACTAGCACTTCGCTCGAGGGTAGAGTGACTTGTAGGAACTGACTGTTCGCAAATAGGACTCCCAGAGATCAGCACGGATACCTTGTCAACACTTAGGCTGGATCAAAGTCCGTCGAAAGACTTAGGAAAAGTTTATATATATATACATGTTATGTTTCATTTATAATTTAATTCATTGAAAAGAATTTAATGTTATTTTTGTCATTGCAGATTGATGGACGCTTTGGGGTCAGTTGCTGACTTGTGGGAGTGTAGGACTTTTTTTTGGTTTATTTGTATATATATGTATGTTGGACATTTGTTATATGTTTATGTTTTATTTATAATTTAATTCATTGAAAAGAATTTAATGTTATTTTTGTCATTGCAGATTGATAGACGCTTTGGGGTCGGTTGCTTACTTGTGGGAGTGTAGGACTTTTTTTCGGTTTATTTGTATATATATGTATGTTGGACATTTGTATGAGACGGTATCATTATTGATTGTAATATTTGTTTAATGAGATGAATGAACAATTGAAAAATGGAGATTTGTTTATTTAGTAATGTTTTATTTCATTGCATTTTTTATGTTGAATATAGGTATATGAACAGGTTTATTTTTTATACAGGTGTATGAACAGGTTTATAGAAAAATAATAATGCAAATATAAGTAAAATTAAAAAAAAAAATAAAAGACCTTTGCCGACGAAAATTTTCGTCGGCAATATTCAAAATAAGAAATTAAAAAATTAAAAATTATTTTGGCGACGAAAAAAATCATCGGCGAAGGTAAAAATAAAAAATCAAAACTAAAAAATGATTTTGCCGACGAAAAATCTCGTCGGCAAAGGTAAAAATAAAAAAGTAAAAAGAAAATTTTTAAAAATGATTTTGCCGACGAAAAGGATCGTCGGCAAAGTTTAAAAAAAATTTTTAAAAATAAAAATACATTTTCCGACGAAAAAATTCGTCGGTAAACGTAAAAACTATAAAAAAATAAAAATGGTTTTTACGACGAAAAAATACGTCGGCAAAATTAAAAATGAAAATGAAAAAAAAAAAAAATTATTTTGACCGACGAAAAAAAAACGTCGCGAAAGTAAAAATGAAAAATGAAAAAAATAAAATTCGTTTTCCGACGAAAAAAAAACGTCGGAAAAGTTAAAAATGAACAATGAAAGAAAAGAAAATTATTTTTCCGACGAAACAAAAACGTCGGCAAAATTAAATATGAAAAATTAAAAATAAAATAAAATATTTGGGCGACGAAACAAAACGTCGGTAAAAGTCAAATTAACGTCGGTAAAAAATTTTATTTTTACCGACGAAAAAATAATTTCGTCGATAAAATGGATTGCTGACGGTATCTTACCGACGTCTTGCCGACGAAAAAAATTTCGTCGGTAAATATTATACCGACGGAATAGACTTTTGGCGACGTAAATATTTCGTCACCAAAAGTTCATTTTCTTGTAGTGCTTTTAAGTCCATGAAGAGGTACCAATGTAATCTACAATCATTCCACTTCCCTTGTTACCGACGATCTCTTCAATCCATGAATTGGAATACGCTGATCTAAATCTGTGATTTATTTAACGTATTATAAATGTTGGATTGAACTTAATATTTACCTTAGTGCAAAAATTGGGATCTATCAAACCCCCGGTCAGAAAAACCAATACGGAATCAAATCTAAATGGACCCATTATTGCTACTCCTACAAGAACACCATAAGTGTGATGGAGAAACATACCTAATCGACCTTTAATTACTGCGATATGTAAAGGATTTTGCCCATCCGGTCCTCCAGTGCTATAATCTCCACTATCTATTATTTTCTTGCACAACTTCATCCAGCCCAGCCTCGGCAGCCAAGTAAAGCAGACTCTCTCCAGCCACATTCACCTCCCGTGCTAGCCATGTCTCTCGTCAAATGCCAACAAATGTAGTGCCACTTCTCCGTGGCTCTTCTTTAGTGCCTCGTGGATTGGATTACTACCTTCCGAGTTCCTCATTCTCAAAGCCACACTACCAGCCTGCCGCACGGGGTTTCCTTCCTCTAAAGCGGGGTTTCCTTCCGTCAAATTTAAATTTAAAGCAGGCGAAAGAAACTTTGTGAGGTCAAGATGGCCAGCCCTAGCCGCCACGTGAAGTGGAGTGTCGCCTTTAGAGTTGGGCTGAGAGATGAGGGACTGGGGCACTGTTGGAGCATCCTCTGCACAATCTCTTGTTGCTCGAATTCAACTGCAATGTGTAGCACTGTATTCTTCTGAGGAGTGAGATAGAGAATGAGATCAGGTGGGCAGTCAACTCTTATGAAACTTGTTAGGAGCTTCATGTCGCCTTTCATTGCAGCCTTGTAGAGCTTAGGATCCATGTTTCTGTGGATGGATTACAGTAAGGTCTCGTCTAGTAGTTGTTCTTAACTAATAGTTCTTGTGAGGAGCTGGAGATCAGAGGTCCAATTAAGTTTCTCTTGTACTAATTGGTGAAGCAAGGGACTTGGGACTTTATGGAGCATCCTCTCACTGTAAGTAATGAATCCGGATCCTCTTGAGGCCTTAACACTCAAAACAAATGCTTTATTGATTCGGCTTTGTACGCTTCATATGGAGCGAGAATCCAGACCCCTGAGTGTCTCCCACACAGCTTTCCATGAGTGGAGCCACCACCTGTTGATGATCCAAACCAGCACATTAATTCTCAAATTGAACACATGACTGATAACATTAATGCATGGCAATGCGCTAATCTTGTCATCATGGATTGTAACTTATTGAAGGAAATCGTTAAGGGGATGTCGGAAAGCGTGTGGAGACAAAATCAGGGATCCGATTCTCTCTTCATATGAAGGTAAAATGGGATGGCGTGGGAGACAATCAGGTATGAGGACTCGTGTAGGAGACAAAATCCAACTTAATTATTCCATGTAACTGCCCTTTTCTTCAATAAACTTTGCCCAACTTTCTCTCTGCCAAGATTACTGTAGGGCTGGCAAAGGGTCAGGTTAAACGATAACCCGACCATTTGGTTAGAGGCTTTTACAAATTGGGGTGGGTTGGGCATGATTGTTAAAATCCATCACGGTAGTGGGTGGGTTCAGATTCATCTGGCTGGCCCGCGGTGTCATTACTCATTACGCTTGTTAATCTCACAGTCATTGCCCCACATTAGTGATGGGTTGATTGAGTTGAGATTTGAGAATTTTTATGTGGTTGATTGAATTGGGTTTTCATGGACAATGTGCTTAAGGTGCATTTTCAACTTATACATGGATTTGCGCTAAATTGAAAAACTATTTGTGATAGAATTGGAAAAATGTTTCTGGTTGATTCATTTGGGATTTAAGTTGAATTGAAGATTTTGTGATTGTTGAGTTGGTAAACAATGAATTATTATATTCTGTGATTCTTCGTATTTTTAGGTGCCATTGTGTTACTTATTTGAAATTTTTGAGTATTCATAGGATTAGTAGTTTAACACTTTCTTCTTTGTTTTTAATGTGGCATTTTATGTTAATGAAAATACCCGACCCACCCATCAGATATGACCGGACTCCGACCGCCCCCAGTTCCCACTTAAGCGTCGGTAAAATCATAATTTACTGACGTGTTTATGGCGTCGGTAAGTTTACTGTAGTCTGTCCCAACATTTCTTGTAGTGCTAGGCGGTCGCTATAGAGTATTAGCGACCGCCAGGGGACTTTTATCTACGGCTAATGGCGGCCGCTAAAAGTCATTTTTCTAGTAGTGGTATTGTTAGGATCGCTAGGATTGTTAGGATATTAGTGAGCAGTGGATTATCCTTATCCTTAAGATAATGTTAGTTTGTATTTGCATTATAAATGTACATCTTTTCATCTAATGAAACTTATGGTCAAATTATGGGATTCTCGAAAGTCTATAGGAAGAATACAGTTACTTCATTTAGGATATGAAGAGGAAGAGACCTGACCAGCTACCATGTAAAAACAGAGAGCTCGACGAACCTATATATTGGATCCGGTTGTTAGCATGAAATTGGATTCTTAGGAATTCCAAAATTGAAGAAATAAAGGTTAACATTCATAAATAGCTATTAAATTATAAACCCCTTTAATGGAAATAATTTAAAATAAGATGGAGAAACTTAAAAACTAAAAACTACGTACCCAGCCATGACCGTGTTAAATTAGATTCTAGATAAGTTAAATTATGGCCCTGATTACCTACGTCTCCGTCAACCGCTCGAGCTTATTTCTTTCACCTATCATGCGTATCTCTTTAATAATCTTTTATGGGAAACCATTTTACCATGATTTCTTTCTTAGGAATATTCTTAAATCCATTCCAACAAATTAATAGGCCCTCAACAAGTAGACCATCATGAATTGATTCATTCAATATATTAATACGTGCAAGACACTAAACAAGAGATTTATTGATTGAGAAAAATCAAAAGGTTCTGGATCAAATTGGCATAGATTATCAGCATCATCTCTTCTATGAGCAAAATAAAAATTCTACGATCTGAACAAGTACTTGGCATTCCACGACCGTGGTCTTCGTGATTCTAACCGCCTTCTATACCAAAAAAGAAAGAGTGGAACAACAGAGCCCAATAGCAAAGATGTAACAGCCAGCCACAAGCTTTCTTTCGATGTCAACACGTACACAGCAGTCACAAACGCAGTTATAGTTGCAAGGATGGCAACCCCTGAAATATAATAGCAAGTCTTTAACGCAGAAGAAATCAAGAAGGCATCCTCGGAATGGGCATTGACATAGACGAGAAGTATTGTAGCTACCATAGAACTACAGAAGGCAAGAATATCTGAAAGCACAAATGCCTGTAGTGCTGCATTTCTCACAAAGACAGGTAAGCCTTCATGAGGGCCGTCATTATTGTAACCACCTGGCACTGTAAAAGCAGCAGCAAAAGTGACTGTAGCAACTAGTACCGTGACAACTGGAAGTGTCTGGATCGCTGATTTATATTCTGGGCTGATCTCCACTATTTTGGTTTGGAATATATCAGTATCTGGGAACCGCCTGGCACTATCTTGCCATCGGTGGCGACTAGGGACAGCTCCAGAGACTCTCAATACGTCACGCATCCGATCCTGTCGTATGCATAAAAAAGGAAAATTAACGATTTAGGGTCTACTTGATAGGAAGAATTTAAGAAACTGTTGACATATCTCAAAATCTTTCAAATTTGTGTATACTAATTCTGATGTCAGAATTTTTCAAATGTTGAACTTAGACAAGCAGTCTGAATTCAAAATTTTAGATCATTCTAAAGACTATTTCGATTATTTCGCAGTAGTTGATCCTTGGGGCATTTGGGCGGAGGTCCCTCAACTGTGGTTTTTATTACAAACGATTCACAATATTTTATCGTACACGGCAGTCTTATAAAAATAACTCACTGAAAAAGATAAAAACGCCCTTGTATACGTCAGCAAAAGCAGAACTCGGACAAATTTATCTGAGTTTTGACAAAACTCAAATAAAACTCAGATAAATTTGCCAAAACTTAGCAATAATGTAAATATAAAACAATATATGCCAGATCAAATTCTAATATAAAACAGTAAATACCAAACATTTATTCCTGACCACACACTCAAATCTCATCTCCATTCTAATTAATTTCTCTTCATCAAACCTCATCTCCATTCCAATTTCTCTTCATCTTGGGTCCTGTAGGCCCTTCCTCCTCATAAATCTCGTTTGGGAAAGCCTTAACCAGATTCTCCAGAGAAGACTTGTGTTTATCAGGAACCAATTTCTCCAGTACATTTAACTCCTTGATGTAGTTTATTGTAGGACCCCATTTCCTAACATAGTTTATCCATGGAGGCTCAATGATCGAACCCATGTATTCTGCAGCCACAACTTTAAAACGAGTTCCTGTGTCCATCATCACCTAACTGAGTTGTCTTAGTCTGATATCAAATAAAAAGGACTTTAAATGAGTTTATTTGTTTCAACCTCAGATAAATGGTCCAAACTCAGATAAATTTGTTCGAAACTCAAAAAGTTGATCAAAACTCAGATAAATTTATCTGAGTTTTGGCAAATTTATCTGAGTTTTTGTCAAGTTTATTAGAGTTTCTGGGAAATTTATCTAAGCTCGGTGACACCAAAAGTCAGAATACGGAAAATCAAATTCTAATAAAAATCGAAATCCAAAACAAGAACACTTGATGACCATGATCCAATCGAAAAAAGAGAGAGGGAAAACAAGCAAAAGAGCAAACTGCTCTCTTTTAAATCAGTGTAGAGAGAGAGAGATTTGGAAGAGACTTCAGATGAAAGAGTAAGTTGTAGAGAGCGATTTGAAAGAGACTTCAAATGAAAGAGTAAGAGAATGTAAAACCGTTTCTATCTTTGAAGAAATGAAAGAGAGAGAATCGGAAGTCATGGTGGCGACGGAAGGTGCTCTGCAATGGTACCCTATAACCATGGAAAGGAACAAAAAATGGAAAAACTAAGAGAGAAGAAGATGGAAGGAGTTCTCTGGGACAACAGAGATAAAATAGAACTTGACCTAGAAATAAGGGTTGAAAGGGGCAAATTAGTCATGAAAATATATGACGTGGCGTATTAGGGACCTCTCACCAAAATATCTCCAGCTGTCTGGACTATAGACATTAGACAAAAAGTTGTTGGACTAGATGCGTTAGAAGACCGTGCTTAGGGACTGTTGGCTGATTTACCCTTGATCCTTTGGGATTTGTAGTTTTCTACCCGGATGGACTTTCATTCACAAATTCTAGAATGGGAATTAGAGTGTGCCCTCAATAGGGTGATTTTCTTTGAATTGGTTACACATACCATCAATTCGGTGGTTTAGGTCAAGCCATGTGGTTTAGACCCACGTCTTTAAACAATCATAGCGCACCTCTAACATTAAAACTATCCAAAACTTTCTTCTTTCTTGATCATTCAAATTTCGGTGAGATTAGAATCAGATCCACCATCAACACACACATTATCCATTTCACACCTCACTATGGGGCCCACTTCAGGGCTCCACTAGGGGGACTGGACTTGGGCGATCTCTTAATCTGATTGGGGCCTACCTATTTACAAAGTATGGCCCCCATTTGATCATCCAAACCCTTCATAAACAACCAGTAAGTTTCACCCCTTAAAGGTTGATCCATTGATCCAACGGTGCAATCCATTCGATTGGGTGTAGGAAAAAGGGGGCGGATATAATTTAGGAGGGGTCCCGTGTGTGTGGTCAATATGGATGGGCCGTCAGGTAGGCCCCCCTCACCTGAGCACATGTGCTCATAATAACATGGGCCGTGTTTCTTGTCGAACCCGCGTGGCGATGGAACAGAGGGGATCAAAAGATCTCCGCACCACCTAACTTAGTACGGTGAAAAAAGCTCGAATCATCATCCCAACCACTTAATCAATGGCCAATGACATTTTACCATATGAAATGAGAAAACAGCGACCCAACGGTCTAGTTTATTTGGTCACGCGGTGCTTGCCTGAGGTTTTTCCTATATTCCGATAGTCACCATTTTTCACCTAATCAAGGGATTAGAGGATTAGATTGACTCCGAATTTGGTTATATGGACCCATGACAAGTCCCCCTTTGTCCGATCATCAATGGGGCCCCAAGTGCGCCCCATCTAGCCACCTCATAGGGACCAATGCCTAAATCAGTGAAATTTGCCTCATTTCTATGAAAGTAACAAATAAACCATAGTTTAAGGATGATTAAAGGTTTGAAATTGTATAAATTACAAGCATGGATAGGTCGACTCTAAGAAGGTTTTCATTTTTACCTCAAGAATCTTGCAGACTAGATCTTGACATCTGAATATTAAGTTCTACGCTTATTTCGCCTTGATAATTAGGAAGATAATCATGGACTGAATATACAGTCAATGACAGGGCGGCATTGATTTGCTTATCAAATCCATATGAGCTGAACGGAGATGAAGGACAGAATATGCAGGCAATACACAGGCATTGACAGGTCGGCTTTGACTTTGTTGACTTACTAATTTCATATGATCAGAATGGAGATAATATAGGTCAAATAAAGGAATGATGATCATGGATCGATCGTTTGTACAATTGATGGAAATGGATTCCATATACTACTGGAGCTATTAGGAGAGGAAGGTAGTAATCCGGATTTTCATGGTGGGAAAGGTCCTAATAGCTCTGTGTTTTCCAGTTTATGATTGATGCATTGTTTGCACTAGAATACAAAGGAACTGCATAAAAGGTATATTGTTAAAAAAAAATAAGGATCAAATAACATTTTCTTTTAGGGAAATAGAATGAGAAGTAAGATTGAGAAATCAATACCCAGCCATAATCTAGTGATTCATATGTATTTTAATGCAAAAAAGCCCTAAGCTTTTTTTTTTTTTTAATTGTATAGAGTAAAATGAAATTAAATTGAGTGTCAAATCAAAAGAAAAAGAAAGTTGAGAGAGTTTTGGGAGTAAAAGCACTTTCTTTCCCATTTTGGGCTTTTAAGATTACCTTTTTTTTTTTGTCATTTGTGTCTTTTAAGAGTACCTCTTTTGTGATTTTTTGAATTTTAAAAGTACAAATTTTAAATCATTTTGTCTTTTTTACTCCCCAACTCCCTCCACTTTTTTTTTTCTTTAGATTTGACATTTCTAGGACAATAAATCCATCTAGTGTAGCTGGAATCTCCAAATTTGAAACTATTACTCAAAATATATGTCCTTTCATATTGACGGACGGCTAGTTTCAGTTTCCTGCTGTAGAATTTCTGTTGTTCCGAGCTCTTTACCAAACCCCAATGTTACTAACCAATAGGTCTATTTTGATTTACTGAAAAAATAAAAAAAATAAAAGAACTATTTTTTTTTCTCATTTTGGGCTTTACAAGATTACCCTTTTTTTCCCCTCATTTTGTGTCGTTTAAGAGTACATCTCTTGTGATTTTTTAAAATGTATTTTTAATCATTTTGTACTTTTACTCCAAATTCCCTCTACTTTTTTTCTTCTTTTGATTTGACACTGTAACTTTTTTTCATTTTACTCTACTCTACAAACAAACATGAGATCTTATGAATTGTAAAAGTAGAATAGTAAAAATCTTGTGAACAACCTTTAGATCACATCTATCTGAATAAGATAAGAGCCCTGCTAAAAATGGGTCCCTGAAAAAGGGCCTGAAGGGCCCTTGTCCCTTGGATCAAGGGACTGCCCTTGATCCAAGGGACAAGGGCCCTTCAGGCCCTTTTTCAGGGACCCATTTTCGGTCCTGTAGACTTTTTCATTAAGATAATCCTGTATCCAGGACAATAAATCCATCTAGTGTAGCTGGAACCTCCAAATTTGAAACTACTACTCAAGATATATGTCGTTTCAGATATAATAGAGTTGTCCTGCAGGCTGCAGGAGATAATTCCTTTTCATAGGCCTGGGACTGGCAATAGAATTTCTCTTGTTCCGAGCTCTCTACCTCTACTAGCTAGACCCAGTCTTACTAACCAATACCTCTATTTTAATTTACTAAAAAGGAAGAAAAAAAAGAACAATGAGTAGTGCTACATGGACTAACTCATTGAGTTTAAGTCCATGTAGACTTTTTGAAGAACAATACCTCTGTTTCGGTGTATCCACAAATATCCATAGCTGTCAGGCCTTGTTTGTTGCTCATTGTTAAGTCAGCAACCCCAACCGCCCTTTTAGCTGTCAAAGGCAACACGGTTTCTTCATCGTTGGTAAGAGTGGCCAGATGCATTGGAGTGTTCCCATCGTTATCAGGTTCGTTAATCAGCTTCTTAAACTCCAACCTATTTAATAGCAGATGCCAAAGCATGGATCGGTTCTTCTCCATCACAGCAAGGTGAAGGGCATTTTGTCCTTGTTGGTTGACCAGCTCGATGGAGTCAGTGCAGTAATCAAGTATAATGTCAACGGCATCAATAAAACCTTTTGTAATGGCGATGAAAAGAGGATAATCGCCATTTTTGTCGGGTACATAAGCTAGAGATGGGTTGGCTTCTAGCAAGCGTCGAAGGATCGTTATCTGATCATATTCCAGACTCGAAATGGTGCTCCGGTCCTCTTTAAAAACCCTACAATAGCTTGGAGCTGATGCATAGTGTAACATTGTCTTTCCAAAGCCATCTACTCGTGGGATCAAATTACTCGCTTTATGCAGCAAAATCTCCACCACTCCTGTCATTCATTCAGAGAAAATTGGAAAATTTTTTTTTTTTTCGAGTGACTTCATCATTAGCCTGAACGTGGGCCCTCTTTTTCAATATTAACCCATGTTCATCGTGTCAAGAGGAGCCACGTTTATAGATTGGTCATTTAAAAAATTAATATTAAAAAGAAAAGACACACTTGATGTTGATATTTACCATCCACTTTAAGAACGCAGAAGTGACTGCCGACATGAAAAGTAAAAGGTAACTGCCAACATGAAGGCCTGTTCACTTACTAGAATTCCTGACAGGAATTTAGGTTGTCTGGGAATTCAGAATTCCTGTCAGAAATTCTGTGTTTTATTATCAGAATTCATACAGAATTCCTGGGCATTTGAGATTCCAGGCATTTCAAATTCCAAAAAACCCAGCATTTCAAAAATCACTTTAACAAGTAGGATTTGGAAATCTCACTTGTCACATAAATTCCGGGAGAGGGACGACGGCATTCCAGAAGCTCAGGTAGGAATTCAGGCCATGAATGAAACAACGAATTTAGAATTCCAGAATTCGGTAGCATTTCAAATACCAGGATTTGAAATTCCCAGACAACCACCAGACATGAATTCTATGAATTCTAGTAAAGAAATGGGCCCGAAAAGTAAAAGGTGTTTATATTTCAACAAGTCTTCTGTAAAGTGTAAGACATGGTGTTGACTATTTACATATGGCTAATCTTAAAAAGCTACATAAAATTAATGAGACTAAAGCAAGAGTTGAAAAACCTTTGATTTGGATTACACTCGTCCAATGCAAAGCAGTTGACTCGAATAGAGTAAATGTGGAGACTTGAAAGAGTAGTATTTTTTAAAAAATAAATAATTTAAAAATATTTAAAATTAAATAAAATACTTATAAAATATGAATATGCATTTATTTACATGCATTCTTGATAATCAATTCAAGTTAATAAATTTATATATGTAAGAAAAAATCTTTAATAAGGATAATAAAGAAAATAATATTGCTTATTACATAAGTTGTTAATCAAAATATTAAATATAAAACATCAAATATAAATTTTAAATTACAAGCCAGTCATCATTTATAAATTGATGAGTCCAAACCATGGTTTAAAATCTCGGTATCGGTCGCGGTATCAGCCGGGCCGAAAAACCGATACGTCGCGGATATCGTCGCGGATATCGGTCCGTCGCGGTCGTCGCGGTGTGAATTTTTTTTTAATCCAAAAAAATTCACAAAAATATTCAAAAAATCTAGAATATTAGAAAATGTTGGAAAACAATAATTTTTTCCATTAGTAACAACAATAAATTAAAATCACAGTCACCTTAAGTTATGAGTCCTGTCTGTGTCGCTGTTCGCTTTATTCTCCAGTATTTTATATAATGCAACCATTATTGATGCTCATGATTAATAAGATGAAATATAAAAAATTTGACATAATGCAACCTCAATTTTTGGAAAAAACTCATACTTTTTTGTTCCAAAAGTATAGATCTATTTTAAACTAACACATTATCAATGCATTTGAACACTAATGTGAAAAAATGTAATTGATTTCAAGAAAAGCCCCAAATTTTGGAAATAAAAATTTTTTGATCTACACTTTAAAATACTAGATCTAGGGAAAAATAAGTGAGTAACATCGAATCTAACTCAATATAAAGCCTTTTGTTTCATGAATTAGTGTATTACACAATCTTTACTACTATATCATTCCAAACATAATTAAATAGGTTTAATATCATATCTAGCAGCTTATGATAATAATAGACATCCAAGCACAAAAAAAAAGAAAGACAATTAGCAAAAGAGTCCTAGCTATTATGGTCAAGTAGAATTCTTTTGTCTTATTGATTGCCACTTCTCTAAAACATGCGCTTCGCAGAAGGGGTCCGGGGGTATCCCCCGGCGGGGGTCGAGCTGACCGATCAGCTCGCGGGGGTCCAGGGGGCAGCGCCCCCGAAAAAAAAAAAAAAAAGGAGATCGATCGATATTTTGAAAATATCGGCCGATATATCGTCACGGCCGATATTTACTTCGTATCGGCCGATATCTCGCGAGATATTGGCGATTTGAAGCCCGGTATCGCCGATATCGATATCTCAGCGAGATATCGGTTCGGTATCGGCCGATTTTTTAAACCATGGTCCAAACTTCATGCATAATCACTTAAAATATAGGATGACTTAGGTGGGATTAGGGATTAGGTGGCTTGATTTTAAGCCTAATAAGAATTTGTATATCTTTTTTTTTATTTATAATAAACTGTTGTTGCATGTATGGCTTATAGTTCAATTTTGAAAAAAAAAAAAAAGAAGAAGTGTGAAAGAACTGAAAACTAGCTGCGATGAGAGGTCATATATATTATCATTCCTCTTTGTTGAACTGCTCGTACATCATAAGAAATAATAAATACATAAATTGTAGTAGGTGGTCCTTATTTTCCTTACTGGATTTAAGGGGATTTTAACTACTAAATCCTCTATATTTAAATAAAGGATGAATCTGATAATGAAATCATTGTCAGTTCCACTAAATATAAATCTTGTTTTTCATGGTGAATCTTAACATTTGTTGGATTACTCAAATCTGAAATGCATGCTCAATTCCAGTAAATATAAATCTTGTTTTTCTGTAATGTAAATCTAACAATGGGATGCGCTCTATTTGGAGTAAACTGTTCACGAGTGCCAATATAAGGGTATGTTGGTATGTTGAATTCATCAATGTGGGGCTCAATGCATGGACTTTAAAAAGTTGAAGTGCGTCCCACTCTTTAAAATCGATTCTCAGCAAAAACAAAAGCATTTGTCAACTCATTCATTTAATGTTTATAATTTTATAAAATTTTAATGAAACAATAAAAATACTTAAAAATGAGTTAGAAAAGTTCAGCCTTTAAGTTTAGAAAGCTTAACATTAGATAAATTGAAAATTCTAATACTTTTAAGATAATTTAAAAATAGGTTATAAAAAGTCCAAAAAGAAAACAAAAGAAACGACTCGAAGTGGTAGAAGATAATAAAAAGCAGAAAGTCTAACATGCAAAAAATGCTATGAGCTTTCAATTTGGGTTTGCTGACACCGGTGGAGGATACATATACTGAAGAAGGTCCCACATATATATCACATGGGAGAAACAGAAAGAAAAAATTTCATTGAAAAGAAAAAATAAAAGAAAAAAACATCAATGCTAAAAAGGAAGAGCTATAGCAGAATCAAATTCTTATATTTTGGAAAATAGACATCCAAAATAAAAGGAGGTCCACTAAATTTTTCCAATTATTTGACATAAAGCCATAAATTCTGAGAGTGAAAATCAAGAAGCTCTTCCAAGTTTCCATTTTGTTGCCTTAGATCAAACAATTATTCACATATGGGTGATCAACTTCTTTTTCTTTTAAATTGCCAGGAACCACTATTCTACATGGTTAGGCCAGCGAGCCAACAAAATTTGACATTTGACCCATTTTTGCACTACACCAAAAACGGAAAACTGGAACGAATTACCGTTCTTAATCCGTGTGTTCCTAATCCGTTCATCCATTCCTAATCCGTTAATCCGTTCCAAAAACAAAAAATTGGAACGGATGAACGGATTAGGAACACACGGATTAGGAACGGTAATCCGTTCCAATTTTTCTTTTTTGGTGTAGTGTTGGATTGATTCTTTAGGGGCCACACAATGGCCTGAACTAGCAATAGTTGTGAGTGCAAACCTCTGTGATTTTAACCTCTTAAATCAAAAGTAAACTATTATTTTTACAAATTAATTCACAATGATTAACAAACATACAAGTGGGATATAAAAGGGGCTGAGATAACTTTCCCTTCACTACAACAACTTGCACTTTTAGCCACGTTTTTTAGCCACGTTTTCTAATTTCGTCGGCAAAAGTTAGGCTTTTATCGACGTTTTTTTAAATTCGTTGCTAAAATTACCTTTTTACCGACGTTTACAATTTCGTCGATAAAAATGTACTTTTACCAACGTTTTTTAATTAAACGTCGGTAAAAGTTAGAATTTTACCGACGTTTTTTTAGGAAATCGTCGGCAAAAGTTTCTTCAAATATATTCTTAATTTAAAAAAATTATCTATTTACCGACGAAAATCAAAACGTTGGAAAAATATTAATTATTTTTATTTTAATTATTTACCGACTTTTTTTTTCGTCGGTAAATATTTTTTCCATTTTTTATTTTACTTTTGTCTATTATTTTACCGACGAAATATAAAACGTCGGTAGAATATTATTTATTTTTATTTTCATTATTTACCGACGAAAAAAAATGTTGGTAAATGTTTTTTCCATTTTTTATTTTACTTTTTTCGATTTTTTTACCCACGAAATATAAAACGTCGGTAAAATATTTTTTATTTTTATTTTAATTATTTACCGACGAAACAAAAACGTCGGTAAATATTTTTTCCATTTTTTATTTTACTTTTGTCGATTATGTTACCGACGAAAAATAAAACGTCGGTAAAATATTATTTATTTTTATTTTAATTATTTACCGACGAAAAAAAACGTCGCTAAATATTTTTCCATTTTTTATTTTACTTTTGTCTATTATTTTAGCGACGAAAAATAAAACGTCGGTAAAATATTATTGATTTTTTATTTAAATTATTTACCGACGAAAAAAATGTCGGTAAATGTTTTTTCTATTTTTTATTTTATTGTTGTCGATTATTTTACCGACGAAAAATAAAACGTCGGTAACATATTATTTGTTTTTATTTTAATTATTTACCGAAGAAAAAAAACGTCGGTAAATTCCTTGTACATTTTTATTTTACTTTTATCTATTATTTTACCGACGAAAAATAAAATGTCGGTAAAATATTATTGTATTTTATTTTAATTATTTACCGACGAAAAAAAACGTCGGTAAATGATTTTTCCATTTTTTATTTTACTTTTTTCGATTATTTGACCGATGAAAAATAAAACATCGGTACAATATTATTTCTTTTTATCTTAATTATTTTCCAACGAAAGAAAACGTCGGTAAATGTGTTTTCATTTTTTATTTTACTGTTTCGATTTATTTTACCGACGAAAATGTAAACGTTGGTAAAATATTTTTTTACTTTTATTTTAATTATTTACCGACAAAAAATTAGGGGGTCCAAATGTATACAAATCTTTATCCCCAAGGCCAAAACCATTCCCTTTCCCATCTCTTCGATCTCTCTCTCTATCCCTTGTGTTTTATTCATTGTTAAATAACTGTTATATGGGTACCAACTGCCTATCTGGGGTGGGACCCACATACGATTGGTGTCATTGATGCTGCCCGAACGGGAAAATGGGGGGTCAACAAATTGCAGAATGCATATCTGAATAACAAGTATGAATTACGAGATGCATAGCTGAAAGAAATCGATGCCCCTAATTATAAATCAACCATTTATAATTGGTTGAAAAATTTAAACCGGTCTGGACCCGTTTAAGTGGTCCAACCGGACCGTTTTGGACTAGTGGACCAGACCGGATAGGACCATGTTCAAGTGGTCTGGTCCGGTCCTTCATTTTCGGCCGGACCGAAAATCCGATGCTTCCGGGAACCCACGGCGGGCCGTTTGTTTGAAGAATTCGAAACCTCATTATGATGAGTACCGGGTTGAGATGTGCAATGCCATGTCGATTAATGATGAATCCAAGAACATAGTAACCAAGCGAATCTACAAGAAATATAAGCAGGTAACTTCAGAAGATGCATCATCGATCTCCTCGATTTTTAGGTGATGCCTCCCATGTCATACAGTTGTATTTGTCAAAAGCGGAAAGATGCAGTGCTACATTGCCCAACTTAGGCAACCCTAATTCTTTTTTGTTTTTTTTTTTTTATAATTATAAGTTCCTGTGTGATAATCCAAACCGTTGGGTGTCTTAAAAACATTAAGAACGGCCATGACGTCAAGTTTGGACCGTTGATGTTGCACAAATCTCGAGATCTTCTCAAAAAATAGTAAAACCATTGGATAGACATTTCTGATCTTCTGTGGGACCCTCTATCAAGATCAGAACCGTTGATCTTGTTTAGAAGCACGAGAACGACTATTAGGTCAAATTTCACCCTTTGATCCTTGTGAATATGGAGGAAAATCATGAAAACCCTTGGGACGATTCATGTCAATGCCTTTAAACCTAACTGGGTTTCATATGATGAAACCCAATTTTACCTTTTACTTTTGTTTTGATTGTTGGGTTCTTAACTTCAATCAAAACTGTCTGACCCTTTCTATTATCTTAGGGCATGACTATGGTATGAAATTTGAACCGTTGATTCTTTGTTCAATTTCTGATATATAAGTGAAAATCGTGGACCATGTGATTTGAATTTTTAAACTTTGTGGGCAGAAATCTCAAGATCTAAACAGTGGATCCTCTTCCTAATCGCAAGAGCATTCATGAGGTCAAATTACAGTCCTTAATTCCTTGTAGATCTTAAGGAATTTCATGAAAAAACATAGAACAGTAGGGATCCTAAACTGCTATTAATTTCAAACTGGGAAAATGGTCTTACCAACGGTCTGAATATAAAATGTTTGATTGGAATGTCCCACTTTTTTTGACTTCGTGACTTCATGAAACAGGCATGATTTGTCTTACTGCCATTTAAAATGGACACTGTAAAAGCTTCAATCAAACATGCTCAGACTGGATTCAATCAATTTTAAGTAAATTAGAGGTGAAAAGTAGATATGCCAAACTGAACCTAAGTGTTAAGAATCCAACGTTTTTAGTTTTAATTCGTTAACCGGGAGTCCGATTTACAAGCCGTCAGTTCCTGCAAGTTAATTTCGCCTTGAGTGAGGTGCTCGTGCTGGATTTTAATTTTTCGGGAGTCTTTTTGTCATTCCGGACTCTCGGCGGCAGGGGTACACACCGGGTCTTGAAACCCGGTCCGACCCGGACCTTATCGTGTTGACCCGATAAAAAAAATCATCGGTCCGGGTCAAACCCGACCTAACAAGTCCGGGTTCCGGGTTTGATTTTTTTTAAGTTATCGGGTTATCGGGTCACGCGATAACCTGATAACAAATGAACACAGGGTGAAGCCAAACGAAATTTCTTCTCCTCAGACCGTTCATCTCCATGATCTTCCTTCTTGTGCGTCATCGCTGCTCCACAGATTCTTCGCGGTGATTTTTGTGATCCCGATCGACAGAATCCATAGTCCTATCGTGATCGCGGCTACCTTCTCTTCCATTCCTCGGCTCAGATCTTCTTTCTGGCGGTGCCGATTGCCTTTGCGATGCTTCGAAGCCCTATCTCTTGATCCATCTTCGTCTTTTGAGGATCGTTTGTCGTCGCGGTGGTGCCGATCCTCCGCGTCGCGACTGCTTCTATGCTTGTGATCTCGATTTCGATCGTGCTGGAGATCGAGGTATTTGTGATGGTCTCTTTCTCGATCTCGTTCGTCTCTGTACTTTCTGCTCGATGTCTTTAAACCCCATTCTGGAGGACTCATTCACAAGATAACAGATTTGAACCCATCTATGCTCCAAACCCACTTCAACAAATCCAAACAAGAAACCACAGATTGCAAAATAGCATTCAAGATTTCGATGTCAACAGAAAAAGGAATCATTGCAGAAGTAAAAGAAATCCCAAAAACCCTAAGCAGAGAAAGTTGAGAGGTATCTTGAGATGGTGAGAGTGAGCCGAGAGATGCAAATTGGTGACTTGAGGCAGATATCATCAACCAGCCAACGATGGTACGTAGTTTCTTCCTGGGTTATCAGGTCACCCGAAACCCGAACCCGATAACCCGGTAACCCGGTGACCCGGGAACCCGATAACCCGGTTTTACTTAACAGGGTTATCGGACCGGGTTCAGAGGTCTTAAAAATACCGGGTCGGGTCAAACCGGGTCCGATAACCCGGAACCCGACCCGATGTGCACCCCTACTCGGTGGGCCGTTTACGAACCTAATGGTTGGAAAATCCTATGTTTCCCTTATAATTTTATAACCGGGAGTCCTTGCGAACCGTCAATTCCGTCAAGTTACCTTACCCTTGAGAAAAGTGCTCTCGCAAGTTTTCACATTTTTTCGGGGGCCGTTTCCCGTTTCGGACCCCCAGCGGGCTAAAGTGTTAGAAAATCCTGTCCGATTTTTATTTTACGTCAGTAAAACTATCAGATACTATTATCGACGAATTATATGACGTTGGTAAAATGAACATTTACTGATGTTATTTGTAAAACGTTGGGGTAATGTTTAATTTAATTTTTAGAAAAATTAAAAATCAGAGTCCTTTAACGATGAAAAATTATCTACCGACGAAAATTAGCGTCGGTTGGTAGAGGATTTGAGAGGTTTTCAAATAATAAAAATAAAATAGTTTTTCCCGATAAAAAATATATTTGTGATGAAAAAAAAGTGTGGAAATTTCCCCCCTCTATTTTCCCTCTCCCGCCAACAGAATCCCCCTTTTCCCCCTTTTCTCTCTTTCCCTCGTCTTTCTCTCACTCTCTGCGCTCTCACTCTCGTCCCCTCTCTGCTATCTCACTCTCGCCCCCTCTCTGCTCTCTCTCTGCTCTCTCTCTCTCTCTCTCTCTCTCTCTCTCTCTCTCTCTCTCTCTCTCGATCGGGCGATCTCAGAGCGTGAGTACAGTCATCTTATTCTCTCTCGATCCGGCGATCTCAGTGCGACTGCAGTCATCTATTTCTCTCTCTCTCTCTCGATCGGGCGACCTCTGCTACCCGCTCTCTGTCTCGCTCTTTCTCTCTCTCTCTCTCTCTCTCTCTCTCTCTCTCTCTCTCTCTCTCTCTCTCTCTCGATCGGTCGAGATCGGTGGGCCGCTCTCCATCTCGCTCTTTCTCTCTGCTCTCTCTCTCTGTTCTCTCTCACTCTCTCGCTCGCTCTCTCGATCTGCTCTCTCTCTGTTTCTCTCTCTCGGTTGCTCCCTCACTCTCTCTCTCTGCCCGACAACGACCGTCGCTCGAAGTGAAACCGGGACTCTCGCCGCTGTCCCTGCTCGGTTAGAGAATCTGCCATTGCTGCCTCTGCATCTCTCCCCACTCTGCAGGTAATGTCTCATTCTCATCTCTTCTCTCTTCATCCCTATCTGATATGGTTATTTGGTTGACAGCCGCCCTCAACTTTTGTTTTTCCCTTTCATAACATGATGGAATTGGAGAAGTTACAAAGGTGTTTTTGCCTTTTGCTTGTTTGCCGTTCAAAATTCAACAAAGAAATGTTTCATCAAGAGAGGCTATGATGCTAAGATGATTCAATGCAATATCATCTGGTTTCAGAAATTGATGATGCATTCATTTCAGGGGTATCAACTTGAAAACCAATTCAGTATAGTAGCTTGGTGGCAATGTTTTGATCATGCTTTTAAAACAAGGCTTGAGAACTTGTATCTGCCAAACCACCCAACACCTTTACATATTGACCCATGTTAGAGATATCAGTTTTTCTTTCCTTCTTACCAAAACAAAAGGTCAGTTTAGAAAAAAAAAACAAACAGTATTCATTTGTTTTATGCTTTTGAAACCGTATTTTAGATGTAAACTAAATAATGAAATAGAATATAAAGTTATTGTTCTCTTAGGAGCATTCTATTCATTGTCCCAAGTTTTTTCTTCCTTGACCCTTTCATGAGAACCCAATCTCCACTAGCTCTGCATAGTTGACAGAAAAATAACCACCACATGTTCATTGATAAAATAGCCCCACAACTCCACTATCATCCCCTCCAGTTTGAATTTTGAAATCAATTGCCTACAATCTCAGAGTCTTGTCTGAAGGCCCCACAGTTCATTATTTTGAACAGCACATTATCTGGGTGGGACTCCAAACACAACACATCGAATCTTCCTTTCAATCTATCCGGCTGGAGCAGCCTTATATAACCTGCACGTATTTCATTATAACTTGCATCCTCCTATATGTAAAGAAGGTCCTACTATGTCTTCTGGATGGTACTATTGTCAGCCAGATGCATGGATGGACTGGAGGCTAATGCAAATGGTGAACTAAGAAAAAGGAAAAGTAATTAAGCTAATGCAAAGTTAGAACTTAAAATAAACTCCATGGAATTGATATTGTGGGTTGGAACAATTACATAGGAGAGATGGAAACATACTACCTGGGGACCCTCTGGGTGCTGCTTAATCTCATAACCATCAGGCATCACAAACAGAAGATTCCATGTCCTCTTTCATGAAATCTTGGGACTTGGGATTCTGTCAGCAGAGGACGATTGCTAATAGTGCTACGGGCAACTCCTTTCTGTATCATGTTCATTCGTTTTGGAATTAGCTGTGATAGTTTTGTTGCTTCTTTTGTTTGATTCGATGATTTCTCTTTGTATGCTGTACTTTGGAATTGTGAACATCTGTTCCTTGAATTTGCATTGTATTGTTAGTTCTTACATTGCGGGAGTTTTGTTGTTGTATAATTGCTCTTTGAATTGGAATTGAGCAATTAGATCTGAGCTGTTGATAGCTTTTCTTTTGACATCTGAATGAAAATTTGATTTTGTTTCTAAATGGCATGCTTGCAAGACTGAACAAAAGCTGTGTTATTTCCCAATATTAAGTGTTTTTCTTGATAACCCGTGGAGCAAAAATGACCTCATCAGTGGATCAAGTTCCTTGCATGGCATTTGATACATTGTATTTAACGTTGGATAGAAAACATTAGCTTCTCGTATTATTAAGGCCAATGAGCTGCTAATGCTTATGTTGCATTGGCGACCATTTTTGTGGCAATTGGCATGAGGCAGCCTATACATTATATGTCTTGGCATTGCCCATGGAAACAGTGTTTGTCTCACTTTGATGGATCTTAACAGAATTTTAATTTAGTATCATCAGAGGGAATATATTAGTAATTTCTTTCCTAGACCTACTCATTGTGATCAAAGATAGCTCAACAGTAACAAATTGCAAATAACAGGCATATTTTATTCTTTCATGTCCTCTTTAGAAATATCCCCTTATTATGAAAAATTCAACTCTAATACGAGCTAGACCCACCACCATCTTATTGATTTAGAAGAAACATTTGAATGTTTTAGATGTCATCGATCTAATAGTGTGCCATTTGAATGAAATCTGGTAATTAAGGACTTCCTCATACTTCAGGAGGAGGCCATTTTTTTTCAATGATATAGATTTTTAATACATTGGCCCACTGATGGCCTCACGAAATTCTCATGGAACTCGTCTGTTTTTTTTTCTTGAAGTATCTCTCTACTTGTAGACAACATTGGTGGGCCTTGAAATCATTGGTGATGATACATCTTGGTCTCAATCGGATGAGGTAATCGTTATGTGAATGTCATGACATGTACTTTAAAAATATCATTTTTGATGTTGAAACTCGTGCTAAAATGATTTCCATTTCCATTTAATGTAAGTTGTTGACATTCACTGTACTAATACTCTTGATTTTTGCTATTAATTATTTATTTTCCTTGTCACTTTGCTCTAATCCAGATTGCAGATATGCCTCGGGCTAGTAGGGTGACACGTGCTCGGACTATTGCAGCTGCACTCGGTTTAGCTGGTGTAGAGAGCACACATGAGCCCTTACCGACTCAGCCTCCGACCACACAACCCTCACCGACACAGCCTTCGACCACACAGCCCTCACCGACTCAGCCTCCGACCACAGAGCCCTTACCAACCCAGCCTCAACCGTCCCAGCTGCCGCCGAGTCCTCATACAGTGAGTAGCAGCGTAGGTGAGAACATTATGACATTTTTAAAATCATGAATTCACTTCAATTTAATGATATGTGTTCACTAACTCATTTACCGTTGTCATCTTAACAGCATCAGCCCCACTCTCTTCGCAACAGACTCGTGTAAGGGGTGTTACGCGAGGGAAGAATGCGACGAAGCTTAGAAGACAGCTGGGTCGTAACATCCACGTTCCGATCTCCATCTCCAGCCATAGGCCAGAAGGGGAACATGCCCCATTACTGGTTAACCATCTTGGGTTAGCCATTAGAGAGGTTGCTCCGGTAAGGCCTCATGGTTGGAAGAAGCTTGAAAGTGGGATCAAGCTTGCAGTTATTGCTACAGTTCAGGTAAACTGAAGCATAAGATGTCTACCCAAATTATTATAGTTGTGCGCCTCATTACAATATCTGATTATATTTTGTTATTACTAATCTTTATATGGCTCTCCCCTAATTGCAACAATTGTTTGATATCGGGGATTACGAGGGTGATATGCAGATCAAGGCGGACATTGACCGCCAATGCGGAGCTTTGTATAAGAGTTGGAAGTACGAGCTGTACAGTCACTACCTCGAGTTGTTGGAGCAGGGGGTTCCCCGACCCCAGGACCACCGGGCATCGGGTTGTGATCCAGCTGATTGGCAGATGATGATCTCACAATGCTGGGAGTCACCATCTTGGAAGGTAAATTCGGGATGTTATCTACAACAATTAATTATATTCCAACGTAATTCTATTAGTAATGATTTTATAAATGACTGCTATTGTATTATTGCTTTTCTATGTAGGCGAAGTCTAAAAAGGCTCAAGAGAGTCGAGCCAAGTTGCCATATAATCATACTAGTGGCTCCAGATCATTTGCATCGAGGATGTCTATGATGGTACTGATTATATTCATATGACGAGCATTGCATTAAGTTTATTAATTTATCAATGTCTTACCCGAGCGGTAAGACACAGTAGTTCTTATCGCCCCCCCCCCCCCCCCCCCCCCCCCCCCCCCTCATGTGCAAGTCCCTATTACCTTGCATGTGCAAGTTGTCCGCCCCTTGCATTTGCGAGTTCCTATTACCTCGCATGTGCAAGTCTCTCAAGGACCCAGCCCTTAGCTGGAGTACCCCCAAAAAACAATAAGTGGTCGGGCCAAGCCAACTTAGTCAGGTTCTAGTCAAATCTCTGGGGTTGGAAAAAAAACTATGGCTTGCTAGGCTCATTAAATTTGTTTCTTAAGTACGGGCTTCTTCCCTACATCATATTTGAAGTTTGAACACCATTGAAATCTGGGTTTGGGGCCATCTAATATTGCTATTGAAGATTGTGATAATCAATAATTTTCTGATTTTTGCTGAAGCATTGTGCATTTTGTGGAGTATGTTTCCTTCTTATGCATATTTCATGAAGCAGCATTTTATCTTTTCTCCCCTTCTTGCAATTAAAAAAATGCAGGGCATTTAACTACATAATAAAAATGTACAAGAATCTCTCGGTCTCTTTCATATTGTTTGGTCAATGTAATTTTCTTAAGGACTTTGAATTCTTTATTTTTGATATGGTTCATGACTTGAGCAGTAACAATCCTTATATTTCATGATTTACTTCATATTTCTAAAGCAACTTGCAATTCCTAATGTATATATGTGCAGACTTTAGTGTACGGTAGATTGTTGTTTGTTTCTATGGGAATTGACAGATATCTCTCTCTCTCTCTCTATGGCTGATATAGAGTGGTGACATTCATCTTGGAATGGCTATTGATAGTGCAAAGGCCACTTTAGCAGTGAAACGGAGGCTTGCATGTGAGATGGTAAAGTACTGGCATCAGGTATTTCCCCCTTCTCTATTTGTCATGATAAAAAAATAAAAAGAAAAAAAAATTCTTCGGGCCTTTTAAGTCTGAACCATATTAATCTACTTGCTTAGGGATATGCATGTTGAGCTTGTTATGTAGATTTGGTATTACATTTGCTATAAAGTTTGGTACCAAAGATTTATCTTCTACATAAAGGGCTAGTACAAGTGGCACTATCAATAGCGTATTTTCTGCTTGAAAACTAATAGCAATTTACTATGAAGTTAAGGCCCAAACTAATAGGAATGATATGCATAATTGCATATCAGGTATCGGCCTATAGCAACGTAAAATTCTCAATCCTTAAAAACAGAGGGTCCGAGATATTATAAGTGGCTGGAATTTGAATGTTGAAGGTAACATACTAGCATGTATTGCTGGATTTCCATTCGATCGATCCGCTCTGTCTGTGTAGAATATCGAAAAATGAGTGGTTATCACTGATAATGCTGATCGACGAATGAATAGGATGATCTGATCTATAGTTTTCGAACGGTGGCGTTTGATGTGAAGGTGACTGTTTGGACGGTTCCGATCGGCGATGATCTGATCAAGAAATTTAGTTTCTGGTTTTGAATGGTTTGGATTTGTATTATAGTTTTCTAGGTCATGGATGAGACTATCTTTCATTGGAAGAAGTATTTGTAGTGTTCTTCTGTTTGGAGGATTTCATGAACTTTGAGAATGTCGTGTTTGGCTGTTTGTATAGGTTTTGCTTGGAATGGTTCAAGTTCAACATGTTAATGCAGTTTTGTACATTCAGTTAATTGCTTAATTTTGTTGGTTTTTTGTTTGGTGTTTACGCGCGTCTGCGAATGAACAATTTGTATATATCAAGTACCATTTATAATTTGCTAGATGTTGAACATTTATAACATGTCAGATGTTTGCTCAATTTATTTTGAGCAATTCGTCCATGGTTGTTATTATATTTTATATAGAATGAGGTGGGTGTTGGGCATGTGGGTTTACTTATCTCATGACCTCTGTCTAGTTCAGATAGTTGCATGCATTTCAATAATTAATTTCACGTCTTGTTATGTAATACGTACATATGTGTGTGTAAATATAAAAATTTGCTTGTATGTGCCACTAAACCTGCATGATTCCAAAGGTGTTCCAAGATATCAGACCTGTTTTCATGAATAATTATAGTTTGCGGAGTGACAAAATAGGATTCCATCATAGGAATATATGTAACCATAGATAATGCATACAGCAATTTTGAGACTCATATTGATAAGAAGTTATGTATGAATTCCATGCACTACAGCGCACGACATTTTATTTAGGTTATCCATAGAGTTGCATATTGTGGGTGGCATTGTTCTGAGCAGGGCTGTCAGCTGGCTGGATTGATGAGGAATTGGATTTGGTTCTAATTTTGATCCAACAACACCCAGCCTGAAACCGGCTGGTAGACCCTTTTGTAAAGTCTGGATCAGCCTGTTAAGGTCGCTATGAAACTTATTTTGATTTGGATAGGTACTTGGAGGAACTTGATATCTTCATTGTTAAGAGTTGGTCAAGTCTCTTTCTCTCTTTGTGTGGTCATTGTACACACTTTGGTTGTTACCTGTAGACACTTCCTGTTTTATATCTTCTTTGTCTTGAAATTGCCTTTCTAACTTATCTCTTGGAAAATTTACAGTGTGAGTTAAATTTAAACATATGAGCCAAATTTCTTTTTTGACTCTTGATCCATCTCATTGTTACGACCATAAAAACCAATTACATATTGGTTGGAAAACAGTTTTTATTTTTCTATTGTGGAGCTGACTGTATGCTGAATGCCAGAATCCAGTGGTGGAAGAAAGTGACGATGACATGGATGAGGATATCCATGCACAAGGAGCCACTAATGCTGCGGAGGAGCAAGAGTTCGATGAAATTGTTGAATCTGATATTGAGCTGGAGGGTGAAATTGTAGAGGCAGACAATGATCCTCCACAAAAGGTGACTTAAATGGTTAACTCGTTTGGTCTGGAATAATTTTTTCCCTTGTATAGTTGTACTTGTATATGGGTATATATACTCAATAATACATCTTTTTTGTTGTAATATTACCTTTTTTAATTCCTCGCTGCAGATGGGAGATCCATCTTTTGAGGTGACTGAAGAAAGCCGCGATGCTTCTCAAGATGCCAAGGCAAAGGCCATGGAAGCTATTTCAGAAGGTATCTCTGTTTTCTCAAACATTAAACACCAGATGTGTATCTCACACTTTGATTTTATCAGGTAGTTTGGAAGAAGCAATTGAACATCTGACAGAGGCTATTTTACTCAATCCAACATCAGCAATCATGTATGGTTCTAGAGGTATAAAATAAAACTAATTCATGTGTTTTGAACATTAATTGTCTGTCTGAACATTGACGTCACTTTATTATTTACTTTGTGAGTTTTTCTTCCCATATATTCACTGTTTATGCAGCTAATGTGTACGTCAAAATGAAGAAGCCTAATGCTGCAATGTTTATTCGCTCGAGGGTAGAGTGACTTGGAGGAACTGACGGTTGGCAAATAGGACTCCCGGTTAGAGAATTACGACAGAAACATTAGATTTTCCATCACTTAGGCTCGAAAACGGCCCGCCGGGGGCCCGGAACGGGAAACGGCAGCGGGAAAAATCGAAAACCGACACGAGCACTTCGCTCGAGGGTATAGTGACTTGTAGGAACTGACGGTTCATGAATTGGATTCCCGGTGAGAGAATTAAGTCAGAAACATTTGATTTTCCATCACTTAGGCCCGAAAACAGCCCGCTGGGGGCCCGGAACGGGAAACGGCCGCGGGAAAAATCAGAAACTGGCACGAGCACTTCGTTCGAGGGTAGAGTGACTTGTAGGAACTGACGGTTCACAAATAGGACTCCCGGTTAGAGAATTACGAGCGAAAATAGGATTTTCCAACACTTTAGGCTCGAAAACGGCCCGTCGGGGGTCCGAAACGAGAAACGGCCACTGTAAAAATTGAAAACCGGCACAAGCACTTCCCTCGAGGATATAGTAACTTGTAGGAGCTGACGGTTCTCAAATAGGACTCTCGGTTAGAGAATTACGACAGAAACATTGGATTTTCCATCACTTAGGCTCGAAAACAGCCTGCCGGGGGCCCGGAATGGGAAACGGCCGCGGGAAAAATCAGAAACTGGCACAAGCACTTCGTTCGAGGGTAGAGTGACTTGTAGGAACTGACGATTCGCAAATAGGACTCCCGGTTAGAGAATTACGAGCGAACATAGGATTTTCCAACACTTTAGGCTTGAAAACGGCCCGTCGGGGGACCGGAACGGGAAACGGCCGCCGGAAAAATTGAAAACCGGCACGAGCACTTCCCTCGAGGATATAGTAACTTGTAGGAGCTGGCGGTTCACAAATAGGACTCCCGGTTAGAGAATTACGGCATAAACATTGGATTTTCCATCACTTAGGCTCGAAAACAGCCCGTCGGGGGACTGAAACGGGAAACGGCCGCGGGAAAAATCGGAAACCGGTACGAGCACTTCGCTCGAGGGTAGAGTGACTTGTAGGAACTGACGGTTGGCAAATAGGACTCCCGGTTAGAGAATTACGACAGAAACATTAGATTTTCCATCACTTAGGCTCGAAAACGGCCCGCCGGGGGCCCGGAACGGGAAACGGCTGCGGGAAAAATCGAAAACCGACACGAGCACTTCGCTCGAGGGTAGAGTGACTTGTAGGAACTGACGGTTCATGAATTGGATTCCCGGTTAGAGAATAACGATCTAAACATGAGATTTTCCAACACTTAGGCTCGAAAACGGCCCGCCGGGGTTCGGAACGGGAAACGGCCGCGGGAAAAATCGGAAACCGGCACTAGCACTTCGCTCGAGGGTAGAGTGACTTGTAGGAACTGACTGTTCGCAAATAGGACTCCCAGAGATCAGCACGGATACCTTGTCAACACTTAGGCTGGATCAAAGTCCGTCGAAAGACTTAGGAAAAGTTTTATATATATATACATGTTTATGTTTCATTTATAATTTAATTCATTGAAAAGAATTTAATGTTATTTTTGTCATTGCAGATTGATGGACGCTTTGGGGTCAGTTGCTGACTTGTGGGAGTGTAGGACTTTTTTTTGGTTTATTTGTATATATATGTATGTTGGACATTTGTTATATGTTTATGTTTTATTTATAATTTAATTCATTGAAAAGAATTTAATGTTATTTTTGTCATTGCAGATTGATAGACGCTTTGGGGTCGGTTGCTTACTTGTGGGAGTGTAGGACTTTTTTTCGGTTTATTTGTATATATATGTATGTTGGACATTTGTATGAGACGGTATCATTATTGATTGTAATATTTGTTTAATGAGATGAATGAAACAATTGAAAAATGGAGATTTGTTTATTTAGTAATGTTTTATTTCATTGCATTTTTTATGTTGAATATAGGTATATGAACAGGTTTATTTTTTATACAGGTGTATGAACAGGTTTATAGAAAAATAATAATGCAAATATAAGTAAAATAAAAAAAAAAAATAAAAGACCTTTGCCGACGAAAATTTTCGTCGGCAATATTCAAAATAAGAAATTAAAAAATTAAAAATTATTTTGGCGACGAAAAAAATCATCGGCGAAGGTAAAAATAAAAAATCAAAACTAAAAAATGATTTTGCCGACGAAAAATCTCGTCGGCAAAGGTAAAAATAAAAAAGTAAAAAGAAAATTTTTAAAAATGATTTTGCCGACGAAAAGGATCGTCGGCAAAGTTTAAAAAAAATTTTTAAAAAATAAAAATACATTTTCCGACGAAAAATTTCGTCGGTAAACGTAAAAATTATAAAAAAATAAAAATGGTTTTTACGACGAAAAAAATACGTCGGCAAAATTAAAAATGAAAAATGAAAAAAAAAATAAAATTATTTTGACCGACGAAAAAAAAACGTCGCGAAAGTTAAAAATGAAAAATGAAAAAAATAAAATTCGTTTTCCGACGAAAAAAAACGTCGGAAAAGTTAAAAATGAAAAATGAAAAGAAAAGAAAATTATTTTTCCGACGAAACAAAAACGTCGGCAAAATTAAATATGAAAAATTAAAAATAAAATAAAATATTTTGGGCGACGAAACAAAACGTCGGTAAAAGTCAAATTAACGTCGGTAAAAAATTTTATTTTACCGACGAAAAATAATTTCGTCGATAAAATGGATTGCTGACGGTATCTTACCGACGTCTTGCCGACGAAAAAAATTTCGTCGGTAAATATTATTACCGACGGAAATAGACTTTTGGCGACGTAAATATTTCGTCACCAAAAGTTCATTTTCTTGTAGTGCTTTTAAGTCCATGAAGAGGTAACAATGTAATCTACAATCATTCCACTTCCCCTTGTTACCGACGATCTCTTCAATCCATGAATTGGAATACGCTGATCTAAATCTGTGATTTATTTAACGTATTATAAATGTTGGATTGAACTTAATATTTACCTTAGTGCAAAAAATTGGGATCTATCAAACCCCCGGTCAGAAAACAATACGGAATCAAATCTAAATGGACCCATTATATTGCTACTCCTACAAGAACACCATAAGTGTGATGGAGAAACATACCTAATCGACCTTTAATTACTGCGATATGTAAAGGATTTTGCCCATCCGGTCCTCCAGTGCTATAATCTCCACTATCTATTATTTTCTGCACAACTTCATCCAGCCCAGCCTCGGCAGCCAAGTAAAGCAGACTCTCTCCAGCCACATTCACCTCCCGTGCTAGCCCATGTCTCTCGTCAAATGCCAACAAATGTAGTGCCACTTCTCCGTGGCTCTTCTTTAGTGCCTCGTGGATTGGATTACTACCTTCCGAGTTCCTCATTCTCAAAGCCACACTACCAGCCTGCCGCACGGGGTTTCCTTCCTCTAAAGCGGGGTTTCCTTCCGTCAAATTTAAATTTAAAGCAGGCGAAAGAAACTTTGTGAGGTCAAGATGGCCAGCCCTAGCCGCCACGTGAAGTGGAGTGTCGCCTTTAGAGTTGGGCTGAGAGATGAGGGACGGGCACTGTTGGAGCATCCTCTGCACAATCTCTTGTTGCTCGAATTCAACTGCAATGTGTAGCACTGTATTCTTCTGAGGAGTGAGATAGAGAATGAGATCAGGTGGGCAGTCAACTCTTATGAAACTTGTTAGGAGCTTCATGTCGCCTTTCATTGCAGCCTTGTAGAGCTTAGGATCCATGTTTCTGTGGATGGATTACAGTAAGGTCTCGTCTAGTAGTTGTTCTTAACTAATATGTTCTTGTGAGGAGCTGGAGATCAGAGGTCCAATTAAGTTCTCTTGTACTAATTGGTGAAGCAAGGGACTTGGGACTTTATGGAGCATCCTCTCACTGTAAGTAATGAATCCGGATCCTCTTGAGGCCTTAACACTCAAAACAAATGCTTTATTGATTCGGCTTTGTACGCTTCATATGGAGCGAGAATCCAGACCCCTGAGTGTCTCCCACACAGCTTTCCATGAGTGGAGCCCACCACCTGTTGATGATCCAAACCAGCACATTAATTCTCAAATTGAACACATGACTGATAACATTAAGGCATGGCAATGCGCTAATCTTGTCATCATGGATTGTACTTATTGAAGGAAATCGTAAGGGGATGTCGGAAAGCGTGTGGGAGACAAAATCAGGGATCCGATTCTCTCTTCATATGAAGGTAAAATGGGAATGGCGTGGGAGACAATCAGGGTATGAGGACTCGTGTAGGAGACAAAATCCAAATTATTCCATGTAACTGCCCTTTTCTTCAATAACTTTGCCCAACTTTCTCTCTGCCAAGATTACTTGTAGGGCTGGCAAAGGGTCAGGTTAAAACGATAACCCGACCATTTGGTAGAGGCTTTTACAAATTTGGGGTGGGTTGGGCATGATTGTTAAAATCCATCACGAGTAGTGGGTGGGTTCAGATTTCATCTGGCTGGCCCGCGGTGTCATTACTCATTACGCTTGTTAATCTCACAGTTCATTGCCCCACATTAGTGATTGGGTTGATTGAGTTGAGATTTGAGAATTTTATGTGGTTGATTGAATTGGGTTTTCATGGACAATGTGCTTAAGGTGCCTTTTCAACTTATACATGGATTTGCGCTAAATTGAAAAAACTATTTGTTGATAGAATTGGAAAAATGTTTGTGGTTGATTCATTTGGGATTTAAGTTGAATTGAAGATTTTGTGATTGTTGAGTTGGTAAACAATGAATTATTATATTCTGTGATTCTTCGTATTTTTAGGTGCCATTGTGTTACTTATTTGAAATTTTTGAATATTCATAGGATTAGTAGTTTAACACTTTCTTCTTTGTTTTTAATGTGGCATTTTATGTTAATGAAAATACCCGACCCACCCATCAGATATGACCGGACTCCGACCCGCCCCCACTTTCCCACCCTAAGAAAGTCACGTACACTTGTAAAACACTTGAGTGAGAATGTTGTAAAGATACTGATGTGTTTTTATAATAATCAATCTGATGTTGTAAACTCATGATGCTAGAGGCTTACAAATTTCTTAGCCAAGAGGGATTATCGAGCTATTAATTTGCACTGTTAATTTCTTGGCATTGAGTATTATTTTTCTGTCGATCATTACTTTTGCTGAAATATTGAGTAGTCAGATGCCAAACACTTGTTGGTGATTTTCGCCAGGGGTAGGATGGATCATAAGATATTGTTTATTTTTCTAAGTGCTAAAGTAATTTCATTTGCCAAAACTTAAATTTTATTTACCATGTTTGGATGGTCACAAAAGGTGGGAGAATAAAGCTTCAGCCACCAAAAAAATTGTACCATTACTTTACCAGTTCCAAAAGAATTTATCTCATAAAACTCAAGTAAAGTAATTAATTTACCACTTGTTGACTTCTCTTCTCAATTCATTTTACTTTATCTCAAGGAATAAATGCATATTCACTTTAATTACTAGAAAGTGTACTTCATTTTACCTAATATTACCTTTCTTATTGATTTAACATCTACTTTAACTTACTTCACTATTGATAATTAAAACAAATATGCAAGAGGAGGTTGTACTTGGTTTTATGTGGTCTTCATGCGTATGGTAGAAATGAAATAGGTACAAATCAAACTCATGTACTCTGCTCAAACATCACGTCTCTAACCAGTTGTAGCACACCTGAGGGACAACTACAATTATTATTATTATTATTATTATGGTAGTAGAAAGTCATTCATTGCAACTAGGGTTATCAATTTGGCCCTTTAATCAGGGGCCAGGGGACTGGCCCGTCTCATTAGTCAAAGCATGAAAAAGCGAGGACTTTTCTTTTTTTCCTAAAACTCGAGGGTAGCGTAGGGCTGAATTTTGAAAAGAGTGCAACCTTGAGGGCCAAGCTAGGGCCTGACTTAGCAGGCCAAAGGGGCCAACATGGCCTTTTGTCCTCTTAAATATAAAATAAATAATATGTACAATATATATAATTTATATAGGGATTTCTACCATAAAATTATAAAGAATTCCTCTAATTAGTAATTAATGATAGAGATTTAATATTATTTTAAATTTAATAATCTTAGGTAAAATTTAGGGATTGATGCAGATTACCTACCTGTACTTTTCCAGGATTTCAGACAACCCCCTGTAGTTTGGTTTTTTTTACTAAACATACCTGTATTTTAAATGACAATGCAAATACAGATGTCCGTGACGGGAAAGAATGAATGACGAAATTACCCCTATGTATATAACTCTTGTGTTGCCCTTTTCCATCATTTTCGCTATTTTTGGATTGCGGTTAGGGTTTTTGGAAGAAGTGGCGGTTTTGGGAGAAAGCAACCACAGCGGCTAGGGTTAAGCGATCACTACCTGCAAGAAGCGATCAACAGCGTTTTTCCTCTTGAAAATCCATCAATAAGGTGGATCTATTGCAGCCCGCGGTTAGGGTTGTTCAAAGACGCAACGATTTTAGGAGAAACCGTAGCCAGGTTAGCGTTCTTCAAAGACCTCCTTCAAGAAGCGGTCAACCCTCCTATTTCAGACTTTGTTCAGACATCAAGAAGTGGTCAATCAGAATCCATCATGAAGGTTGATCAATTTCAGAGGTATGTACTTATCTCAAACCCTTAATAATGTGTGATGCCGAGGGTTTTGGGTTTAGGGTTTTGATAAAAAAGATCTCTATGGGTTGACATCTCTACGTGCATGGATTGTAAAGTTGCATTTTTTCATTCTGTTTTTTTTTTTTGTCTCAATTTAGTGAATGGGGATGAGGAACTTTCGTTGTTTGTGATAGTGAAGTTGTGTGAAAATGGTCCCCTCTTGTGCTATCTATTTCAATTTTTTTTTTTTTTTTTTTTTTTTTTTTATGAATGTTGGTGGAAGATGATCCCCACCTGTCTACACTGTGTCGAGTGCTTTTGGCTTTCACAAATGGAGGAGACCACAACGACAAAATTTTTTTTTCTTATATTATGTGTTTTGTCAAACAACCAATTTTCTTTCTTTTTATATATGGATTTGCCTCCTTTTACATGCAGATGTCGTTTGAAGAAGTGACAGTATGATTCCACCATGGTGGTTATTTTACACAACCACCAAATATTATATACCTTGGGGGTGTGGTAGATGAGATCACTAACTTTGATATTGATAAAGTATCATTTTTTTGAGTTTAGGGATTATGTGATGGAATTAGGGTACCCAAATAACAGTATGATGTATTTTAAGGTGCCGGACTTGGGTTTTGATGATGGTGCGAAGCGGATTGAATCAGACAATGATATATTTCTCCTGTTGGAACATTATAAAGGCAATGAGGTGTTGACTATTTATGTAGAGAGCGGACATGAACCTTTGATGGTAGTGTCACCTAAGGGGAAGGTCTTGATGCTGAATGTTGACAACAAAGGTGTCTTGAAGAAGTTACTTGCAGCAGAAGTTGGATCAAGTAGTAGAAAAATCCACTATGAGGAGGACTATGCTGCTGATGTTGAGGATGTGTCTGCTTTTGATGAAGGCAGTGATGATGACCAAGATGATGATGACAGTGAGGTTGAGCCTCCGGAGTTGTATGAGGATGTTGAGAAGGCTGATGATGAGGATATCTTCAGAGGACCTCCTGAGAAAGAATCACAACCTCATGAAGATGAATATATGCAAGGAGAACAAACACAAAACCAGCAAGAAGAACAAACCCAAAATCAGTAAGGAGAACAAACCCAAAACCAACAAGTACCAGTTGATGAGAACTGGTTTACAGATGATGAGGAAGGGGACGAGCTTCATTCTTTGTGTAGCTCATCTGATGAGAACAATAGGGCGAAATGGCCTGACTTTAATGAGTTGACTGATATGGGGAATCCTCAACTCAAGTTGGGTATGATATTTGCAAGTCCACAAGTATTCAGACAAGCACTTGTTGAGTGGTTTGTAAGGCAGGGCTATGACATTAAATATCTGAAAAATGAGAACAAGAGAATCACAGCTGTCTGTAAATATGATTGTGGATTTAGGATTCATGCATCACCCATGCAGGGTGAGAAGACATTTCAAATTAAGTCTTTCAAGTCCCAACATACATGTGGTATGAAATTCAAAAGCCACTTGGTCACTTTAAGTTATATATAGCTAATAAATACCAGCAGAGAATGAGTGATGATCCGAAATGGTCAATCCCCGTAATGCAGAAAGAGCTGAGAAGAGATTTGAAGGTTGATTTGTTTAAGGAGAAGTTGTACAGAGCAAAGAGGAAGGCAACAGATAACATATCTGGAAATATTAGACTGCAATACCACTACACCATTTTAGGATATTAGTAACGCTCATGGTTTTTGATAAGTAACGGTTTTTAAGTATAACTAGTTTTCTAACATTTTATGAGCGTTACCATTGGTTTTAAAGTGTTACATAAATTTTATTTCGATTTAATAATTATTCAAGCCCACCGAAACCATTTTTTCCACTTCCCCCTTTTTTTTTCTCAGTTTTCCCCTGCACCCGCGCTCTGCCCTCCAACTCCCGCTTCCTCTCATTTTGTTTCCTCTCCCTCTCATTTTCACAGGAAAAAGGAGAAGGAGAGACTCAGTCAGTGCTCTGCAACACCCAGCCATGGCTCTATTTGTGGAGAAAACCCCAACCGGCCGCGAATACAAGGAGAAGGACATGTCCCAGGCCGACTTCGGCCGCCTCGAGCTCGATCTCGCCGAGGTCGAGATGCCTGGCCTCATGGCCTGCCGCGCCGAGTTCGGCCCCTCCCAGCCCTTCAAGCGCGCCCACATCTCTGGCTCCCTCCACATGACCATCCAAACCGCCGTCCTCATCGAAACCCTCACCGCCCTCGGCGCCGAGGTCCACTGGTGCTCCTGCAACATCTTCTCCACTCAGGACCATGCAGCCGCCGCCGTCTTCGCCTGGAAGGGCGAAACCCTCCAGGAGTACTGGTGGTGCACCGAGCGCTGCCTCGACTAGAGCCCCGGCGGCGGTCCCGATCTTATCGTCGATGACGGAGGCGACGCCACGCTTCTCATCCATGAAGGAGTCAAAGCCGAGGAGGAGTTCGAGAAGACCAGAAAGGTGCCGGATCCGGCGTCCACTGACAATGCCGAATTCCAGCTCGTGCTTGCGCTGATCAGGGATGGGTTGAAGCCGGATACGAAGCGGTTTCATCGGATGGAGGCATCTGGGACGCTGCTTTTTCCCGCCATCAATGTCAATGACTCTGTCACCAAGAGTAAGGTAGTACAGATCTTCATTCAGATCTACAGTTTTTTTTTTTGTATGCAAGGGTGTTTATTTCTGATTTGGAACTTTACATCTAGGGTTTTAATGCAATTGATAGAGCTAAGTTACTGGTTTGGAACTTCTAGATCCAGGTCTTTGATTCAGATCTATGGTTTTAGTGCAATTGATAGAGATAACTTGTTTGTTACTAGTGGTTCTAACTTGAATCTTGTAGTTCTGGTGTTAAGCCATGATTTTTGGTTCAGATGGAGCTAAGTGATGTCTACCAAACACCAACTCTAACTACATGACATTATGACTTAAGTTGCACACAAGATAAACCCCATGTTTAGCAAGACAATCTGCCATGCCATTCACCAGTCTTTCATGTCACTATTTACTACTTCATTTCGATTGTTCATTGGTTTTCCCCTTTTAATTTATTGTAACACAGTAGTTCTTCACACGGGCTATTTCCATTCTTCTATTTACATGGCTACAGAGAGCTGAAACCTACTCTTGTTCAGGACGGAGGTTTTTTTTTTTCTAATTTGGGAGGACAGAGAGTGGGGTGCCAAATGAAGTAGTGGTTCTTGACAGATGATTATTATTTTTATACAGAGACATACATTGTAAACTTTTGAAGGGATACACTGATGTTATTTTGTTTCTCTTTTGAGTGGTTTCCTTTTCTTTTAAAATTCCTGGACCATCTTGTGGTTACTGATTCTTAGTAGGGATTTTGTGTGTTGTAGTACTGATTGTTGTTGGGTTTAATGTTGTTTTGGGTTTTTTAGAGTGGGGTATTGATGGGAGTGTTGGGAGTTGTACTGATGAGAGTGTGTGTGAAACATTTGGAAAGTATCCAAATTTAATCAAACATTTGGGCATTCTCTAATTAACTGTTTGAAATTTAGCGAACAACCGACATTTTAAGATTGATGGTGAGATTGTCTCAAATCAATGATGGATTTTGAGTAATCCAGTTACACTGGATGATTGATCAACTGCATTCCTCCACATTGGGTTCTGTCAAGTGGATTAGCAAAGTAGTTAAACTCCTGCTATTATGTCCATACTTGGTCAGGTTGGGTGCTTCTTGCATCAGCGTGAATCTGAAACATATTGGATATCGATCCAGGCTCTGAAAACTAAAGGTATGGTATCCTAGGAAGGAATATTGATTTTTCTAATTAATGTTTGAGGTGCACCAAAATGCATCTTGAAAGGTTGTTGGGAGGATTCCTCTAAAGACTAGAGTGACTTGGTAAACCTTGAATGAGTAGAGTGACTTAGTACTCTCTTCAAACAGCCATCAAGTTACACCATTATTTTTGGATCTTAAAACAGGGCTTGGAGGTATTTCACTCCATTTTGGGTTTGTTAGTGATATTTAATTTAAAGCTCATTTTTATAGTTTATTTTAGAAGATTCTTCTTCTTTGGTATAATATGCTTGCAAAAAACTGTTTTTGTGTTTCAAATATCCCTTTTTGATATGAGTCTATCTTATTGTGTGTTATTCTTCTTATTAGTAATTCTTCCTCTATAGCTCAATCGAAATATTTAACTTTTTTTCTTGTTGCTCTCCCTTTTATTCAGTGACTAGTCTTATGAGATACTACAATATATTAGCAATTCTTCCATTTGGGTTTTGCTTACTGATTACAGTCCCTAAATTTTGGGAAATGAATCTATTGACATCCGTGGGAAGAGAACAACAAAACTCCACACAGTGACCCATTTGGACATGAATCATTGTGCCTTATGAACTGATGGATCTGTTTGAGAAGAGATGTCTAGAGTTGGAAAAAAAAATATGGCCACAAAAATGGGCCCCTTGTTTATGCACCATGTTTGAGTACAGATAGTGACCACACTCCCAAAAACTGCCTACAGCTTAATCATCATACTACCACCTATTAAGAACCAGCCACCGAGTGAAAGCATATTACTACTAGCATATAATTCTCATTATCAATTAAAGTGCATAGTCGAGTTTGCCCATTTACTTACTGAATACAATGGAGATAAGCTCAATATCAGGCCTCAGTCTCCAAGCACTTGGATCTTTTTCAACAAACAATGAGACTATTGCACATTGTACAGTCCCAAAGAAGCAATTAAAAGCAACTATGGTAACATCAAAAGATAATATAAGACAAAGTATCACGGATATATATTGCATGGGTTGTTAATCATGAGCCATGATGCACATTCTGAGTAATCAACCACATGAGCAACATTCCTAATAGTACTTAGAACTGATTAGGGTTCGGAGTTGAGATGGGGATTTAAGGATTAAAAAAAGGATTAGGGTTCGGAGTTGAGATGGGGATTTAAGTATGAGAAGAAAATGGATAGAGTTTATGATAATGATGTTTGGCATCTTTTGAGAAACTTTCTTTCATTTTTCTGATAAGGGGGAAAAGACAAGTATACATAAAAAGTAGTCTAATAAGGAGAAAATGGGAATTGACTGCCTAGTCTTTGCATTGAGATGAAGCTGGCTTATGCATGCTATTGGGACAGTGCAATTTGTTTTCTCTTGCGGACAACTCTTTTATTTATTTTGAGGCCACATGTGTGATTTTGTTAATTTTTAGTATCACACCTTTTTTCTGGTATGTACTTGTTATTTTTGTTCTCTTGTTTTAATATTATCCACAATTCTTAAACTTGATTTATGTAGCAATCTCTATTAGAATGATTTACCACGTGCTTATCTTTTATATAGATTAATTTTTTTTACCTTAACCTAAATATTGTTTAGTCTTCCATATGAAATGGGATCATATCTACTCCTGTCATTCTCAATTCTAGCTAGGTTGTTTGGATCCCTTGTGTAGAAATTCAATATTGTGCTTTCAATATATGTATGTATGTTTCTTAATGTCTGGTGCAAGATCCAATGATAAGGACCTAGGGTTCTAATATCTATACTTGCATGCTCTTGTAGGAAGACATGTTGGATCGTCGAGTTCTGAAAACATGGCTTTAAATATGATTAGTAAGAATAAAAAATTCACAGAGGCAACCCTCGATAGATGAGATAATGCTTTGATGATGATGGTGCTTACATGCTAAAGTTTTGGATTTGTTTCCTTGATTTTTGTCTCAAAATCATTGGACAAATAGCTGATAGAGGTGTCTTGGCCCCACATGAGAAATGGAGATATTTGAAGCTTGTTTAAGATCCATATAAAAATGTTACTGCAAAAACCATGGACCTTGCTATCATAAAGATTGGAAAGTTTCCTATTTAGTTTGTAGGCTTGGAACAGTTAGGAATGGTCTGTGATGTGAGGCCCAAAATATAGGTCACACGTGGCTTCTAGACTCTAGACAGTCAAGCTCAATAGAAATAAAATTTCAATAATTGCTGTTAATTCATCTCTCATATCACATTCATCATGTGCTTTTTTCTTTTCCAGTTTTATATGTTTGCCATATTTGTTCCCACATATGTAAGGCAAGCCCCCAAATGTAACATGTTAATGCTTTATATGGTACATATCTTGTCTAGTAATGGTCAAATTATTTTTTCCCTTTTTTGATTCATTAAGTATTTGTTGTTGGATAGGTCGACTTGTTGAAATTGCGCGATAGGCTCAAGCATTACATCAACTGGTTTACGGCCTTGTGATTTCAAAATGGGAAAGCTACTGGCCAATGTTCAAACATTTAGATGCATTTACAACTTTGAAGTGAGGTAATGGTTTTATCCTTATCACATTTCCTCGTATTTTAGATTTTTAGTCCCCCTTCTTTTTTTTTTTTTTCTAAAGATTTGGATTATTTGAATATGAATATCTTCAGATCTGATGTTAGAAATCTTGTCTGATTATCACACAGACCGTTAAAGATCAACTCCAAGCTATAATAATATGGTATGACTCTTGTGTGGGGAACTTTCTTTTATTTTATCATGTTACCTAGTTGTGTGAATTGGTGGGTTTCTGACTTGAACCCTTGATATAATGTTACCTAGTTGTGTGAATTGGTGGGTTTCTGACTTGAACCCTTGATATAATGTTACCTAGTTGTGTGAATTGGTAGGTGCTGTAGTGATGATGATCTTTGTTAAAGAAGTGGAGCCCTGATTTTTTTTTTCTGCTACAATTGGTATAATGTAAGGGAGTGGTTGCTGATTGGTGTAATGAAATTCAAGTTTTGGAGGAAATTTGAATTTGGGTTCTCAAGTTCTATTGAGTGATTTAACTCAGCCGCGGTCACAACCCAATATTTGATAGTGTCTAGAATCTGCTCTAGCTCCCTCTGGTAACTATGTGGAACTGTTGGTGAGCACATTTGGTAACTAAGTGGAATCACTAATGAGCACATTTGTATGTATTAGGAACCTGTTGGTGCTACACCTGCAGAATCTTTCCATACGTGTTCTTTTAACTATTAAAAAAGACGGAATTTATTAATCCTAGTGGAATAAGAAACAAAAATATTGAAACGGTGTTATTAAGACTAAGTTTCAATTGAAACAGGGAAAAGAAGGGATGATGGGGATTGGTTGTTCTCATAATTCATTAGGGACCTACACTTGACTTCATGTCTTGGCTTAAGACCTCCTGATTATGAAGTAATGGTTGTAGTAATCACTTTGGGACTCACTGAGACCATCTCAAAAGATGATGTACACACTGAATCTCTCAGAAAGTGATAATATGAATCTAGGCCTGGGTTTGCCTTACTTCATATAGAACACAAGCTTAATGTTCCCTTTATGAGTCCCGCTATAGTCCCATATGTCTCCAATGATCAAGTTCCAGTCCCACATGCTTCTTACTTTATGATTTAGGTCCCTAAAACATTGGTTCAAGGAAGCAAGATTCTAGTTGTTAAAATCTTAGGATTTGGGATGCCAATCTCATGATTAGTATCAGAACACATGAAAAATTACTTGCATTTATATAAAGATTTCCACACTTTCATACTAGTAAATCTTACAATTCCGCTTTGACTCCTACAATCCAATGCCTACTAGATCAAATCACATGGTCTAGGCTAGGCGAGAATAGCGACCGCTAAGTGAACTATTTGAATTTATTACATTTTGTTGCTACTTTTATAGATTTAGAGTTGTGATTTGAATTTATGATTTTTGTTCACTTGTTCAGTCGAAATCTCTAACTGCACTACATAGATCCGTTGGCTTTCTTTGTCCCATTTTATCTTGTCTAAGTACTCAGTGAACTTGGTGTTTGAAGTGAAAACATAAATATGAATCATGAAGGTGTTTATGCACTAATATTAGTATAAATGCATGATCTGTTTGGGTTGAAAATGGTGCTTGGTGTTGTACAAGGTCACTCTTTCTGATCAATCAACATATGCGAGAGTTGTTGGATTTGACCAAGATAAGGATGTGGCTGTGTTGCGTGTATGTGCCTGAAGAGAAACTAAGAGCCATACCTGTTGGTATCTCTGCAGATTTACTTGTTGGTCAGAAAGTATATGCCAATGGAAACCCTGTGAGTATGGTTTCTTCTTAATGTCCTAGTATAATGTTGCTTGATTAGATATATTTGCTGCCTTTTTCTTTTATTCTATTGATGAAAACCTTGTAGGTATGTCCCTGGGTCTTCTTGGTTAGATATCACTATGTGTATCTTATTATTGGGGATTAGTAAGATTTGGTACAAGGTACATGTATGATGCAAAATGATTGTTCAACAGACTAAATAGCTCTGTGTCATCTTTTCTTTCTCTAAGCCAAATCAGTCCAATCAGAGATGTATCTTGGATCCTAATTTATCATGGCAAAAGGTTGGATCTGCAGCAGAAACTTGTAAAGAAGAAACCTGCAGAGGGGGGATACACTGTATCTGAATTCTGAATGGTCTTGATAATTTCTCATTCAAAGAATTTTAAACTCGTCACTAAATTATAATCCATTCTGAATGGTTTTGGTGATCAGGGATTGAGCAAATATTCTAATCCATTTGACAATTGAAGAACTAAAGAAAGAATATGTGCTATTGGTTTTTCATGTCCTTGAAGAATTAACTCAGTTGAATTAGTCAGGAAGCGGATTGTATTGAGTTCTACACGGGGGCTCTCTTACTTGCATGATCATTGTGCGATGTGAAAGCTGCTATAATAATATGGTCTGACTTGTGTGGGGAACTTTCTTTTATTTTTATAATAAGCGGATGTATGCCACTACTATGTTACATACTAGTGTATTACGTTATATATAAACAAGTATAAATAACTTCCTTTTCTTTCTACCCATTTCGCAGCATTGCTTTGGTCATTACTATCTTATCTCATTCTTACAGTTTTCGAGTTCTACAATTTCATGATCATTGGGTAATTGCATCATTCTTTTAACCCATTACTTCTTGGCTAAAAAAATAAGTTAAAAAAAGAGATGCCCTCTTTCTGTTTGATTTGCTTCCTACTAATTGCATCTGTGTTGTGTATGTTTTTAATGATTTTTTAGTGCTTTATTTAGAAACTTCAATTGAGTTGTGGGTTGAGATATTTTGTTGGTTCTAATGTCAATTTGCTTTCTTGATTATTCTTCTTGGTGTGTTTATAGTCAAAAGAGTATGATGAGATTGAGCAGACTGTTTTTAGATTTTATTCAGTTCTTTTGTTTATGGTCCTTTTGTGGTGATGACCAAAGTTAGACTTGTTTAGAAATGTCATTACAACTTACAAGTGTTACTTTTAGGCAGCATGGATGTTGATGTTATTAACAGATACTAAAAAACTATACCAACACCCCCATAAATGTATATGAATATATCTTAAAGAGTTAGTATACAATGAAAATTATAGTTGTTCTAATAAAAAAAATGTAAATATTAATAGAGCTATGATCTATATAAATTGTACAAATGCTACTAAAATATAGAATCAGAAGTGGAGATATGGACTTGGCTATTATTTGCACAGTTTCTTTTCTGATTTGTATGCGAGACTGACAACCGTGGAGTGCGGCATTGCAATTTTCCAACTTGCAGTGGCTGAATATTCTTATGCTACTTGATATGAGCCATGAATTCTGAAGCGAGTAGGATTGGAAAGTGTTTTTGATGCTGTATCTTTTCAAAGTGCCTGGTTTTGCTTCAACAACTGATATCGAACAAGAATTCTAAGATGCGTAGCATTGAAAAGATATGTGATATTTTTATTTTCATGTCAGATATGTAAATAAGGGAGGCCATGCACATCACTCTCTTGTTTTATACTACTAAACAACTAAATTAATTGCATGGAGAGACTTTGGAAAGGAGGCTACCTGAAACTTGTTTTGCATTGTGTGACACAGTTACTTTTAATGGGGTTCCTAATATTGTTGAGTCTTCATTTAAGCTAAAGTCATTACTCATGTTGTGTTTCTCCTTGTTTGTATCCACAGGTTGTAGATAATGTAACGTTTATGGCCGAAATGGTATTGTTTTCTTCACCAAAGTTATTATAAATTTATTTGGATTTCCTTTTTGAGTTTTTTTCCCAGTTTCATTGAACTCGATGTTTTATTGGATGAGAATGACATGAGCTTTAAATTCGGAATTTGACTAAATGGCCTTGGTGGAATCTTGCATCACGTGTTTAGTCCAAAAGGATGTCTTGGTTATTTGGATGTATCTTGAAACATGTATGCCAACATAACACATATATGCCAACACATCAAACATGTTAGGCATTTCAGGTGTGTTTGGATGTATCTTGAACTAATAAAAACAAAGAAAAATGGAATCACTTGCAAATGGGCTGATAAGAGTATACAAAGAATAGTATACGCATCAACATGGTAGGGAGATGATTTAAAAGCAGAGAAGGTTGAATGGTGTATGACTGATGACGTAGTGGTGAATGACTTTGTAGTGTGTTGGGGCATTGGGTTGTTTATATGAAGTGTTTTTTTATCATGTACAGGTACTTAACAGGTTGTAAAAAAAAATTAAATGTCACACGTACAGGGGAGACTATGCCGAAATTTCGAGAAATCTTTTATATTAGAAATTTTTACACACTTGGTATATTAAGAATATAGAGACTCTTGGAATGGAGATTGAGACTCCATTTGATTTGTCCCATGGTGTCATTATATTGTTTTTGTTAGGTAATCTGCCTGCAAATGTCTTAACAATTTGAGAGGCTTTTTGTACGAAAGGCTTTGAGTAGTTCTTTTGGATTCATTACTCTCTCTCACTTTGTGAATATTTTTGGAAAATGAGTGTTTGTCTTCTTTTTAAGTATCTGAATTTTTAGTTTATAATGCTGATAATTTTTGTATTTGGTACTTAGGTTTGGACTCTTTGGTATAGAGGTTGTCAAGGTGCTTGGTGGTGGTCTTGTACCAGGTACATTGTTTTCTTCTACATGTTTTTATATTCGTTTTCATTTTCATTTATTTCGTTTTCATGTTCATTTTCAATTGGTGGGGTCATTTTTTTTTTAAATTATAGGCTTTTAAATTATTTGATTGGATGCAAGTGTGAGATTCCTTGTTAATGTTTGAACCGTGTAAAAGGGCATTTTTATATATGCAGCAGGTTCGGTATTCAGGGGTGGTTTTGGATAATTTTTTTTTACATATGAAACAGTTTTTGTAACGGTTATAAACCGTTACTAATTTGTGCGAATAGCAACATTTAAAAAACGTTACAAAAGATTTCACAAACGTTAGGAATGTTATGAATCAGTAACACAATTTGGCACGAAAAACCGTTACAAAGTTTACAAAACCGTTACAAATATTTAAGTGTAAAATACCGTTACAAAACTTGCGAAAACTGTTACTTTTTTATTTAAAATTATTAACACAAATGAGTATTAAAACCGTTAGGAACTAATTTCAGTAACGGAAATAAAGCGTTACAATTAATGTGTTTGTAACGGTTTATAACCGTTAGGAATGTTTATAACAGATTAGAAACGCCCAAACTGTGACCCAGAAAAACCGTTACAAATTTTTTTAGTAACGGTTTTAAACCGTTACGTATGTCCTGAAATGGTGTAGTGTACACTAGATTGAGGGACTATTGTGTCACTATCCAGAAGCACAATCCGAATACAAGTTTATTTGTGGTGACACAAAGACCTCAAATGGATAGAATTCCATATTTCAGTGATTGTATGTCTGTTATGAGGCACAAAAGGTCGGGTTCGTGAGTGGATGTAGACCCATAATTGGTTTAGATTGGTGCTTCCTCAAAGGCATTTATGGTGGACAAGTACTGGCTGCAATAGGTAGAGATGGGAATGAGAATATGTTTTCAATTGCAATGGCTGCTGTAGAGGCTGAAAATATGGACTCATGGACTTGGTTTTTGAAATCACTAATTGATGACATCGGAGATGGGGGCGACATGGGTTGGACTTTTATGTCTGATAGACAGAAAGGGCTTGATGCAACATTTGAGATAGTTGTTCCGACTGTTGAAATTAGACACTGCCTGAATCATATGTATGATAATTTCAAAAAACTTTTCAAAGGCAAATGTTGAAAGATGTTATGTGGGCTGCAGCATCATGTGGTTCACCAAGAGAATTTGATAGTCACATGCAGAGGATATTAGAGATGGACCAGGCTGCATATAATTGGCTGATGGCTGCTAATCCAAACAGATGGGCCACCTCTCATTTTTCCACAAGGGCTAAATGTGATGCACTAACAAACAACCTTTATGAGTCTTTTAACAGTTACATACTTGAGGCAAGAGAGAAACCAATAGTTAGTATGCTTGAGTGTATAAGGAAGAAGCTGATGAACATAACTCAAGTAAAGTTAAGATGAGGAATGAGCAAATATGATGGAACAGTCTGTCCGGGGATATTGCAGAAGTTGGAAAAGAACAAGAATGACAGCAGATATTGTTTTGCCAGCTGGTATGGCAGAGGGGAGTTTGAAGTTGACTGTTTTTCCAAAACATTTGTTGTTAGCATTGAGACAAGAACATGTTTATGCAGAATGTGGGATTTGACAGATATACCTTGTAAGCATACTATTGCATGTATATACATGAATCAAGAGAGGCCTGAAGATTACATTCATGCATGCTACAACAAAGAGGTGTATTTTAGGGCATATAATAGTATGATACACCCAGTTAGGCATGTCAAACGGGCCGTGCCGTGCCGGCACGGCCCGCTAAAATTCTGGCCCGCTCGTGCCGTGGGCCGGGCCGGCACGGCCCGCCCCAGCTAACGGGCCGGGCCGGCACGGCCCGCCAGGGGAAAACCCTGGCACGGCACGGCCCACAGTGGGGCGGGCTGTAGCGGGCTGGCGGTCTTTTTTTTTTTTTTTTGATAGACTAATATAAATATATATATAATTACTGTAAGGCGTAACGTAAGCGTAAGTCCGTAATGACATGGATTTGAATTTGATTTTCGATCAATAGTCATTAATTTTTCAATAGTTACTTTTCTAAACATTTAAACTTATACAAACATTTGACAAATGATTGAGTGGTTCAAATTAATTTATAGATATTTACTCACATATTACTTAAGTACTATATATGAATTTTCTTTTTCTTATCAGTATTAAAAATAAAATTAGAACACAAGCAAGGAGAATGACAAAGATATTTAAGTGGTTCGGTCAAACTCGACCTACTCCACTGAGAAGAGAGAACCATTTGGATCTTAACTTCTTGAAGGTTTCTAAATAGGATTACCTTCAAAACCTTACAATCTTTTAAAAAAAAAAAAAAAGAATGAACAACTTATAAATTACAATGAAAAAAAAAGTAAAAAATCAGATTTGTAGTCCACTAATGTATTCTGCTGGATCAAAATCTTCCATTAATGATGTTAACTCTTGCTTCCTCTTATCTACCAAGTACCAGTCTCGTAGGCAAACACAACACTCCACCGTTTCTTCAGTGAGATTTGTTCTTCTGTCATCTACTACACGTCCACCTGCACTAAAAAGCTTGTTCTGATGCTACAGAAGACATAGGAATAGTTAATAGATCACGAGCCATGGCTGCCAACACCGGATAAATGCTTTCTTGTTGTTTCCACCAGGCTAAAAGGTCAAAGGTAGATGCATCCTGCATCCTAATTACACCTACGTCAAGATACGATGATAACTCCGTCACAGTGTTGTGACTTGAACTTGAGCTGGATGCCATGCCCGTGGACAGGGAAGAATACCACACCTCCCACTCAGCAACACCTGTATACTGGACTTCTGAATTGCCCATACTAAGCCCAGCTGTACCCATTTGCTCACAATAAATTGAAAAAGTGCTTGTAAATTTGCCCTTATATTTGAAAAAACATTTGAATCTATATAATTCATATTTTTATTTATTCCATCAATAAAAACTGTACACCACTTAATTTTAACCTAGGATCAAATACAGCAGCTAAAGAAAATGTCATTGGAGCCTCTTTCCAATATTTATTAAATTTTTCTTCCATGTCTCTAATAGTGCTACCAAGTAAAAAATGATCTCTAAATCTACTGAATTGTAAAGTAATTTTAAAAAGTTTCATTAAAGCTTCATTAGATGTGGGATAATATATCCCGGAAAAAAATAATGTTGAAGTATAAAAAGGTTCTAATAAATCTCTTATATGGGCACATAACTCCCAATGTTCATCACTAATCATTAAATCTTGTGCATGAAAAGCACAAAATTCATTCAAAACAGTTTTTCTAGAAAGTGCCTTGTTTAACAAATCATACATAGAATTCCATCTATGTTCAACTTCTTTAGGCAATTTAATAGCTGATACGCCTTGCCTCGCACATATTTGGGCATACAATTGTCTTCTTTGTGCAGAGCAAAAAACAAATCTAGCAATGTCTTTAATAGCATCTGTATAACTTGTAATGTGCTTTAAACCAACTTTTGCAATAAGATTTAAGATGTGACATACACATCTATTTTGAAAGATAGAACTATCTATCAAAGTTGCAAGTGGCATCTGCATTCTCATTAATTCAATAGCCACTGTATTATTACTAGCATTATCTAAAGTTACAGATAAAACTTTTCCTTAATACTATATTCATCTAGTTTTTCCAAATTAATGTACTTATCCTAGTTCCATTGTGTGGCCATTCAAGAGTGCTAAAACTAAGTATACGTTTATTCATAATCCATTTTGCATCTATATTATGTGCAGTAATACAAAGATAACTATCACCCCCTTTAGAAGTCCACATATCTGTGGTTATGGATATTCTACCAGGAGATTCTGCAAAATAGTTTTTTATATTTATTTTCTCTTCCTACCAGAGTCTAATAGCATCATTTCTGGCTGTATTTCTTGAAATACTGTGAAATTGTGGTTGACAGTATTGCTGGACCCATTGTTCAAAAAACTCATTTTCAACAAAAGCAAATGGTAATTCGGATAAAACAATCATTTTAACAAGACCTTGTCTAGCACTTTGTGCATTAAAAGAAAAAAAACCCAAACTGCTACTACTACTACCACCACCAGTAGTAGAAATTTGGGTTTGTGAACCAGGCCCCCCTGTCCCTGCATTCTCTGGCTTATGCTTTTGTAAACATGTTTTTCTATGTCTTGACAAATGGCCGGTACCCCCCTTTTGACTGGGCACTATAAATCTTACCACACAATGTGCATTTTGCCTTTTCAACATTCTTTCCATTTTCAAAAAACATCATATCTTGTATATATATCCAAACTGCTGAAGTTCTACTCCTCTTGTTTGGTTTATGGGAACTCTGAGGAAAGGGGGGTGGTAAATCACCTACTTCATCTTGTAATTCAATAAAATCTTCTTCTACATTAACGGAAGAACCTTCTATGGGAAATCTTCTAGCCATATTTCAAAGAATAAATTTATAAATAATAATAGTAATATGCTAATAGCCTTCTTTTGTGATAATTTATTATAAGAAAGGGGAGAAAATGAGAGTTAATATAATATAATATAAACTTATTTATATGGAATCTCAAATCTAAATATTATAAATACCTCTAAATCTTTGAAGGCCCCTTTAATCTTGTCTCTTGATGACTTGATCTTTGGTCCTCCAAAAACTTCTTAGAGAGAGTGAAAGAGTTGAATACTTGAATGCTTTGAGAGAGAGTTAGAGAATGAGAGAGTTGTGTAAATTGGTGAGGATGAGAATGGGAGGGTTAGGATATTTATAGACTTAGTATAATGAAAAATGACACAGAATACCCCTTATATGACCGTTTTATAGCTGTTGGGGGGGGGGGGGGTAAAATGGTATTTTTAAAAAAATTTGGTTGTTGGGCGTGCTGGCGGGCAGTGCCGGCCCATCGGCCGGACCGTCGGGCCGACTGTTGGGTGGGCTATCGGGCTGGCGGGCTGGCGGGCCTATACAGGCGGGCCTGAAGGGCTGGAAGGGCTGGCCCACTAGGCCGGCGGGCCTGGCGGGCCGTGCCAAACGGGCCAGCGGGCCGTGCGCAGCTCGGCCCAGCACGGCCCGCGTCATGGGCCGTGCCCAGTGGGCCGTGCCGTTGACCGGGCCGGGCTGTGCCACGGCCCGTTGACTGGCGGGCCGGGCCGTGCCGGCCCACTTGACATCTCTACACCCAGTACCTTGAATGCATGAATGGGTTGAAAGTGGAATAGAAGCAGTTGGTCCTCCTTTGTATAGAAGCCTGCAGGTAGGCGAAGGAATCAGAGGAGGAGGGAAGCAGATGAGTCACCCAATTCCAGTAGGGTTTCTAGAATGAATAGAACAATGACTTGTGCTAGATGTTTAAAAACAGGCCATAATGCTAGATCTTGCAAGGGACCGGTGCATCCCAATTCAAGACTTTTTAGTTCTGCATCACAGCCTCAGTCAAGTTCCCAGCCAGCTTCCCAACCTCAGCCAGCTTCTTAGTCAGTTTCACAGCCAGCTTCTCAAACCATGCTAGCTTCTCATTCCATGCCAACACACAAGGTACTGTGAGTACATTTTTGTCACCCTTTTTGATTTTTTAGTCCTAACTAGAGTATATACATGCTTTCAGGACATCTGAATTTTTTTATTTCTAACTAAATCTTGATTGGTTAGGGAAGAGTCAGGCAAGCTTCTTCTCAACCAAATCCATCACCAAGAAATACCACTGGTAGAGGGCGGATTGGAGCAGGAAAACGGAACAAGACACTACAAGAAATTTCACTTTTACCGGTGCTCAAAAAACACCGGCAAAGGTCAAGAAATCGCCGGGAAAGGGGTTTTCCCGGCGATTTCTGTTGCGCCGGCAATTCGCCGGTAATAATACGCCACTAATGCATTTTACCGGCAAAATAAAGAAACGCCGGGAAAGGAATACACATTGCCGGCGTTATTTGTCGCCGGAAAAAGAATTCATTTCGCCGGAAAAGAGGTCTATTTTTTCAATAATAAAACTTAAAAAATTTTTCCCGGCGTTTTTTTTCGCCGGTAAAGGACTTCGCGTGTTATTTTTTACCGGAAAAAGTCAATAATAGAATTTTTTAAACTTTTACCGGGGTTTTTTTCGCCGGGAAAAGAATTTTTAAAACTTTTTAAAACTTTTAGCGGCGATTTTTTGCGCCGGCAAAAAATTCCCGGCGTTATTTTTCGCCAGTAAAAAGTCGTCAATATAGTTTTTGAAAACTTTTGCCGGCGTTTCCTTGCGCCGGCAAAAGATTCACGGCGTTTTTTGGCGCCGGAAAAAGGTAATTTTTTCAATAATAAATTAAGAAAAATGTTTCCCAACATTTTTTTGCGCCGGGAAAAGGTAATTTTTTCAATAATAAATTATGAAAAAATGTTTCCCGGTGTTTTTTTTGGGCCGGTAATTAATTACCGACGTTATTTTTCGCCGATAAAATTGTTAATTTCGCTGGGCAAAGTCCTCTATTTTTTCCAATTATAAAATTTTAAGAACTTTTGCTGGCGTTTTGAGGCGCCGGCAAAACATTGATATAATTTTTTAAAAATTTTTTGCCAGCACTTGTTTTCCGCTGGTAAAGCATTTATATTTTTTAAAAAAATATTTTTTTAATTTTTTTCCTGTACTTGTCGAGCCCCATGTACGCACAATTTCAAACACAACAAACATTGCTTTTTGGACATTTCTAATGTCATTAGAAGACCAAATAAAACACTAACTATTGCCATCTTTCCACAAATTTTACATTCTAATCTAATATTTTTTATGTAGGTAAGTTAACATGACTTGATATGAAGCCTTCCAATTATTTGGACAATAAGCACCTTCCAATTGTGCTTTTTTCATTGCAGTCATCTAAATTTCAACTATGATTGCAGTAGCAGTCAAGGATAGCCAAAAGTTCACGATCACATACAAATAGAGCATTTCAAAAAAAGCACAAAAGATGATCCTAAATAACATATAATGTCAGATACTCAGACATGCTCCAAAATATAGGCGCACAGCAAATTAAAAAATTCAAGAAACACATGCCAAAATGTAGGATGAACAGAAAGTAACCCAAAAAGGAAAGAAACAAAAAGACATGCCTAAAAAAAAATGATTGTAGGACATTTGCCAAACCATTCATCACCAAACAGAGAAAAGGAAATGAATTTATTAGTGCATTATATATAAGTATTACAATCCAACATAGATTAGAAAGATAGAATGGGTACAAAAAATGAAACATATCGTCCCATAGATTTATCTATTTTCTCGAGATTAAGTCCTACAGAGATCCAGCAAGAAAGAAAATAAAAAAGTAAAACAAAGAACAAGGCTCTACAAACAAGCAGTGATTAGTACATCTAAACCTGCAACTAAGTGAAAGCAAAAAAAGAGTGAAAGCATCATATTTTTAATATATAATTAGGAGGATATTAAGAATCTAAAATCATCTAAAGCGTTCGAACCATTTACCAAATTCCTTAATATGAGTGCGGTCCACATCCCTAGCACTTATATGACCACCATGAGCATCCTTAATGATCTGCTTATGTGTCCTGCACCATAGGCACAAACATACATGAAACACTTGATCAAAAGAAAAAAAAAAAACTAAAGAAAGATAAGAGATTAAATTGCACTGATGCTACCGGTCAAAGTATAAGACACCCATTACATGGAATGATTTTCTGCAACTTTACATAAAACAAAACTTTTGATAATCTACATCATCTCTCTACACAATTTCCGTGTCCACAGGTGCATGATGCATCAGGTAGTCCACCCAGCAGTACATCCACGAAATACATCTCCAGACTCACAAACCACAAATATCATGTGTGCTACTGCACTGACTGATTTTTGCTGGAAATACAAGGTCCTAAGACCCAGGACCTGTTCAATTACCTAACATGTCCCACACAATTGAAATTAAGGATGTCCCACACAATTACCTAACAGGACCTGATTTTCTCTTCTGCCAGTTGTTCAAGTTGTTCACGCAAAGTAGCAACATACTGCACCATTAAGTAACAATAGTTTCTCAAGAAAAAACTTGCCGAAGTTTCTCACACTAAAGTTGTATATTATTGATACATCAAATCAAACTAGGCCAAAAAAGTAAACATAAAAGACTTAAAGATTTAACTAAAAGAAGGGAATTCACATTGTCCAGATTTGAGAATGAAGTATTCGGATGTCAACAACAGCAACTTCTTTGTAATTGAGGGCTTGAACCATTGGCCAGGAAAAATTCTTAAAGATATAATAAAAGGAAGGGAATTCAAACTGTCCTGATTTGAGAATGCAAGTACAGGGAATGAGTTAATGCTTGTCAATAAGGATGTGGAATTGAGGGAGAAGGATGCTTGTCAAACTGGCCATTATAATAATGTTTTCACATTGTATTACCTTGATACTTCAAACATGATGAGCCTCTATGGCCTAATTTGTTTAAAAAGCTTAAAGAAAGTACCCTTGCACCTGCCGCTTTTCAAAGCTTCTAAGCTTGCCTATCAATTTAATCAAATATTGTATTAAAAATATTCATTTCTAAAATAAATTCCTAAAATTAAATTTACACATATTCAAAATACAAAATATTATTCAACACAACAACAATAACTCAAAATTTTTTACAATAACCCATTCACAAACAATATGTACCCAAATTTATAGTGTGGGTTCTTATTGTAATTTCTATTTGTATAAGTTGTACAATCTTGGACAATCTTATCTTGTGATAAATCCACATTAAAGAGGCAAAAGTTCCATTCTTCCCAAAGTTACTGTCATTCAATCAGTGTGTGTTTCAACCATATATAGTAACAACAGGATGGCAGTACACATGGCCACATGTAAGGGAGAAGATGGAAACAAAGACATGTTAGATAATGAGACAAGATAATGAGCAACATCATTTTAATTTCCACAGTCTTCCAACATCACACGAGATATACAAGTATACAACTAAACAAATAAACAAAGCATGGAGAAAATAAAATACTTCCAATGATTCACCCAGAGAAACATCTCACATAAACTTAATCTCTATCTTCATCAAGAATGAAAGTCTTTCTATTCAATAAGTTTGCTATGTAACCTATTTCGGGTACATAAATTTACAGAGAAGGGAAGTAACTGTACAAGCAAAAGCAAATGAAAAAACAGATTTTGGGTTCCATTTCAAGTAGCAAATGAATGAATAAATAGTATTAGTTAATAAAATGCATGGCCTGAAACATCTGGACTAAGGGTTTTTATACTAACATCAATAGAAAGTTGGACAAAAAAAAAAAATTCCAGATCTAGTAGGAATCTAAGACCCATTGAGATGTACCTCAAATCAATGAATTGGAGTGTCAGCCTGCAACAAGAATTGCATGTTTGAGAGAGCTCTTTTTAACTCCTTCCCTTCCATTTGTTCTACCACCCTTTCCTCCTCTCTCTTTTCTGACAGCAAGTTCTATACACCTGTTCAAAAAAGTGAGTGAGAGAGCAGAGGAAAGCATATCATAAACCAAATCAGAACAAAAGATTGGCTATGCATTGTACATAAGCCTCAAGCTCAACAATTCTTGGAAGTAGACTATCATCTCAAATTTTATTTTTCTCAAACAAATCATCTCTCATTTTCATAAACAAAGCTTGCATTTTTCTTTTGTCCTATTTGAGTATGTTTTTCTTGGCTTCTGTATTGAAATGATAACAAGTGGGGTTTTACCTTTGTGCGTATTGGAATGATGAGAAGTGGGCACTTTTCTCTTTTTGTCTTTCATTTTCCAGATTCCAATTTGTGAGCCAAATCTTATGCATGTCTCTGTATCTTGGAGCCTATAGGGAGTTTGAGACACTAATTACATAATATCTAAACATGAGCTTACTTAGGATTCATGTTTTAGACAAAAAAAAAAAAAAAAAAGAAGTCCAGATCTAGTAGGAATCTAAGATCCATTAAGATGTACCTCAAATCAGTGAATTGGAGTGTCAGCCTGCAACAAGAATTGCATGTTTTGAGAGAGCTCTTTTTAACTCCTTCCCTTCCATTTGTTCTACCACCCTTTCCTCCTCTCTCTTTTCTGACAGCAAGTTCTATACACCTGTTCAAAAAAGAGAGTGAGAGAGCAGAGGACCAAATCAGAACAAAAGATTGGGCTATGAATTGTACATAAGCCTCAAGCTCAACAATTCTTGGAAGTAGACTATCATCTCAAATTTTATTTTTCTCAAACAAATCATCTCTCATTTTCATAAACAAAGCTTGCATTTTTCTTTTGTCCTATTTGAGTATGTTTTTCTTGCCTTCTGTATTGAAATGATAACAAGTGGGGTTTTACCTTTGTGTGTATTGGAATGATGAGAAGTGTGCACTTTTCTCTTTTTGTCTTTCATTTTCCAGATTCCAATTTGTGAGCCAAATCTTATGCATGTCTCTGTATCTTGGAGCCTATAGGGAGTTTGAGACACTAATTACATAATATCTAAACATTAGCTTACTTAGGATTCATGTTTTAGACAAAAATCAGAAAAGGGTCTGTTGCAAAATGAAGCAAAATCTGTAAATATTCTTCTTAATTAGAAGTTAGTAATTCCTGACTTGCTTCTTAATGCATAGGAATTCATCTACTTTTGCAGCTCTTGTAGGGGTAGAATGCTTGGCTTCTTGTTCATCAGTTTCTCATTTCTTCCCTAGTTTCTTTTGCTATTTGATATAAAAACCTCCCGACTTAGAACCATGAGGCTAGTTATGGTGATGGGTGTGTTGGCCACCACTGTTCTACTGTTTCAGTCATTCATGCTTCCCTATTGAAGTTCTTCATGTTATAGAAATATAACAGCAATCCACAAACATGAAGCATGAACTATGAATTTGTCTTTGAAAACATAAAAGTAAATGAGAAAAAAGGGGAGAAAAAAAATCCGTAAAGCAGAAGTTTAAAACCAACTACAATCATGGATGCCAGCTTCAACCTCTGAAAATCGGGCACATAAGATTACTACCTCTATTAGATAGAAAAGGCACCTACAGTATAAGATAGGAGAAGTGATGAACCAAATTTGAACCTCATTCAAGCATCGTGGACTTAATATAAGTGTTTGAAAGAAGAGTGGTATTCCTTACATTGATAACTACCTCTAAAAAATTGGAATAACACATAGCATGAATCTTCCACATTTAGACAGTCTAAGCATTAATAACAAAAAAAAAAAAAAAATGCCATCCATTCACAATTTAACATGCCATCCATTCACAATTTCACACATACATATACACATGCATACGCCACAAACAGTGCTTACTACTCTTTACATTTCTTTAAAAAAGATGCAAACAAAAATAGATTCATTTTTCCTTAGGCCTGTACTCATTAAAATGTTGAAAATGTAATACCATTCAATCTCAAGGAAGGTCAAGGCAATATAATTTCCACTTTTAAAGCCAATGCCATCTTCAGCCTGGAAAACAAAATAGAGAAGAAAAGAAAAGAAAAATGATTTGCAACAGGATCAGTTAAGACAATGAAATATAACAAAAACAGTTTTGCTCCTTTTATAAGAGCAACATCATAGTTAGAATAAAAAGATCGTATCATGTAAAAATCCTTGCACTCACCGTGCACCACCTGCACACACCCTGCACTCACCATGCACCACCTGCACTCACCCTGCACTCACCCTGCACACACCCTGCACTCACCTGCACTCACCCTGCACCACCTGCACACACCCTGCACTCACCCTGCATTCACCCTGCACCACCTGCAGACACCATGCACCACTTGCACACACCATGCACCACCTCAGCCCGGTTACTATGTTCTTGGATTCATCATTAATCGACATGGCATTGTACCCAACAGCCCGTACTCATCATAATGAACATGACAGTTGATGGACTTGTAGTGTGTGAGGCTGTCGGCTTACCACGGTGGTAACAGTGTAGGTTTGTTTAGACAGTTAAAAAAAAAAAAAAAAAACATGTCAACACAAAAGTTACTCTACAGGTTTGTCTTGCTTAGATTCTGCCCTACCTTGAATGACCAAGACAATCAAACAACCAGAAACAGAAGATAAAAAGAAACTGCCAATTTCTGTAATCAAGCCATCATCCGAAGTAAAGCCTCATGGACTCAAAACACAGTAACCTATCTCACCTTACTTAGCCTATATTGAGAAATTATAACTGTTAATTCTGAATATGAATGGTTGTGGTCCTTCCCAGCCTCACTGATTTGGTTTTTTGGGGTCTGTTTTTGTGTTTTTTTTTTTCTCTAGTGCTGCCAATAGTTTCTAATGTAATTTTTTCTTTACCAAAAAAACAAAAAAGAGAGACTAAATGGGCTTTGCTTGGACCTGTGACACTAATCTCTAATTGGCTCTAATTAACTTAAGCTTCTATCATCCATTGAGAGCCCTTGAAAGTGGGGTCTGTCTTGTCAACTTGGAATAATGAAACTGTCAGCCACACCAGCTGAAAAATGGTAAATCCAAACGCAACTATAAAGACCCAAATCAATTCCAGTTCTAGTAGTAAATCCAAACACAACTATAAAGCCCATGAAAGATAAGATTTCATTACCATAAACTCGGTTCCTTTCTTCCTCCCCCTGCCTCCCCTGCACACACACCCTCCCCTGCACACACCCTGCATCACCTGCACACAGCCCCATGTAGATCATTTTTCACCATAAAAGGACGGCCACAAATTCAATGTTTATTTAAAATAAAAGCATTTTTCATATGGAACTAACAGCTCTGGAGATCACACTGGAAAATGATCTGCAGGGGCTGTGTGCATGTAGTGCAGGGTGAGGTATCACATTTAAAAAACAGATAAAAGCATTTTTCAGATGTCATTTCCAATTTAAAAACAGAGGACATGGGAGGTATCACCTAAAAACTGAGGAAATGATGCATCTTCTGGAGTTACCTCCTTATATTTCTTGTAGATTCGCTTGGTTACTATGTTCTTGGATTCATCATTAATCGACATGAACCCTGCACATCTCAGCCCGGTATTCATCATAATGAGGCTCCCATTTCTTCAAACAAGCGGCTAGAACTTCTTCACTGAAGCAAGGCAGCTGAGATATCTCTACATCCAAAAAAAATTTGAAGAAATTATAAGTCAACAACAGAGTTTCGTAGAAGGCACACATGGTGTAATAATGAAATGAATAAATCCTCACCCTCTGATGACAAATCTTTCAATTTAGATGAATTCACCGTATCATAGATTGATCCAAGGATAGACTTTGAAACATATGAATTCTGCCTCTCCAAAAAATGTGGAAACTTCTCTGCTTTTAAATCATCTCCCTACCACATCTCCTTGCATAGCCTCCCCTCATTTGACAAGAATAAGATACAAGACAAAACATGGTAATTTGCAAGATGATCTATAGTGGTCTTTTAGAAAAGTCTATGCACAGTTAAATGAAGTTTAGGGACAATTAGAACAGTTGGTTGACTCAATTGTTGAACCATTCATGTTTATTAAGGAACTGACTCAGAACCCAAAGACACCCATGAAGAACAGTTACACGATGCATAGGAACACTCTAAAATCTAAATATAATCAGTAACACAGATAAGCTGAATGTATAACAGAAAAAAAATCCATATAAATAGTCAAAAATGTTGTTTCATCTGGGAGAAAATGACCAAAACTTAGCATTCTAATAAATCATGGCTTTCACTACGTTTTTCGCTAAGTTCGAAGAAATCAATATTAAGTGCATGTTGTCTTCTAACAATTATATAAAGTCAATATTTATATAAGCATTCCTTACCTGAAACTGATATTCCCAAATGTAGGGACTTCCAGAATAAATACTTTCCAAGATCCTGCAAGAAGGAATAATTTGCAGATTAAATGCATTCACAAAAAAAAAACCTGCTAATTTGGTCTAGGTAGAACAAAATCAAAGAAAATAAAGAAGTTTTTAAGCACCCGAACTCTCATAGTTGCACCGTAGCACCGCATGAACCCAATGCCAGTGCTTTCCTCCACCTGCACCCCCTGCGCACGTCCTTTCTCCCATTTCTTTCCCAAAACCATCAAGAAATGAAACAAGAACATTCATGCCACTTCATATTAACATTCAACTGTCCTTACAACATTAAAAGCACCTTACCATTACCATTGCAAAATAAAAATTGATGTTAACATTCTACTATGTACCAACATTCAAATGTCAGTAAAAATTTAAATATTCAAATATCCTTACAACACACTTTACCATTACCATTACAAAATATAAATCCATGCTAACATTCTACTATGACATTCCAACATTTGCAATGTTGTTTAAAAAAACTCCATGCATCCCATTTTAATATATAGCAATCTGCTACTCTGCATCCATTTTGGTCTTCATGTTGGCTGCATCTTTCCTGTATGGAATCTTTCAACAAAACTTTTTCATCAATGTTCATTCAATCCTGCATAAAAAAAACAGAAGAGAGAGAGAGAGAGAGAGAGAGAGAGAGAGAGAGATTAACATACAATAAAGAAATGAAAGGCTGGAAATATCAGTGAAAGAAATGACTAATCCTGTTTCTTTTCCTTTAAATTTAACAAGATAGGCTGGAAATATCAGTGAAAAAAATGATAGGTTTGAGTTACATGTAGGAAATAGAATTAGAACATAGTAGGCAAAGTCCTCTACATTCTTTTTAACAATCCAACTTCTCTCGCAACTGCCCACAAAATCAGGTGGAACCATGTAGTGGCAGTCTCCATTGGTATTGATTATCATGGATACAAACAGCCTTATGTACATTTCTTACCCGATCTTGTCATTTTTCTGTTTTTCAATGTTCTTATTTCTTTCAGTTCAAGTAGATTCTCTCTCTATGTGATGTATTAACTGAACCTAAAATGCCATGTGTCTAATCCAACTATAACTAGCTTTACAGTAATATAGCAGATCACTCTCCTCCTCTAGCAGTAAAAAAAAAAAAAAAAAAAAAAACTGTCTGTACTATTCTTGCTTAAGGGCAAAGTATAACATTAAAGGAGAAAATAATAGAAAGGCCAAGGCATTATAAGCTGATAAGAAGCAACAAAAAACAAGTCCCAAAGCTGATAAGAGTAGTCATATACAAACCTGGAGAAGTCCCATCCTGATCTCCACCTTCACCATCCACACCAGCAGCTGTGTTTGGATCTATGCCTGCACGCTGAGCTAACTGGAGGACCAAGCTCTCCAGGAAAATTGTTCTCTGGGAAAACTCAGCAACCTGCTGCCTCAATTTTTGTACCTCAGAATCAGGGCCTGTCCGATTCTAGCTTGAAGCTAAAGAAGACTTCGTCTGGACGCCAAAACCCTCTAGGTATCCCGATCTATGCCTAAGCACTTGAACGGATATCTGTTGCTCTGTCAACGGAGATGTTATGGAGGGTTGGGATTGTTCGGCGCTAACTCGTACTAATTCCTCCTGCCATTTTTAAACATGTAAAAATCAAATAAAGTGATTTAATAAATGTATAAAAGTATATTTGTATTGATATATAAAACATGACTTAGGCATCAGTACATGTGTCTTCTAAGCTGCCTCATTTATCCACTTTTTCTGCCCATGCATATAGTGGGTGTCGTGGTAGAAATCGGGAAAAGCCTGTGCCTGCCCATCATTATGTGCCATCTGTTATGACATTAGAAATTTAGTTAACAGAATAACTTTAATTTTCATAACTTAGTCAAATGGCATAAATTCTTAAATCTACACTTACAATTAAAGAACTACGTGCTAGGAACGATCTAGAGCCGCTCGTATGATTCCATGGCATCTTCGATCGGCTAACTCTTGCTTTCTTTGACTTCTCCTACACAGATAAATAAAAAACAAGGTATTAGTGGAAACAAAATTTAACTACTGCGATGATCTTGATCAATAATTGAGGCAGATATATATACAAAACCATTAAAAGTTACCTTCCACTCCATAGTCTCCCACAAATTGTCGATCATCCAGGCCCAGTCATCTGCATTATAAGGTTTTAGTGGGTGGCTCTTTGGATCGGGCACCCCTGCCTCCAAAAGGGACAAATAGTGGGTATGCAATTCGTGCTTCCAGTCCCTGTACAACTTCTTGCACTTCACATTGACAGCATTCCTAATGATCGGATCGTTCACATAGTCCCCGAAGTCAAAAGTTTGTTGTAATTGCAAACATAAACATGTTATGTGAGACAACAAATAAATATTAATGAATCTAATTGAATCTGCATCAAGTTATCGGAAATGAAATTACCTGAACTCGCTTTACCACCAAATTCTTGATCACCTCAGGAACAAACTTCCAGCCTTCTTTCCGAATAGGTGCCTCAGCTTGAATCACTTGCCCGAGAAGGTTCGCAAAAGCAGTGGCAAATTCACCCTCTGGCGCATGGCTCGAAGCTGGGATCGGAATTGGTATGGCATGGCCAAGTTGCCGCCTCAGTTTTTGCACCTTCAGCCCCCGTGTCTTGCCCCGTACACGGCGGGAGCCCTCGCCTAAGCCTGATGCTGTCACGATCAAAATATTAATTTTGTTACTAAGCATATAAAATTAAAAGAATGTAAATTTTAAACGAGAATAATTCTAAATTTCTCACCAACACTACTGCTCGGAGTACACTGACTCAAAACCTGGTCAGGCTGGCCAGAAGACACGGCAATCCCTGTAGGATCCATCGGTCTAGAATTGGTCGCCACCTCAGGCATGCTATCTGCACGAGAAGGCCGTGTCTCTTGAGGCTGTGCCGGTCTAGCTACGGCCGCCCCATCGGGCGTGCTCTCTGCTCGAGAAGACCGTGTGACTTGAGGCTGTGCTAGTGTAGCTTGGGCCGCCCCTTCGGGCTTGCGGTCTGCACGAGAAGACTGTGTGACTTGAGGTAGTGCCGGTATAGCCTGGGACAGTGCAGCTGCTACAACGGAAGCATGTCTACTTCTCTTCCCTCGAATCATATCAGTAACCTGTCACGCCACAACAGTGAAGTATTAGTATTGAAATACATAATTTAGAAGATGAAAGATGTTTACAACTAGAATGGCTTGTCATAAATCAATAGACACAAATTACCATATTCGCATGATCAGACCCAGAAGACTCATCATCCCCATCATCACCTGTATCTTCATCTGAATAAACCAACCCAAAATCACACTGGGGCGGTCGATACTCCTCATCATCGTCATCTTCACCCGATTTTCTATTTCCCACTCCACTTTTCGTTCTGCCCATTTGACTCAATCCAAAAACAGTGCTGGCTATTTGCTTTACCCCCAAAGCACGACATTTCTTGTCTCTTTCCATGATGTTCTTATTTCTCACCTTCTCGTATTCTGTCAACTTTGCCTGTTTGGCCACCCAGCCAGGCCTAACATATGTTTTACCTCCCTTGGGCATTTTTGAGAACTATATATGACACACATGAGAATGAGGGCGAATAAAATGAAATAAAATGAGAGATATATAAAATGAGTCATGAAATGTAAACGAACAACTTTATTAATTTAGAACACTTGTCCATACAGAAATTAGAAAATAAAAACTACACATCCTAGTCTACGACAGGATCGATATCCAGATCGGACTGGCTATGCAGATTGTCTTCATCATCATCCTCGTCTATATACTCCGCCATAGTTTCATCTTCGCCATCGCTATGCTACGCCATTGGCTCCTCACCATTAACTATATCTGGCGGAATGTCATCTTTATAGTAATTCAAATCGTTATCTTCGACACAGATTGGGACAACATCACTGGCTTCGTGCTGCTGGAAGGCCTCGTTAGGCACATGATCAACTTCTGGTACATCCTAGACTCCTCGATGCTTGACCTGTTCTACGATTCTCCAGTTGTTGCCTTTGCATGTATCAATAACATAGAAAACTTGCTTCGCTTGACTTGGTAGGACAAATGGATCATCTTTATACCACCGACCAGTAACATCAATGCTTGTTATGTGTTGATCGGTATATACTTTGTTTCTGGTACCGGTGTTGTACCATTCACATTGGAATAACGCCGCCCTACCCCCATGCATGTATGTCAATTCCCAGACTTTGCACAAGTACCCGTAGAAGTCAATTGTCTTCCCGAGATGCTCCCCTTGCACGACCAAACCACTATTCTGGCACGAATGCTGGTTCTCGCGATCTCTGGTGTGGAATCGGACACCATTGAATATGCACCCTGAATACATAAAAAACTATCGAACCGGGACCATTTGATAACGACCACATTTCATCGATTGCTTCTGGCGACCCTTGGTTTCGCAAATCATTCATCTAGCTACATGAGCAACATGCAACGTAATTTATTGAGTTAATGTCAATTCATGCCCAATTAGATCATGTTTACAGTGCAAATAGGGGATCATATATCTTACACGCTGCTTGAACCATTTTGGAAATTGATCTCGCTGTATTTGACTGAGGTCATGCCCTTCTGGATTTTGTATTGTATTCCTGTGTTCCCTACGTAAGGAAATGCAATTCATAAGCAATTAAATGTAGATGAAGGATCAACAAGGACACAATCTATGCAAACATGTAGTTAAGCCAAAGCACTTACTCAAGATATGGCTCTAACTCGGGACTATTATGCAAAACAAACACTACAAGAAAAACTGTTTGTAGCGGCGGCCGACGGCCGCCGGTAAAAGCGATATATACCGCCGGTAAAAGTAATAGTGACGGTTTGACTGGCCGCCGGTGGGTGTCGGTACATGTCCGGACGGTAAAGGTTTGGGCGTTATTTATTGCGGCAGTCATGACCGCCGGTAAAAGAAATCCGTCGCGTGGATGGACGACGAAGGAAACTTATAGCGGCGCCCATTGGCCGCCGATAATAATAAAAATGGCCGCCGCTGAAAAAAAATTTAGCGACAGCCGTTTGAGCGCCGTTAAAAGCAGGATTTATATATGACAATATATTTTTAGCGGCGGTCATGTGGCCGCCGCTATAAGCCATATTTTTTTAAAAATACTTCTTTTAGCGGCGGTCATGTGGCCGCCGCTAAAAGCATTTTTTTTTTAAACAAATATAACCCCACATTAATCACAAAAATACTTGCCAATAATTTACAAAGATCCATCTTTGCATATTCTTCACACATCTAACAAATTAATCTATAGAAGTACATCGATAACAGTAAATATATAAAACTCAACAAATAAATAGTATTTATTCAACATCAATAAACATCCCATGCTCCCATGCTAATACTTACAGATGATCCTTACAATTGATCTACAAAGGTAAATGTACAATTCAGATAGGATTAGTAAGTAGGAACCAAAATAGATCACATGAACAGAAGAAACTAACACATCACATGAACAGAATCAAAATTGAAAGAGGGAAAAAAAAGCATGTCATCTACATAAAGACCTATTAAAAAAAATAGGCTCTTGGCTTCATGTTCCTCCTCCAAGGCTCTCTTATAAGGAGCCGAATGTTGTATGGCCGTCTTTGACACACCCATGCCTAAGCCAAGTACACGTCCTTTGACATCACGTCCAAAGACCTATTAAAAAAAATAAAAGAATAAAAAATTTATGTAAACAATAACACAAATATGAACGACAATGATCAATAAGCCCATCAGGGACCATGTGCACCAATTGAAAAAAAAAAGTATATACGTTCATGACCATGAAAAAGTTAAAATTACATGAAGCATACCTCGATTAGGTCTCCTGCCTTCGCTACTATTCTCTTAATGATAACGTCATCCTTTCTAAATCCCATATCCTACAGATTTACAAGAAAATACAACTTTTAACTTCTAAAGATGAGGTCTACTTAGGCAGTAAAAGGAGAACAAATGAGAAATATGATAATGAATAGCATTCAACACAGGATGCTAAATAATTACTCACCCTTGTGAAAGGCCCTAGGACATCCATCACAAAGAACAAGACCTCCACCATCCGCACAGATTGTGCAAAGATCATCATTATCATTAGCAGAAAACTTCCGACCTTTTGACAGTGACACTGATAATTCATGTAGGGACACGCCATTGGAGGTGTAAATGTGTAGGTAACTGGCAAAACACAAGAAAAAGGGGAAAGGGACTCAAGTCCAAACATATTTGAGGGTTTAATATGGGGGGACTGTCAAAAATAAAGTTTAAGCAATAACTCACGGTTTGCACCGTGAAGCCCAACCTGCATGAGCTTCAAACTGTGAGGGACTGACCTGCTCATTAAAAGATAAAAATTTAATCGGATATATTTGTATCCAATCTTGTGATAGTCAAGCCGTTTTCAAGCTTGCTGTGGCATTTGGGGTGCAATTGGGAAAGAAAAAAAATTCCAGAATTGGGCCAACCCAAGGCAAACTAAAATTCTAAGAGGGGCAATCAAACACATACTAGGCTTAAAACTTAAAAAGATAATAGGAGGAATAGATTAGTTATGGCATCTACATTATCAAAATCCCTCATACACAGATATGTGCTTTCATATGCACACTCAACAGCAGAGTTTCCTTCATCACGTTACAATGGTTGTGTTGTATATTGTGGCTGCCTCCAGTTGAGTTTATTCAGGGGACCTCAGCATTTTTGAATCTTTGAGTGGTTGATGTAGACATTTAAATGATACCTGAAGAACAAGTTATCATCAATTGGGTATTGAGTTTCTTATGGAAAGGGGAAGTTTTATAGAGAGTTTAGACATCTTTCAGCTAATTTTGCTTAAATTATAATCACCGTTCCCGACTAGATATTATGATAATACCAAATCAAGCACAAGTTTATCATGATTAGCAAGGAGGGAGATTGCTTGGTGGAAAACGGTGTGTGTTTGGCAAGTCTGATCTATTAGAAACAGAGCTAATTCAAATAGATACATTTGAAATAGAACTGTAAACAATGTACCCTCAAGTAATCTCCCTTTACATTCTGTAAGCAAAGTTTCCTTACAAAAGAGAGTCAAATTGAAAAGGCTCTATGACTATGAGTCTCCACTCTATTTTAATTTACCAAACAGGTGCTGAGTATAGATCTTTTCCTACTACAACTGGGAGTTGGAGGGGGTCTTATTACCAACTTGAGTCTTGCACCAAAGTTCTGCTGCGGGTCAAGTTTGGTTGGGATCCATGGTGTACCCTATTCAGGGATGGAACCTGACCCGGAATCCAGGTTTGACGTGGATCGGATCCATTTGATTAAACTAATGAGCTCGATCAGGCCACTACTGTTATACAGCTAAGCTCATTTAGATGTTCAAATGATCAATCACATGCAAATAGTAATCATATCAAATGGCAAGTGAGGATAGAAAATTCGATGCTCGTGTGACATGCAATATCCAATCATATGGAGAAGAAGGTCATGCTCATGCCTGTATGTTTATTACATTACCTAAAATCCGACAGATTGGCATGAATCAAGGGCACACCATACTATATGGGCCTTGGCACTTGAACAATATAATAAGAAGACATGATAGGATTAAAATAAAGAAATTGATTAGAGAGTACTCAGCTAAAACCACGGATCTAAGGAATTACTTGGGATTTGGAATTTGGGTATTGATGTGGCAACCCATGTAGGGTTACAGTATTATATATTGTTGTTATCTAAGAAGTTAGACCCTAGGTTTTTGTAATTGTCGCTGTTAGGCTACAGGTAGTATAGTGTCAAATTTAAAGGACTGATTTTGACTCTCTCTTCCACCAAAATTTGCTGCTGGTAAATCCTTAGAACAGAGGTCCCAATTTATTTATTTATAAACTTTTACATTCTGTAAGCAAAGTTTGATACATTGAGAGGGTAATCTATAAGCACTGGAGGCTCACTAACTATGCAGCAAGGGACATATGCAATACATAATGGGCTCTTTAATTTAAACAATGTTCTCATCACTAATATAATCCTTGGTAACCCAATCTTTATTCAAAGAAGGCATAAGCACATGAAAGTTAATTGAAATTTATAATAATAAGAAAACAACCAACCATTAACATAAAACAGAATTATGGTACGAATATTAGATCATTTTCAAAGATCAAATATAACAATGAGATATGCTTTTTCTCCACTACATGCACAAAATGAGAGAACTAACATGTGCATTTAATTTCTAGTATTGAATTGTTGATTATTGCAAAACAATCAATCTTCAAGCACCTTTCAGATATTTGATTCAACGATTTATTGTGAGATGGATCCCAATTGGCGTGTTGTTGATGATTCAGCAAGATCCATGTTAGGAGAATGATCTTGATCAAGCATGTTTGGAGAAAATGACGATGGCTTGCCTGGCTTATGTCAAATTCAACTGCTGCAGCAACTACAGAATATCGAACTCCCTTTTACGTAACCCTCAAGTAATCTCTGCACAAGAAAGGATATTTTCTAAATTAGTCAGAAAGGTCTAACTAATAAATTCAAAAAGGAATAAGGACTTCTTGATGATTTATCATCATTCCACAACCTGTCCACGAGCATAGTAAGCTACTTCAGTCCCTTCAGGTAACACGTCATCCATAAACACCAACTTATGCAGCCGCAAATCCCTGCAGATCATTTACAGCCAGCATTTTGAAGTGACAAACTAAATGAGAATAATAAATGGATCATAATAAAAAAAATTAAAAAGTCCAATCAAAATATCAAATACCGACTTTTTCGTTAATCTTCCATGACTATTCTTCTTTTGAGATGAAAGTTGCTTTGAGGTACTGCCAGAGAAGTCAGCTTTGAGATGAAAGTTTCTTTGAGGCACTGCCTGTAGAATTTGTCTTCAAGCGTAGCTTTGATAACCTAGATAGAGAGAGAGAGAGAGAGAGAGAGAGAGAGAGAGAGAGAGAGAATATCATAAGATATAACTTATAATTGCAATTGTGCAACAAAGAGCTAATTTACAAAGTACAGAAGAAGACTGTCTAGCCAATGTATTGATGGTCAGTGGCCGGTTGGCAACTTAGTTTCACTTCCCGGGCAGAGAGGTTAATTTCAGACTGTGGTTAAGGAAAGCATTAATTAAGGAGTGATCATTTGGAATATTGAATTTAGGAAAGACCTTTCAATTTTAATCGTTTTTCTTTTTTGTTTTGATGGGCAATGAGTAATGTGACTTGAACCCACAAGGTCAAGTTGCAGTGAGCACCTTCACCAAAATTTAATGAAAGGCTTCCTTTGGAAGTAATCAGCTCATTATTGAAGACATGAACAATGAAAGATTATGCAAGAGGGTCATAGAGTGGGCATATGATGCATTTTAACTATAACCTGATTTAACATAATAACATGGTTGTAACATGGGTATGGTTTCTATACAAGCAAGCTAAAATGTTGTGCCAAAAAAAAACAAATTTAAAAAAAAATCTATCAAATCATCAATACAACAAAACCAGAAGAAAAGCTCTTATAACATTGTTTTTTTTTTTCGTATCTGGTTTTTCCTCACTGTTAAAGGAAAAACTTATGATAGATTACTCTTAAACAGAACATACCTTGCACTTACTGCTGAACTAGCTGGACTTTCATCAGTTCCAACTGACCGAACTTTCTCGAGATTGACCTGATTCCGGACATTTATTGCAAACCAACTCCGACTCCTCAACCCTCGAGTGAATTGACTCTAGAGATTACAACAAGTGTCCACAGAAGTTAAAATTGCAAGAAAGGTACAATCACAATGTCATCTTTCACTAGCAAGTACACACAGCCTCATTGGCACCAATATACAAAAAAGTAAGGTATTCGATCAACTTCAGACCATCACACTGTGATGAAGAAGACAAAGCCAAAACTAAGGTAGATAAGCAAACATTTATGTAATTCAGGGAAACATGCATTTAGACCAGATCATAAGAACACACACAAATTAGCCACTTATTAAGCTCCTTTCCATACATTTCCTTTTTCCCCTATCAAGAGTTGGCTTCAGTTAGGGTACCTTCACTATCCTAATAAATTGCATTATCATCAGCATTGCCTTGATCCATCAATTCATCATGCAGAATAGTAGGTTACAGCATTTTTGCATCATAAATAAAAACCAGATTCATCACTATTGTCGCGCAACATAATAAAAGTAAAATAGAAATATTCAATTGTGCTAAATCTGATGTGCTACACCATTTCCAGCTCATATCTGTATCATTCAGAAGTAATCCAGGTGTATTGCAAGAACTAGAAACAAGTACTAAGGAGATGAAATCAGGCCATGGTTAGGAATTCAAATATCATAATCATGCTCCATCTCAATCTTCATTATTTATATCAGCACGAGTACTGTTTTATCACTAATAATATTAGTCAACCTGATAATTGCAACTCAGAATATAATATTTGAGTAGGTGAACAAACAAACCTATATGTGGTCGAATGCCATATGCGAACAGAGCCTGTGATCAAGTATGGTCTATCACCACCAGTGAAGTAATCAACACAGTTCACCCCTTTCAGATGAGCATCCAATGTAAAATTTGGTTCAGGAGAACCAAGATTCCAGATCTGAAATATTTGCAATATGACAGTTATATTATCAACATTAAATAGAACAAATAAACCAGCCATTATAAAAACAAAATGGATTAAATGTTACTTGCATCACATAATGTGAATGGCCCTCAAAAATCTGAGTGCACATCCAGCCCTTTTCCCAATCCCAGAGTTTAATAAACATGTCATCAGATGATGACAACACATATGGGTGATAAACATGTCACCAACAATTATAGGAAGTTTTCATAATAATCAAAATTCAAAGCATTGGGTGGAAGCCTTAATCAGTTGGGAGGAACAAAAAGAAAACAATGAGTATGATATTTATGATGCATAGAACCCTACCTTGACACTTGCAGTTTTCATTCACACATTAAAGTTAGCTAACTCCAATGTCTTAACAAGAATTGGGAAATTCAGTCTGTCATCAAATATTAGCTCATTCACATGTCCCAACAAGAATGAGTTATCTCAATGACTCAATCTGCAAGCTTGTAATGGCCACTTTTTCATTGCTTCAAGCCTGTTTGGATTATCTTCCATAGAAAAATGAAATGTAACTAATTAAATTTTATCATCAAACTAATGCCCAAATTAAAATGTAAAACTCTGGTCAGTCAAGTGGTTTTCTATTATACAAATACAACCAACAGAAGTGAAAAATAGAGAGAGAATGACAGAATGAGTGATTTTAGAAACCTGGAATTTGGAGTCAGTATCATACCAGAACCTGGAATCAAACCTTGCAAACAAATAGTATAAACGTTGACATATAAATGCATATAGGCAAACAAAGAAGAGATTCTAAAGCAAACAACAGACCTCATAATTGTCATTTAAACAAGCAAGTTTTATCATAATCATCCACAACAAACTAACAACTAAAACAGATCCATCATAATTCAACACTATTTAACATCATTATAAAAAAACTAAAAATGAAACCACTTTTGCTAAATCATCCATCATTATAACCCATAAAATACTAAAGATTAATAATCTGGTATCTTTGATGTATCAAATTTATGAATACTTTTATCTATCAAATTTAAGTAATCTTACTTGAACTGCTGCCAATCCCCCCAACCTCTATAGGGGTAGGCTGGCTTTGGGTCTCAGATGGCCCTTCTGTAGGCTGTGGAGGGGGATGTACGGAGGAACTCTGGCTAGATCTGCTTCGGCTTCGACGAATCATGGCTATCTATTTAAGTACCTAAATCACATAAGCAAATTTAATCCATCAATTCAAAATATGGATTTGAATTAAATAAGTAGACAATAAATGGGTAATAATGTGACAAAAAACATATTTTTATACTCTTACATCTTAAAAGCATTGACATCTTAAAAGCATTGACCTCTTAAAAGGATTGCATGTACATTATACATGCTCAATAGAGGTATTAACAAAAGATTCTAAATTCCATTAGAATGTGATAGCAAAGAAAAAAAATTAAAAAGGACAAAATAAGAGTGAAAGCATCATATTTTTAATATATAATTAGGAGGATTTTGATAATCTAAACTCAACTGCAATACCTGCTAGCAATCTTAATCATCACTAACGGCAATAGAGATATCATCTCCATCCTCATCGTCATTAGAGGTATCATCTCCTTCACCATCATCAATAAAGGTATCATCTACGTCATGTTCTTGGGTTTGATGAGGAAGAACAATATTTGCATCAAGAACCACTCCTTCGATCTCAGGTCTATTCCAAGTGATAACACCATCATTGGTGTCTGCCATATCTGTTGATTCAATGTGCAAATCGAGCTCAATTTGTTGGCAAGGATCCACTTCCGATTCCATATTGTATAAGTCTCGGGGTTGTATCTTTATCGCAACATGCCAATTGGAATCGATGGTGTCTTGGATGTAAAAAACTTGTTGTGCCTGATTTGCAAGAATAAATGGTTCATTGGTATTTAAGGTTCGTGAGAAGTTCACACAGGTGAATCCATACTCATCTTGCTTGATTCCCCTACCACCACGGTTCATTACATCCCACCAATCACATTTTGAATAACACGATCCGATTCCCACCGACATACTGTAACTCCATAACATCGTTTAAGACGCCATAATAGCCAACATTGCCGGTCATCGGGTTCGAGTCTCTTGCGCTTGCAAAGCTCGATGTCTCAGCAGTTAAGAAAACTCCACTATTTTGAGTTTTCCTTTGTCTCTCGCGATCTTTTGTGTGAAATCTAAAGCCATTTACGATGTACCCTTGAAGCACCTCACTGCTCGAAGTGGAGGCATAGCTAATAATTGTAGTTGTTCATCTACATGCTCACCATCTAGTTGCATCTGTGAAAACCTATTCGGATTGGACAAGGAAATTAATACATCCCCATCACATTATTCACAACTATGACTACACTTAATAGGAAAAATGCATATTATATACAACACTTACATGGCGTTCGAACCATTTACCAAATTCCTTAATATGAATGCGGTCCACATCCCTAACACTTATACGACCACCATGAGCATCCTTAATCATCTGCTTATGTGTCCTGCACAATAACTCATATTTATCATAATCCAAATAGGAGGAAAATGTTAAGTTTACTATATATATCGTTTCACTAGATTGGCAACTAGCAATCTTACTGAACAAATGGGGTGACTTCATCACAGTTGTTCAACACATATAGATGAGCCTGCTCCCACTCATCCGTACTTAGGGTGCGCCAAGGTTGCCTTCCCTAAGGCACGACCGGTCACTGCGAAAATGGAAAACTTTTCATGTGATTCAGCATCACCACCATCGTAATTCCGAACCGGTCGATTGAACCTTGTCTCAACATCATGCAAGTATCTGGAGCAAAATGCCGAACATTCTTCTGAAAGGTACCCTTCTGCTATTGAACCCTCCGGGCGACTTCTATTACGTACATATGATTTCAGCGTGTGCAAGTACCTATGGGGATATAATTGTTGATGTTATTGCCAATACATTATTGAAATGACAAGTTGATATTATATATATATACAGACCTCTCGATTGGATACATCCACCGGTATTGCACTGGTCCTGCAAACTTGGCCTCATCGGCGAGATGAATAGGCAAATGGACCATAATATCAAAAAATGCAGGTGGAAAGATCATTTCCAATTTACACAGTGTTAGAGCAATCTGGGATTGAAGTTGCTCCAGCTCTGAGACCTTCAAAACTTTCGAACACAACTGCCTAAAGAAAGCAGAGAATTGAATAAGAACTGAACACACATCCTTGGGTAAGAGTCCACGTATTGCAAGTGGAAGTAGTTGTTGCATAAGAACATGACAATCGTGACTCTTCAGCCCCGAGATCTTGCATTGTTTGACTTGAACACATCGTGCAATGTTCGACGAGTAATTATCCGGAACCTTCACCTCCTTCAAGCATTGACATAACTTTCTTTTCTCAGTTAAAGACATTGAGTAGCATGCAGAGGGTAATACCAACCTATTTTCTTCCTGTTTTGGGTGGAGATGTTCCCTTATGCCCATTAACTTTAGGTCAAGACGAGCTTTTAAAGTGTCTTTTGTTTTCTCCTCCATGTTCAATAGTGTCCCTAGCACACTGTCACACACATTTTTTTCGATGTGCATAACATCCAGATTGTGCCGCAATATAAGATCTTTCCAATAAGGCAATTGGAAGAAAATACTCTTCTTCTTCCAATTCTTTGGCAATTTGCACTCATCCCTTTTTCTCTTCCTCCCCATATTATCCTTATCTGCCTTACCGAATGTGATTTGCTCATAGTCATACAATTGATCAAGTACATCATCACCAGATAATGCATTTGGCACACTTCTCAATTCCTTAAATCCATTAAAAGATCTCTTATTGTGTCGGAGCTTATGATCAAGTGGTAGAAATCGACGATGTCCCAAGTAACACCACTTACGTCCATTCTTCAGTCTGACTGAACAAGTGTCCTTGTTACAAGAGGGACATGCTTTTTCCCCTTTAGTGCTCCATCCTGATAAGTTAGCATATGCGGGAAAATCACTAATAGTCCATAAGACTGCTGCATGCATCAGAAAATTCTGTTTTGAAGAGGCATCGTATGTCTCAACTCCATCTGTCCACAATTCCTTCAACTCCTCTATCAATGGTTGCATGTAAACATCGATGTCGTTCCCAGGAGACTTAGGGCCAGGAATAAGCAATGACAACATGAAAAATGATTGCTTCATACACATCCATGGCGGCAAGTTGTATGGAATGAGAATGACCGGCCATGTGCTGTGAGCAATACTCATGGTATTAAAAGGATTGAAACCATCGCTCGCTAAACCAAGTCTAACATTACGAGGCTCCGAACCAAACATGGGAATTCATCGTCTAAAGTTGACCACGCTTCAGAGTCTGCAGGATGCCTCAACACGTCGTCCTTTATGCGTCCCTGATCATGCCATCTCATGTACTCAGCTGTTTTTGAACACATAAATAACCTCTGAAGCCTCGATTTCAATGGAAAATAACGCAAAATCTTTGCAGCTATCTTCTTATCTTTTGTAGATGAAGTTACAGCCTATTTAGTAGCAGATGATTTCCACCTAGACTCACCACATACGGTACATTCATTCGTATTCTCATATTCCTTCCAATATAGCATACAGTCATTTGGGCAAGCATCTATTTTTATGTAGTGGAGGCCAAGATCCCGAAGTATCTTTTTTGATTCATAGTGGTTCTTGGGCAACATTTCACCAACAGGAAGTGCCTCTTTTAATAACTCAAGTAACATGTCGAATGATTTGTTACTCCATCCGTTAAGACACTTCAAGTGAAATAACCGTACAATGAAAGAAAGCTTTGAAAATTTAGTGCAACCCGGGTATAGTTCATTCTCGGCATCCTTCAAAAGTTTGTAAAATTTCTGTGCTTCCAAGTTCGGCACATCCGGAATGCTTTCTTCCGGTGATTCACTATCTTCCCCACCATCTAAGTTTGGCAGTCTGAATGCATCCTGTAACATTTCATGCATTTCATCGCCCTCCTCAGACTCATCACTAATATATTCACCTCCATACATATCCTCCCCATGGCTCGTCCAATTGATGTATCTCTGCATTATCCCATTCCATAATAAGTCACCATGCACATCTTCTCTATTCTTATAGTACTTGTTACAACATTTAATGCATGGACACGGGATCTTGTCATCATTTGTTGCATGGTCAAACGCAAAATTTAGGAATTCTATAACACCATTTAGATACTCAGGGCTCGATCTTGACTTTTGCATCCAACTTTTGTCCATCGTAATATCCGGTTCAAGCCAGTTCCTACCGACCAAAAACACATAATCACACAAGGCATGTGATGTGAGTTTAGAGTAGGATTTTACATTCACACTACAAGAGAATATTTTAACAAAATTTGATCGCCTACAATAACACTCAACAATTTTTCTTAGCTAAAATCCGCTAAAAATCTGATCACTATACCTTAATTCAAATAACAAATAATAGAAAGTATAGCTGTGCATTTTATATCTGTCCTTACATTTTCATATTCTTATTCTAATGTTCAGCTGTAACAATAGGAATAATACAGTGTTAAAAAGCCACCATGAAACCAGCCTCATTCATATATGACAGAAAAATTTTTCAACAAATGAGTTTTTACTTATTGATTTGTAAAACATTTTGCACCCTCTGGCCAGGTCATTCAAGAAATGACAAAATGATCAAACATATTTATTGCATCATATGAAGAGGATCATCACCATCGACTGATTAAAACAAAACCCAAACAAGCAATTGCAGAAAAAGAAAACAACATGGATTGAATCGACCAAAACAGACATCATACCCAAAGAATAAACAACAATGATAGAAAGAAATCAGAAGGAATTCGTAAAAAACATGACAGAAATAAACAAATATGAAAAGATCAAGAGGAGATAAGATCAGATTAAAAATAAAAAGATGGATACAGATGATGAATCACACAACTTGTGCCATCAATATGTCTAAAATTCAATACCATTCCCAGCCCATTAGATCACACATGCACCACGCCCCATCTATCTCCACCCTTAGTTCCAAACTGCTCCTTCAAATAAATATTAGCACCCATTCATTCATTCAAGTAAAAACAAGTCAGGCATGTCCACATAACACATTCCAGATATATATATATTTTGAAAAAAAAAAGCCACATTCTTAAGTATCACATATTTAGGCCTAGGTCAAGGTCCAGCTGGTCCATGAATATTTCATACTCAAGGACCCAAAACCTTATTGTGTTTATTTGGTTTCACTCAAATTTTATTTCCTGCACATGAGGGTGGCAGCATGTCAGGTTTTACAAACGTCATGGTAAAACTCATGCCCACCCAAAAATAACTAGACCTTCTTCTTCTTCCTTTTTTGATGAAATAACTAGACCCTATTGAAAAATAATCTTTGTTTGAGTTCATGAGGGTGGCATAAGTAGACCCTATTGAAAAATAATCTTGGTTTTAGTTCATGAGGGTGAGAGTTGCTGTACAGGAATTGGTCCGCTCCAAGTCAAGCATTTAAAAGAAAAGGTCCAAAGCATATATCCATTTAGCTTACCATTACAAGATACAGTATTGACTAGTGGAGCCTTTGCTATTGCCTGTTGTTCTTTTGCCTCTAGTTTTTTAACCTGAAAACTTTCACTGGTTAATAATTGAAAATTTTCATGGCTAGATAAAAGAGAAGGGGTTAATTCTGAACTGAAGGGGATTGTTTTAAATAAGAACTCTTTGAGTACTCTGAACCTTTACTTCTAACTAATGAAAGATTATATTTACTGTTTGTTTTTTCACCTAAAACATCTCAAATGACTTTTTGGAATTTCATGAATTCCATACCCTTTTCTTTTTTTGTGAAATTTATAGATGCTCAAGTAATGAGCCCTCAATGTCGCTCTTAAATACAAAGTCATGCCTTAGGCCTTGTTTCAAATGGATCAAGTTTTAAATAGGTTGATTTGAGAAATAGATGGCCATCTAATTACTGAATCCTTCAACAAATAGGTTGATTTGATCGAAATAGGCATCCATAAATTCCATCTAATTTCTTTTTTGTGAAATAGACATTAACCATCTAATTTTGATCAAGTTTTAAATAGGTTGATTTGAAATAGATTGATTTGGAATTTATGGATGCCTTAGACATTACCATTAAAGATGGCGTGCAAAACACAAATCAAGTTGACAACATTGTATAGAACCATGTAACACCAAGCCACGATTTAGACAAAAAAACAAAGATCAAACAAAGCATTTATGGGATCTATGCCATACATGCATGTAATATATTGTTGCAGCCATCTCTCCCACTTGCAAACCATCCATAATCCTTCAAGGAGAGAAAACACTTCAAAAACACTGTACTAAAAACTTCAAGGAGAGAAACTCTTCAGATCATCAATAACTAGAGGAGAGAAAAATAGGATGATGTGAGATTATACAAATCGAATTAGTCAGTAGACTAGAAGGGGCCAAATGGGATTGGTGTTAGGGTCACTTGTTTGTAAATCTGGACTCTACCCAAGGGTGTGCCCTGCCCTTGTAGGCTAGCTAGTAATTAGTGCCCAACAATGGTCCGAAAGAGCCTGCATGGGCCAGAATCTGTTCCACTTCATTGCTTTGTATAGCTGGCGTCAGTGAATGAGTCGGGTTGGTCCTATCCCATTCTGCTGAACCTGGTTTGGGGCCGGATAAAATCTTTAATAGCATAAGGCAGCCATCATTATCATCATTGAAGCAAAAATGAGAAAACAAAAACCCCACAAAGATTAAGAAGTGGAAACTTTAATACCTTATCACCACTGTCATCATCAATTAAAAAGAAAAAAAAGGTAAAGAAAAAGGATCATAACCATGGAAAGGAAAAAAAAAAAACACCCTCTTAAATCGATTGTCATATGAACGAAATCAGACCCAATTCAGGCAACCCACAAAGACAACAAAATGTCCTTTCGAATTGGTTTTTAAAACGAGAAAAATGAAGCCCAATTTCATAATTATCTAGAAACAACAATTCTAATTCCTTCATAAACTTTCAAATCAGACCCAGTTCTAATTATATCAACTGTAGCACAGAAATGAAGAACCAAACAATACCTTGCTCATAAATTGATCCAAAATGACATAAGGGAGCAAACCCAGATCCCCCACAGAAATCAGAAGAGCAGGTAGGAGGTCTCTCACTAGTCACCCCAACACCCAATTTATCCAAGTGGATAGATAAAAAGACAGAAGGACAGAAGGTAGAAAGGAATTCATCCTAGATCTTCAAAACCCCTCCCTCCTCTCCCAAAAGTAGATTAAAAAACCAAAACAGATCCTCTGTTTTAAATCCAGACAAGACAAACCCCAGAAGTGCATGTGGGGGATTAAAAGATGTGGAGTCTCATGGAGAAATGAATGGATGCAGAATCAAGAAAGGAATCCAAGATAGCAACAGAATACCACCATGAAAGCAATAGAAGAACATAAGAAGAGAAAAAAATGCATACATCGTTGAAAGAGAAAGAGCAAGGAGAGAGGGTCTCTTACCTCATTCTACTGCAAAACAAATAAAAATTGAAATGGGTCGTTGCAATCATTATCATCTCAGTTATAATTAAAGAAAACCCCAGACGCTCTTAAACATCTAAAGAATAGGGGATTATGCTCCTCAAAGTCTCAGAGTGTTAAGATGATATAATTTCAAAGATTCAAAGTGTTAAGATGATATGAAAACCCCCAATGAAACCATGACAGAACTGTGCATAAAAAAGGGGGGAAATACCTGAGTTTTCCAGGTGTAGGTCGCGGGAGTGATGGTATTTCCAGGTGTAGGTCGCGGGAGAGATGCTGACAGGGGTTGGTGGAGGTCGCGGGAGAGGCGCAGGGGAGAGACTTGCCAGGGGAGAGATGAGTGAGAAAATGAGAGAGACGGTGAGAGAAGAAGAGTTGCAGGGGAGCGAGTGAGATACCGTGAGGGTTCCGGATGATTACAGGGGTGGCAGATGGGCTAGAATAGGGGTGGCGGATGGGCTGAGAGAATAGGGCTGTGAGAAGAGGAAAATGGCCAGAAAGATGTCCTGATTTCACCGGGCGATGATGATGATGGGTTGGGATCGATGATGGACAGTGGGGATGGGATGCATCGGCGATCTCAACCGGTGACAGAGTGAGAGAGAGAGAGAGATGGAGGGGTGCATGCGCAGGGGAGACACGTAGAGAGAGGTGCGCAGGGTAGAGATGAGCGAGAGAGGGATGAGATTGAGAGAGTGAGATACCGTGAGGGAGAGATGAGCGAGAGAGAGGGATAAATTAGGTGGGCACTTTTTACCGTCGGGTGCCACTTATGGCCGCCGCTAAAAATAATTTGTAGCGACATCCAATACTTGACTGTCGGTAAAAACAAAATTTTTTGCCGCGAATTATTGGCGCCATTAGATCAATGTTTTTAGCGACGGACGATGCGAAGGCCGCCGGTAAAAGTAACTTAAAAAATTGTGTTACAGCGATGTGTCAGATTGGCCGCCGCTATAAGTATATTATAGCGACTAATTTTATTGGCCGCCGCTATAAGTTCGCCGCTAAAAATGCATTTTCTTGTAGTGAAACCAGTGAGCCATGTTGCGTTCATTCTAAACCGGATCTGGTGCCCTTGTGATCGGGTAAAGGGGCGGACATTTTGTGTGAAGATCTCCATTCTGGGACCACGCACACCACCATCATCATTTCGTTCATCTCGATCAGTCCCTTTTAGGTACATTGAGCAGAAAGTTAAACACTCTTTGACAATGTAGGCCTCGGCGATCAAGCCTTCGGGTCGTGCTCGGTTAGTAACGTAACCTTTTAAAGTCCCTAGAAACCTTCAAATAAAGAGACATTAGTATTAAGGTTACTTATACAAGACAATCACATTACTACACGAACAACATTTGACAACTTGGTAATGGTTACCTTTCAATGGGGTACATCCACCGATATTGTACTGGTCCAGCAAGCATGGCCTCACGGGGCAAGTGAACAGCCAAATGGACCATTACATCGAAGAATGCCGGAGGAAAAATCTTCCCGAGCTTGCAAAGCATGAACACTCCCCGTTCCTCTAATTTTTTTATATCGCTCTGTTTCAATGTTTTCGAGCAGAGGTCTTGGAAGAACCTGCCAAACTCAAATAGAGTTGTACTTAACTCCTTATCAACATAACCACGCAGGCCAACCGGAAGTAGACGTTGTAGGAGCACATGATAGTCGTGACTCTTCATACCCAATAATTTGCCATTTTTCGAGGCACACACCTCGAGAGGTTTGCTGCATAGCCATCCGGGTACTTGATTGATTTTAAGCAAAAAAACCCTCCTTCTGTTTTGGGTCCAACGTGTAGGATGCATGGGGTTTCACAATGGATCCTTTGTCATTCCTCTGCAGATGCAATTGCGGCCTGATGCCCATCTCCTTTAAATCATCGCGCGCTTTGTCTCTGTCCTTATTCTTCTTATCTATGCCTACCACTGTCCCAACAACATTTTCACAGATGTTCTTCTCTACGTGCATGACATCAAGGTTATGCCTAAGGTTTAACTTCTTCCAGTATGGTAGCTCATACATGATGCTTTTCTTTGTCCAATTTAACAGTGTAGGCTCACGAGGCCTTTTCCTGCTGTTGGGGCCCTTCCCGAACCTAACTTCTGGTAGTCGATTCAACTGATCAAGTACCCTTTGCACCGGTAAATCCAAGGATTTTATTTTATGCTCTGGCTTACCATTGAACTTCTTGCTCCTTCTCCAGAGGTGGTTCTCAGACAAGTAAGCTCGATGTCCAACCCACCTAATCTTACTTCTCAACTTACACGATAATGAATCTTCGTTGCAAGGGGGACAAGCCAAATAACCTTTTGTGCTCCAACCAGACAAGTTACCATACGCGGGAAAGTCATTAATGGTCCACATCAAACCCGCATGCATTCGGAAGGTCTGTTCATTATGGGCATCGTAAGTCATGACACCAATCTCCCACAACTCCTTCAACTCATCAACCAAGGGCCTTAGGTACACATCGATCTCCTTCCCAGGAGCCTGCGGCCCAGGAATAAGTAAGGACATCATGAAAAATGGGTCCTTCATGCACATCCAGGGTGGAAGATTATAAGGCATAAGTACGACGGGCCACATGCTGTAAGAAGTGCTCATGTTGCCGAAGGGGTTAAACCCATCGGTGGCCAATCCTAACCTCACATTGCGGATCTCCCGTGCAAACTCTGGAAATTTCAAATCAAATTCCTTCCATTCCTTATAGTCGGCCGGATGCCTACCCAGATCGCCATCCATGCCATTCTCATGGTGCCATCTCATCTCTTTGGCCGTCATCCTGGGCATGTATAATCTCCGTAGCCTAGGTATCAATGGGAAGTAACACAATATCTTATGAGCGATCTGCTTACCCTTGCCATCATTGACCTTCTACCTAGGCTCCCCACATTCCGGACACTTATCCAGGTGAGCATTCTCCTTCCAAAAAAGTATGCAATCATTCTTGCAGGACTCAATGTGTTCGTATCCCAAGCCCAAGTCACGCAGTAGCTTCTTGGCCTCATAAATGGATGCGGGAACCACATTACCTTCTGGTAGGACGTCCCTAAATATCTCCAAGACCTTGTCAAATGACTTGTTGCTCCACCTGTACTGTACCTTCACATGTAGCATCTTAATGACAAACACTAACAGCATTTCTGAATCTTTACAACCAGGGTACAAACCACGCTGGGAAGCCTCCAGCATAATCTCAAAGTTTCGCACATCATCTATCCCTAGGGTATCATCCATCATGTAAGTCCCCCTGCCATGGTCCTCTAGTAACTCATCATATCCATCCCGGTCCTCATCCGATTCATCCTCGCTATCATCCGATTCATCGGATTGCTGCAACCAGGTGTCGTAGGATACCAGCATCCCACGTACGAGTAGATGGTTTCTCACAATCTCATAATCATGGTCAAAACTGTTGAAGCAATAGTTACATGGGCACTTGATCACTCTACTCCCGCGCGAATTTGCCTTTGTGAATTCAATAAAAGAATTCACCCCGTCTATATACGGCTGACTGAATCTATTATGATATAGTAGCATCCAACTCTTGTCCATATCTGTTCATATATATGTAAGGTGGTGGTTAACTCAAATTCAACCATTAGATGGTATAAAAATAAATGTAAAAAAGAAATGAATGATAAGATATCCATTAAACTCAAATTTGGGTAGCATCAACATATCTTCTCCATGAATCTAATTATTCTATGCAACTCAAATCTCAGCATTCATGAATCTCGCCCCATGCCCATATGATATGCATGTTTTTCACAATCAATCTACACATTTATTTTATTCAATCCATTCAACTAATTTCCCATCTACAATCATAAGAAACAATGTTTCTTTCAAACAGAGGAATTAAGATTCAAATGAGATACCTGTTCGCACACAGTGATAGGATTCCTCTGCTGCTACTCTCAAAGCTCCAACCTAACAAGAGAAAAAAAAAGGAAATCAGATTTTGGGTTGAAGCTAAAGTGGATTTCGTCCGTATTTTACACCAAATGGAAACTAACACAGCTTCAAAAGGGGAAAAATCGAGCTTCAATTTATCATACATAAGGAAAGCCTCAAGGCAGTTTGTTGAGACCAGCTGATGTGCCAAAAGTAGTGCATAGTATGAAAAATTCATTTCTGTTATACATCAAGCCCTCTTTGTTTCTAAAAAAAAAAAATTCACATGAATGCACAGAAGGCCAAATTAAGAAACATGGACTCATTATGCTAAGATAAAACCTTTTGCTAACAATATCTACATGTCCTTTTGTGATAGGGGGAATTGAAGTCTTAAATTGTGATAGAGAGAGAAGAAGAAGATGAAGATGAACAAAGGGTGCAAAGGCCCCAACCAGGTAGCTCTAGTTTTATGTTTGTCAGTGTTTGGAACCCCATGAACATGCCATCTAATTAAAGGCACAAGACCTTGAAGAACTTGAATATTAGCAGCCGACTTGTGATGCCAATAGCTTACCAAAAAGATATTGTTGATTCTTCAATGCACAAAGGCCTCAAAGCTGGAATCCACATGTGGGCTGTCGGTAGTAACTACATTATACAAGTTTATTTGGGGAAAAAGACAGAATATGAAATCTTTAGCTGTTATGATTCACTATACATCTTCATTATATTCTTAATCATCATCATTGATTTTACTCATCAATCTGAGGTTGATTTATGCACCACCGTGCATTTCCCAAATTTGCTGCGAGTCTGTACAAGTAAGGCATGTGAGTTTTACCAAAACCATTGATTGGTTGCAAAATTAAAACTAATGTATAAATTAAGAATTAAAAGATTTTTCATGGTCATAAAAATACAACATCAGTACCAATTATTTTATACAGGCTTAGACCTGATTATGGTTTACTCCACATACCTGTCCAATTCAGCTCAACTTATGTCAACAGACTGATTTGGAGCAAATACTTGGGAATTCAGAGAAAGGGCTTTATGAAAGGAGCGTTGAAGGGGTTATTTTGGTCTTATATTTATCACAAGTTAGAATCAGTCATCGCATCATGCAATGGATGCCAAGACCTAGGGTTATCAATGTACCAAGTTGAGCCGAGCTTCACTTTGATGTGTGATGAGATGAACATGAAACGTATTTAGTGTTTGTGATGTGGAACACAAATTCTTGTATTTGCCCCTTTTTTAGTAGTCTTGTTTTCATGATTGGAAAGAACAAAAATCTAAGAAAAAAAATATCGATCTCTTCAGCAATGTTTTTAAGCCATGTGAAAACCAATAAGCCAATAGATAGTTGATACCAATTATCAATCTAGACTATATAACCATCATGAATTGGTCATTTGCAATGTTCTCGTATCAAGGAAAAGGAGGAGAGTTGGATCACAATGACAAAAAAAAAAATTAATAAAAAATACACGTTTGTATGGCTACTTTTCTAAAAGAAAAAGGTGTGTGGAAAGCCAAAATACTTTTCCACAAGTTATTAATTTTGTGCTGCCCAAATCTTAATGAGATTTTTGGACAAAGTTACAGCTGTGTGAGATCTGAATGACTGAGCTTGAAACTCATAAAAATATAAAAATGTCTTCCTATTTTTCAGATCAAATGGCCAAAACACTTAATTTTCCAGACCTTTTGACCAGATCTACCCTCGTATAAGAACAAAAAATATAGCTGTCATGACGGCAACCTTTAGAACATGGTAGCAAGTCATTGATGATAATGAAAGATCTGGTGCAATTAAAGATTTTGACGGCAATACCTTCTTTATAGACAATAGGCTGACAAGTATATCCATGTTAATCAAAGGTTATGCCAGAACAGAAATTCTAACAGCCACAATTACTGTGACAAGGATGGATGACTGAAATACAGACCAAACAGTTTACCACAAACCATACAAGGTCTTCCCAGTAAACATGCAAACGAAGGGAGTTTTAAACGGACTGAGCCAAGGTGGGTAGAAACAAAAGGAGTTTCAAGTAGGGGTAGAACACACACCCACCCACCTACACAAGTTTTTTTTTGAGACCTCTCCTTTTACATAGGGTCCCCTTAGAACTTTTTTTATTTACATGGTGGCCCATGAAAAACTTCCAAGTAGTAACATCCTAGAAGTACCTATATAACAAGGAAACAATATCAAGAAATTAAGATGCTAGGCTTTGAGACAAGTTGATTCAGCCATATATGTTAATGAACTTAGTCATTGTGCACCCCTAATATGTATACATTTCATAGTGTTATGTCAGGCATATGGATGTCATTGAGTTAAAAGGTCTTGGTGAAAGAAAAAGATAAAAGGATGAGCTGATGGAATTGTATAATGTTAAAATTTAAACACATAATATGCAGGGGAAGTACATCAAGAGTTGAGTAGCAAAACATCTAAAATATATGTACTAAAGACACAAAAGCAAAGATGAGGGAAAGTAGCATATACCTATGAAAATATGGGTAATGATCGGAACAGTGGGCTTAATGTTTCATGCTAGTGGCTTGGTTCCAATTTAGGGAAAAGGGTCCTAATAAAGAGATGCTTGTTTTGGCTTCTCATGAATTGAGACACACTACCTCCAAGATACACTATGTGGTGAGATACCTAGGATTTGTTTGCAAGAGGGGTACGTGCAATTACCAAAAGAAACCCTAAAACCGCAATCAGTGGCAAAGACATTAATTACATATAAATTCAATCCTCTTCGTCTCAGAGAAATGAATTTAAATAACTCCTTCAACGAGTATAAATCCCACTAATGATAATAACAGCCCATAAGCCATAAAGCAAGTGTATCAAATAATCTTAACCATTAATTAGTGGGCACTAGACCAACATAAATAAATCTATAAAACTTTCAGATTTGATGGATATGATTGGGTTAGATATATCCAAATTAAAATCATCACCACTACCATCATGGCATTATCATAGTCTAACATAAATATCATTAAGGTTAAGGTGATGCTAAGCTGATATTAATTTAGAAAACCTGCTAAAAGAAGACAAAAGAGGTTGTCTTCTTTTTCTTCTTCTAGCAGTTGATAGCTTGGTCCCTAGATCCAAGCTTTCCTGAAATTTAAGAAAATTCTGTTTCTAGTGGTCAGAGTAGAAGAGAAACAAAGAGAAAAGGTTGCTTAAGTGGGTGATTCTTGTTTCTTCAATTCGGTCTCTCACTTCTCAATCAGACATTCCTTTATGTCAATCTCTTACTCATTTCTCTTTGTATGTGTTTTTGCTTTGATTCCTCTACAGTGATTCTCTCTCCCTCTCATTCTCATACCCTTTTTTTGGGGTTACTGTGACTTTGTTTACCAAAACTGCTTCTTTTAATTTCAAAGACAGAGAAGTGGGTTTTTCTGCTTTTGGGTTTTGATGTTTGTGGATCTTTATAAGGGTGGGAAGGTTTTCTTTTCTTTTGTTTTTCTTATTTTTTCTAGGGTTTGATGTTATGTTTTTCTCAGAGCTTTTTCTGGGTTTTTTAAGGTGACGGGTTTTGTTGGTTTTGATGTTCACACATTAATGAGAGAGAAAGTCCAAACATTCTTAGTTAACTTAAAAATTATCACAAACAAATGAAAAAGATCCAGCCCGTAGATCATGATGCATGCAAGGGGACTAAGCTCAACTAATCCCTGGTGGGATTAATAGTGTTACAACAAATGTGTTTCATGTTTTTGTTGAATGCTTAGGATCAAGATCCTCTGGTTTAATAAATTATAATTATGTGCTAAACCTTGTTATTGCTTTTACATTTCTCTTGTAGAAAAAACTAAGTTATCACAAATCCTAACATTTTTAATAATCCAATTATCCTTTTTTTACTTGCTAAATGGTAAATTGGTATTAAAAGAAAAAGGGCAAAGCCCTTAGGACAAGGAGAAGCAAAAATGCTACATACAAAAGAACAAAAAAAAAAAAAAAAAACCATTTCCAAAAAAAAGGAAGGGCCCAAAAAACAAGAGGGAGAGAAAGATAACCATTGAGCACAACTCCAGAGAGCACCAAAAAAAAACACCAGCTGATAGGAGAACAAAACAAACAGCAGACATCATAGTGACTGCACAACAGTAACAGCGACTGGAAAATCAGGGCTGTAGCTGGAACTCAAACAATCCAGAAGGGAGATAATTTCTTCCATAGGGAGATAACAAGCTGAGAGAATGCTGCCATCTCTAATCTGTATTTGATATACTCAAGTTGGCCCTTAAGCCACTCATTTCTAAGTTTTCATGGGAAATTAACAAATTGCAAATGATGTGAAGATGGTTAGGTCAACTAAACTGTGACTCCTTAAGGCAGTATAGATGCCAACTTGTGGCAGCTTATTCACCATACACATGCTGTAAATGAATGCCCAGCTATGTTTTCAAATTGTTGAGCCCCATCATTAAGAGTTCTAATTCATTTACCATACACTTGCAATACATTATGCTAGTCTAGAATGTCCAAATAGGAGGTGCCACTTTGAATTAGATCCTAACCATCTAATTGGTGCTCATTGATTAAGTTGTTTAAAAGAAATCTGGGGTTCACGATCTTTAGAAAAGATAGAATATATGATTGTTAATATATGATTGTTCTGACCTTTGGGACTAATTAGAAGGTAAAAAAAAAAGAAAAGAAGATGGGATCCATGATTGGATGATCTGGATTGGCATGCATATATAACTTTTGTATAATAAGCGAGTTGTGACTACATTCTGCTTTGTGGAAGGAAATCTTTTCGTATACAATCAACTAGATTTCAGTTGCTTGGAATCTGATGCTGTTATTATTTTGCCTATGCATTGTGTGTTGTTGATGCAGGTTGCTCAAAGGATTGGTGTGCAGGTCTAAGGAAGAACTAACATACATAATAATATCCTTGGGAGAGTGTTCTCATGTTGCATAGGTTCCCGACTGTAGACTTTAGTTATGCCTGTAGTTGTATATTACAAAATTAGAAAAATGATAGTAAGAAGAGGATCTGTCCCAAAGTGTCTTATATAAGTGGTGTGCCATTGATATTTGTTGCATCATTGGCACAAGCGTTGGTATCCAAGGTTTAAATAACTAAGCTGTTCTATGTTTCCTTTCTTCTAAAACCTTTTAAAAGTACAAGCTAATGCCAGCAAAGCTATATGCTCTGTGGTCCAAGACGTGGTCCAGGACGTGGACTGAGAGCTTAGGCTTAACCATAGCAGACACAACTGCTTGTTTGGAACTTTGAAAACTGAGTGTAGGTTAAATTTGGGTTTAGACGAATAGTGTACATGCGTGGATAACCTGAGATACCTACAAGTTAAAGTAGTTCTGTTCTTTGACATGGCTTGAGTTTCAAAGATCTGTTCAGGGCCAGGGGTTTGATGAAGATATCCGTGTCAAGTCGCAGAGTCACAGAGCCATTTATTTGAGCGGACAATGATGAGTCATGGTTAGCAGACAATGCTCAATCGCTTATTGGCTAAACACCTCAATGAGAAGAGAGGTCTGGCCGGCCTGCCTCCAGACTAAACAGAGATGACAAAAGAGAGAAACCCATCCTTTGCTAAACAAGAAGAAGAAATAATCCAATTATCTAAATCTCACTTCTTATCTATGGACTTCTTCTCCTCTTTTCCTCTTAGATTAAGGTAAGATTAATGCAAAAATTGCAGAGGAGAGAGAGATAGAGAAAGAGAGAGAGAATGGAAACCAACTGCTTTTCATTATATTTTGCATCGTTGACACTTTTTCGCTTCTCAAAACCCCAAATCACAGAAAACCCAACACAGTTCCACTTTTATAATCCACGAAGATACTCAAATCTTCACATACACAAACACCCAAAAATTATATGTACACAGACGATCTCAAAACGAAAAGGGAATTCAACCATGTACTATCAATTCCACACCATATCAAACCCATAACGAAAATCAAACAAAATTAAGAAACGAAAGAAAAAGGAGGTAGCAACAAAACCCCAATGACAAGAACCCAATTTCCCTCTATAACCACTACCCCAGATCATTGCAATGATGAAAGGAGAAGAAAAATATTCGCCTTTATTTCATTCCAGATCTAAAAATAAATGAAAACAAAGAAGAAGAGAGAGAGAGAAAAGAAGAGATAGGGAGAGGGAGACAGACCTATTTGGATTTTGAGGATGGTAGGGGAGAGACGGTCAGCTGAATGTGTGAGTGATGGCTGTTGCCGCTGCGAGGAAGATGGAGTGGGCGAGTGATGGCTGCTGCCGCTGCGAGGAAGATGGAAAGGGCGAGTGATGGCTGCTGCCGCTGCGAGGAAAATGGAGAGGAGAAGATCGATGATGGGAGGGTCGAGATGGGTCTGGCGATGGAGCAGAGAGAACCTGCACTGAAGTGGGGTGGGCGCTGCCTGAGAGAGAGAATCCGGGAAGAGGAAGAGAGGGATGGGAGAGAGCGAGAGAGGGATGGGGATGAGCGATCGAGGGAGAGAGCGTGAGAGGGATGATGGAATCGAAATAAAATGGGACGTTAATATCAGAGGGGGGGGGAATAAAATGTAGGCGCGAAAGAAAAAGGCGTTTGGCCTGGGAATTATATTACCTTTGACGGCGAAAAAAGAGGAAAGCCGGGAAAACTGGGAAATTTTCCGGCGCAGACAGAATACATGCCTGGAAAATAAGATATTTGCCGGCGAAAATTATAAAATGTCGGGATAAACATGACATTTGCCGGCGAATAAATTTCGCCGGCAAAATTATACTATTGCCAGCGCAAAATCGGATTTCGCCGGGGAAAATTATACTTTTCCTGGCGTAATAAGAAAACGCCGGGGAAAAACGCCGGGAAAAGTGCATTTTGTTGTAGTGCGACTTATTGATGATAACAACCACTATTATTCTGGATGATGTTGTGCCACTGATGACTGGATGATCTTATTTCCCATTTGGATGATGATGTTTTGATGTTTTTAGTACTGATTGGATGATTATGTTTTGGGTTTCTTTATTACTTTTTGGATGATAATGTTTCCAACTTTTTTGGATAATTGAAGGATGATGATGTTCCCAACAACTGATTGTTCATTGTATTCCTGTCCAGTTCCTTTTTTTTTCTTTTTTTCTCAGTGTTTTGCTTTTTGCAGGTTAATTGAAGTTCATCAAAAAAGTAGTCATTGAAAAACAAACACCTCCAAACAGCCCATTTGATATTCAATTTCCAACTGATACATATGTTCATTCATGGTAATTCCATGACATCTACAGGAGTCCAAGATATCAATAGATAACAAATGAAAAACACAAATACAATTCCAGCCCATGTACCCAGCAGCAAATGTAGGAAACATCTTTCTCATCTACAAGTTGACTTCAGTTCCCTCTCCAACAGATCAATTCTATCCAGTAGCTTCGGCACAAGCTCTATTTCTCCATCAACCCATTCAAAAAATCCACATGCTGGCTGGATCTGAGAACACATTGAAAGAAAATAGGAATAAGAATACCATGGTTGACCAGACATGAAAAAGATCAAACAGAATGATCAAAGCATTACCCCATATAGTGCACAGCCAAGAAACCTCCTCCCATTGTTCCGCTGTGTTCTGAAAGTTCTCAAAGCAGCCCTATGCCCGCAGTGACAGAAACGACTTTCACCATCAAATGGAGAGGAAGTTCCACGAGAAAACTGGTTATATGAGTTTGAAGAAGACGACATTTGATATGGCTCAAGAAAATGGAGATGTTCAGATGCTCTCCTCTTGGTGACTGACGAAGACAACTGAGACCTGCTTCTGCTTCTCTTCTCTTCTGCTGAAGAGAAATCAAATCTTTGGGCTATCCATTTTTTATAGGTGGGTTCAGGGGCAAAAATATCTTATTTTAAAGCCATTTACAAGAGTCAGTTGCCGCCAATATGCCATACAAGGCATTTATATATATACGCCGTTAATACTAACAGAAACCATCACTTTTGCATGTTAATTACAAGTTCAGGTAGGTTTAGTAAAAAAAAACCAAACTACAGGAGGGTTGTCTGAAATCCTGGCAAAGTACAGGTAGGTAATCTGCATTTATCCCTAAAATTTATTGATGGATACAAGATCACAATGCTGCCACCGATGTTCGATTCTACGTTTGCCACCATGGACATATTCTTCAATGAAAGAGAATTCTAGTTGTCATTGATTAGACCGATTTTCATTATTAATGTAAACTACGAAAGTTTGGGATCTTAGATATGGATGCATAAACAGTGAGTGGGGCTTAACCACTAGCCACTGATTGATGATAATTTCTTTCTATCTCCTTACGTCTAGGATTATTGTATTCAAATGGACCCCACATTTAGAGTTAAAGTTTGTGACTCGTCATTCATCTCGGGTAGTCAAAGTTTAATTACTTTGCTCTAAAATCCAATTATAATATTTCAACGAATTATGAATTAGGATTAATGATAATTTAAGAGTGGTCTAATGTCTATTAGAGAATAAAAGTTCTCTATTAATTGAGAGAAGAAGTTGTTACACAAAAATGCACTAGTCCACTCTCAGTAAGTGGTACCTCAGTTAGCTAACGGTCACCTCCCATAGTTTTGTGATAGGTGGAAGGTCCAGATAGGTATATAGTCCAAATATGTATATAAAGCACACTCTCCCTCACGTGCCCAACATATTTCATGAACGGGCTTGCCACGTGGGCTAGACAAGAACGACAAGAGTCACGTGGATCAAAATCCGCTCTGATACAATGTAAGATACTATATACCAATTCAAAAGCTTAAGCTGATAGGTGGAAGTCCCAAACATGTATATAAAGCCCTATCCAACTTAGGACTTGGGCGATGTGGGATGTAGGGCTTCCCAACATTTCCTATGTCGGCCAAGCAGAGGTCGAGTTTGGTCCTCCTTTCTCTACCTCCACCACCATCTCCTCCTCTCCCCACTTCCACCTCTACCTCCCTCATGGCCTCATTACCCTCACCTAAAAACCCACCTCTCCTGTCTACCTGACCATCTGAGAGAGATGGGTTTGATGGGACTAATATGATGGCTTTGGAGGGGATTTTGGTGGAGCTGTAGAGGATTGTGGTGAATTTGGAGGAGGTAGGGAGCTTGATAGATGAAGGGAAGATATGAGTTTCTTAGATGGAATTTGAAAGGTGATTGAGTGATTTCGTTTGGGGCCTTGAGGAGATACTTTTTGAGTGTCATTTAAACTCCCACAACATCAGAGATGGAGATAGTGTGGGATTTAGAGTTTTCTATCCTTTAGTGGGACTTGGGCGAGTTGTCTCCAAAGTGACTTGGACTCAGATGAGTTCTAAGATTTTGTATCTAATCTCTTTATGAAGCTGCGTAAAAAATTGTAATGTTAATACATGTGTATAACACTGTTATCTGGGATGTCAGTGTGGGAAAATTGGTTTATCTTACTAAAACCTATTTGGTGTTTGCATATCTAACTTACGCATATTACTGATTTGGTGTTGAATCTCAAATTTTCAAATTTCTATTACTTTTCAGGTGGTTCATTCTATTGCACCTATGGTGCATGAGACGTTAAAACCCAAGTTACTCACTCTTCTTCCATGCATCTTTGAGTGTGTTCGCCATCACCATCTTGCTGTTAGATTAGCTGCTTCAAGATGTATTGTGACGTTTTGATATTATATATATATTTTATTATTTAATTGATTGTATATTAATTAAATACGCGATTAGTCTAAGTGGGGACCACGTTAGGCTTAGGTTTGGTGAGTTAGGCTTGTTAGATAGGTGTCCTAACCCATAGCTAACCCAGGCCCAATTTAGTGGTATAATTCTTTTCTAATCCAAACTCCTATCTTCTTAGAAAAGAAACTCTATTATTTTTAGACTTTAAGTCAGATTACAATTCCTACTCCTATTTCCTATTTATACACCACACTCTTTTATTTTTACACACAATTCTCTCTTTTAATTTTGCTCTGGGGTAGCACCTTGGGCTTTGGCAATAGAGATTCTAGACCGTCTCCGTCAACCGCGGACCTCAGGCAAGTACTTAACCATAATTTGTAGATTTAATACTTGTGTTCTTTCTTGATTTGCTTGTTTATGCATGTAGAAACCCTTCGATGCCTTGATAATTGTTTTAATGATTTGGAACTTGCAGCAATGGTCATGGCTTTGAAAATGTGGCGACATTGAATTTCAGTACGGCGTACCATCCTCAGACTGACGGACAAACAGAAAGAACTAATCAGACACTGGAAGATATGTTGCGAGCCTGCGTATTAGATTTCGGTAAGGACTGGCAGAAAAGTTTACCGTTATGCGAGTTTGCATATAACAACAGCTACCACTCAAGTATCGGCATGGCACCATTTGAAGCATTGTATGAACGACGTTGCAGAACTCCAATCTGCTGGGAAGAAATAGGTGTCAAGAGTTTCCATGGACCATCTATCGTTAGCAACACCAGTGAGAAAGTCAAGCAGATCCATGATCGATTAAAGATTGCTAGAAGCCGACAAAAAAGTTATGCAGATCAAAAGCGAAGAGATCTTCAGTTCGAAGTGGGTGACCATGTGTTCCTAAAGGTTTCACCAACCCGCGGAACATTAAGATTTGGGCAGAAAGGGAAGTTATCCAGAAGGTATATTGGACCATTTGAGATCTTGGAGAGAATTGGAGAAGTTGAATATAGATTGGCACTTCCAACGAAATTGTCAGGGGTACACAATGTCTTTCACATTTCAATGTTAAAGAAATATATCTCAGACCCATTGCATGTTCTTCAGTATGAGCCGTTAGAGTTGCAGTCAGATGCTACATATGTCGAACGGCCTAAACAGATTATCGACACTAAGGAACAAGTTTTGCGAACCCGAACGATTCATTGGGTGAAAGTGCAGTGGGAACATCATAGTCCTCGAGAAGCTACTTGGGAACTCAGGGATCAAGTGAAGAAGTTATGCCTGCATCTCCTTCCAGAGGTATACTGGTCATTTGGAGGACCAAATGTTCTAAGGGGGAGAGAATGTGACGTTTTGATATTATATATATATTATATTATATTATTTTATTATTATTTAATTGATTGTATATTAATTAAATACGCGATTAGTCTAAGTGGGGACCACATTAGGCTTAGGTTTGGTGAGTTAGGCTTGTTGGATAGGTGTCCTAACCCATAGCTAACCCAGGCACAATTTAGTGGTATAATTCTTTTCTAATCCAAACTCCTATCTTCTTAGAAAAGAAACTCTATTATTTTTAGACTTTAAGTCAGATTACAATTCCTACTCCTATTTCCTATTTATACACCACACTCTTTTATTTTTACACACAATTCTCTCTTTTAATTTTTCTCTGGGGTAGCACCTTGGGCTTTGGCAATAGAGATTCTAGACCGTCTCCGTCAACCGCGGACCTCAGGCAAGTACTTAACCATAATTTGTAGATTTAATACTTGTGTTCTTTCTTGATTTGCTTGTTTATGCATGTAGAAACCCTTCGATGCCTTGATAATTGTTTTAATGATTGGAATCGGAGACTGGAGAAGATCTTATTGGTTTTTCTTATTTTAATTTTTTTAGTATCACCGTTGACCCACCCAATCTACCAACGATGACCGGACTTGTCATAGGTTTTCGGAGGCAAAACCATGAGACCTGTTACTGTGTATTGATCAGTGGGGCCCACTATCCTAGCTAGCACCTTGGGTGTGTAGCGAGAAACCCATTGTTTCTGGAACTGGGTTTTGAGTTTTGTCATGAATAGTGGGGGCAGTTTTGTTCTTGATATGCATGCAGAGAGAAAGATCTCTTTGTTATAAGACTTTTTATAACTTTGAGTGTGACATCACAACATGAGTTTTTTTTGTAAGATGAAAAAGAAGTATTGTGTATAAGTGTTGACCCAGACTTGTTTTGGAAAACGGATTCCCATGTGACACAATTTTATAACTTGTCAGACCTTTCCCATGTAACCCATTAGTTTTTAGAATTTTAAAGGAAAGGTTCTGTGTTGTTGGTTTTCTACTTGGACATGAATTGGAAAGAATGGTTTTGTGTGGAATGAAGTAGGAAACGTATTGGACCCATAGGAATAGGAATGACTTGTGATGATGTCACCTCATTGTTACATGAGTATAGGACCTATGTGGTGGGATTATAGGAGAGATGTGATGATGTCACCTCATTGTTACATGAGTACAGGACCTATGTGGTGGGATTATAGGAGAGATGTGATGATGTCATCCCATGTGACCATAGGTTTCATAAATTAAAAATAAAGGCCCTAGTTTATTTATAAAACCAACTTAGACCTCTTGGTTTATTTTGAATGTGAAAAATGTTTTAGATGGGATCCTCATGTTTTTCTAAAATTATAAACTAAGATTGTGATTTATCATTATTTTTTTTTACAAATTAAATATTAAATGATATATTTGGTTTTAAAGTGTTAAATTATATTTTTGTATTTTATTAATCGGATTATTGGACCGAGTAAATACCATCCGGGCAAACGGTATATTACTAATGTGGGGTTTAGTGCCTTATATGACCTCGAGGAAATCCTAATGGATATGAGCTCAACTCATTTTTTTATTGAAAAACCCTTAATTGGGTCTATGCATCATTGATTGAGAAAGGATGTGTTGGTCTTTTATCTATTTAGAGATTCTTGTGGTTGTTGGGTACAGGACCTTATGTTTGACCTTAGGATTGACTTGTGATTATTCCTTGACCTTCGGGTTTGCATATATGATTGTGATTGATGTTGGTCTATTAGCTGCATACCCTATGTGGATTGGATATGGACTGTGATGTGGCTTGGTATTTGATTGAGATATTGTAGAGGTTTATTCGAATGATTTGATTGGTATTCGATTGTGGATTATTGTGCAGCCAGCCCTTCACTTTGACTTAGGTTTCTGTGTCAGAGCTTTACAAATCACTAGGTTTATTTTATTTAGTTATTTTGTTTAAATTGTTTTGGAAACTTTAACCTTAAATATCCAACTAGTTATGTGTTGGTTTGATTTTTAATATTGATACCAATTGATTTAATGCTTCCGCAAATGTTTTATTATGACTCACCATGTTTCGAGATTTTTGTGGGTCCATATTTGGGAGCTTGTGTTGCATTAAACACAGAAAATTGAATATTTATTCTTATTTTTCACGTTATCCCTTGGTTGTATTTTGGGGACGTGACATGTATTGCCTCAATGGCCAAGACAATGGCAACCAGTGTGATGGAATTGTGATTGAGAGGGTAATTCCTATGTTGGGGCACTCCGATTCTGTTCATGCTAGACAAGGTGTTGTTATGCTTGTAAATTTGCTTGTCCAAGGATTGGGAGTGGAACTGGTACCATATGCTCTTTTACTCGTTGTCCCTCTTCTTGGTTGTATGAGTGATTGTGATCATACTGTCAGACAAAGTGTGACACACAGCTTTGCTGCTCTTGTTCCTTTTCTGCCGTTGGCAAGGGGCCTCCCACCTCCGGTAGGATTGAGTGAGAGCTTTGTTAGGTTTTTGTTTATTGCAATTTGATGGATGCATCATTCATTTTATTCATCATTTGAATTCACACACATGCATTGATTTAGAAAATCTTGAAATCTTGATTTACACATGCATTGTTTTAAATCTTGTAAATCATATGTTTCATGCATGTTTTGGTTTTAATCTTGGATGCATTCAATTTGAAAAAGAGTTTTATAAATCAAGCAAGCCTATGGTTTTAAAACTTTCTAATCATTTTAGGCTTTTTATATTTCATGATTTTAAACCTCTTAGAATGATTTAAAATCATGTTTCCATGCTTGATTTAATGGCCCAAAAGAATCCCCTCAAGAATCACTTTAAAGTATGAGAAAAAATGGGAATTCTGGTCCCAGGGTCGACCTACAGTGTACCAGGTCGACCTGCCCATGGACCAGGTCGACCTGGCACACTGCAGGTCGACCGGGCAGAGGGCCGTTGGCTCTCCAACGGTCATATTTGTGACCGTTTGTATTCGGTCGACCGGGGATGGTATGGGGTCGACCGAAGACACGCTGATACTCACTTTTTGAGTATAAATATGAGTTCATTCCCATTGAAAAGTTGTTGATCAAAGTGGAACTCTTAAGCCTTCTTGAGGTGTTTGAAGAGAAGAAAAAGGGGATGAACTTAGAGAGACCAAGAGGGTCATTAGCAAAAGCTAAAGCTTGGATTAATGAAGTTAAATCACCAAGTAAGCCTTTGCTTTTCTTAATCATTGTTTTATGCTTTGTTAAATTATTGGTAAATGATTTTAGCATATAAACTATGATGTGTTGAATCCTCTACTTCCTTAATCTTTGATTTAAGTCATAGGATTCTTCACCCTTGATTTCAAACCAAGTTTTGTTTTAAACTTTGTAAATCATGCTTAGCCAAAATCTTTGATTTCTTTATAGCATGATACATTAACTTGTTTGAATCATCTTTGTTGTTTTCATTCATTTGATCTTTAGTTAAACTTTCATTTTGAAAACAACATTGCATATGCATCACATGTTTAGGATAAATTAATTTCATACAACTTGTGTCATCTTGATTTTCATAAATCATTTACAAGTTAGTATTTTTGTATATGTGATTTGCATAACACTTCAATCAAACCTTTTTATGAGCATTAAACTTTTGAATTGCTTTAAGCTTAAAATAGATTGAGCTTAATTTTAATCTTGATTGAAGTTTTCACACACACACACACACACCTCATAAGCATTCATCTTTGTAATCCTTAGTGTTTGTGTGAGTTTGTTATTCACTTTCATATCCGCCTAATTTAGAGGCAATTATATTGAGCTTAAATTGTAATCTCTTAGAGTGTTTTGTGAAGACACTTTCTTTGAGAAAAATCTATTGTTGTAAGGTTATTGCTTAGCCATTGAAAAGCATCTTGAATAGGTTGTTGTTAAGCCTTAAAAAACAACATTGTAAGGTTATTGCTTATCCTTGGAAAGCATATTGTAGAGGTTATTGCTTAGCCTTTTGAAAAGCATAATAGTGGAAATCCGGTGGGGTGTTGAGTCACAAGCCGGTAGTGGATGTAGGCATTGAGGCCGAACCACTATAAATCTTTGTGTAGTGGTGATTGCTTTTGTGGTGATTGTTTCGTTTAGCTTCCGCATTATGTATGTTAATCATCACATGTGACTAGTTTGTTTTAAAGAAATTAAAATTGGTCATAATTAGTCATTAAGTGTAGTTCACCCTATTCACCCCCCCCCCCCCCCCCCCCCCCCTCTAGGGTTAGGATCCCCAGGACTTTCAATTGGTATCAGAGCCTCGTGCTCTATATTAGGATCAAGTGTTTGGAACTCTTGATTAGGTGTAAAAACCTAGAGTTAAAACCCTAGTGTTGTGCCTCCATGAAAATCATAAGAATGGATTCCACTAGTTTAGACTTTGTAGATTCTTTGGTAGATTCTTCTAGACCCCTCCTTCTTCCCACTATTGGAGATTCAAACAATGAATTTAAAGAATCTCAATTTGAATTAAAAGAGGAAGAAAATGATGAAAATGATAATGACATTGAAAAAGCTTATGAGGATTTGTGCACATTATCCTTAGAGCTTTCTAAGAAGAATAGAAGATTAAAAGAAGAATCTAAAAGACTAAATCAAGAATTAGTCTCTTCAAAAGATGAACTTAGAGAAAAAGAAGAATTAATAAATTGTGCAGAATCTAAGTTCATGATCTCTTTGCATAATCTATCTAATATTAAAGATGACCTAAGAGAATCAAAGATAGATTGTGATAATCTTAATAAGGAAAATTCTAAACTAAGAGATCAATTAAAAAGGCAAGATGAAAACATTAACAACCTAGAATCCAAGTTGAATATCTCCAAGGAAAATTTATCTAATGCTCATATTAAGATAAACACTCTAGAACTTGGATCCAATGTTATTAATGAAATTAAATTTGAATTAAAACTTGCCCTTGAAGAGCTAAATAAATTTAAGGGAATTGAACAAGAACTAACAAAAGTTAAACTTGAAAATTCTACCCTTAAAAACCAAGTCACTCAACTTGAAACCTACAAACATAAATATGAGTGCAAATTTACCCATAGTGAAGAAAAATTTGAAAAGTTATTTAAATTGGGTAAATCAAAAGGAGATAGGACGGGTCTTGGATTTGATAGGAATATTTCTCATGACCCTAAATTCACCAACACTTTTGTGAAAGGTGAGTCCTCATTCTCTAGTACTCATTCCTCCTTGCCCATGACTAAATGCAATTATTGTGGCATTGAAGGACACTTTAGGTTTGAGTGCAAACTAAGGAGAAGCCATGTGTCTAAATCCATTTTTGAACCAAAGAAAGTAAAATCAATCTCTATGATGGATAAGACACTAAAAATCAAAGAAGACTCCAAGAAGACTAAATAAGTCAAACCAATTAAAAAGGAGTCTCACAAGATAGATTCTAAAAAGCTTAAACAAGTTAAACCAACTTTAAAAGAGTCTATCAACAAAAAGCTTCTCAACCTATCTCCCATATCTCAAATAAAAGAACTTTTGAATAAAGTTGCAAAGTTAAATTTAAAATTCAAAAGTCAAATTAAGGGAGGAGTTAAGAAGAAAAGAAAAATGAATTCATCCCCTAAGAAGAAAACTCACCAACCCCAAAAGACTAATCACCAATCTAAGCTAAATTTAGTCAAATCTAAATATCAAGGTGATAAGTCTAAGTTAAAAATTTATCAAGTCAAATCTCCTAGTGTTGGTGGAACTTTTAAGATAGACCTCAAAGACCAACCCTCTCAAGACCTTAGGTGGATTCCAAAATCTATTTACTTAGTCAAACCTTAAGGCCTTGGACCTCATTGACCAACCTATCCTTTATAGGTAAATCTTTTTGTTGGTCATGATTGCATATGCATTTTTGTTCTTTCATAAGTTACATTTCTTAAAATGCATTGTTCCCTTATGATCAATTGATTTTGTCTTCATGTACTTATCTAGTTTTACATATCATGGTTTTCAAAATCATTTGATTATATTTTCAACATGTTAGATTTGCTTCTTGTTCATTTAGTTATATCTCTTGCAACTCTATACATGTTCAATTGATTATGGTTTCAAAGCTTTATTAGCTAGATCTTTCATAATCAATTGATATTGTAAAATCATTTGTTTGGATGTATTAGTAAGATTTGTTTTGAAAAACAAATGATTTGAAACAATTTAGGTTTTCCATAGATTTCTAAGTTATATTTTCATATGGAAAATTATTGTTTTGAAAAACCAACTTGTATGTGTTTCAAATAAGTTATATCTTTTAAAATACAAGTTGAAAAAGTGTTATCTTCAAAATCATACTTTTTATGCTCATTGTTGGATTTTGTTTATTAAAATGATTTGAAGATTGTATGATTGGAAATGCTTTAAAAACATTTTTAGTTGTAAACATCAAAGCATGTTCCTTGTTTTCATTTCCGCATGCATTTAGTTATCTTAACTTAAATGGAAATGAATGTTGTTATAGGCAATTTTCATCTTTTAGTTTCATTCTTTTCATATGCAAATGTCTATTAGTTTCTTGTATGGTTGTGATCTTATTTACTTTTGTAATAACCATACTAGAACCCAAAAATCCACCTTTTGTGCTTTCTAGTCATTATATTTGAAATGGATGGTTATGATGTTGATTCATGTGTAATTTTCTTATTGGTATCATTCATTAAACATGTCTCAACTTCATAGTAGTGTTTAATCATATGAACCTCTTTGAAATCCATTCCTTGTATTTCATAGATTGTTTGATGGATTCTTAGTTGTTGAATTCATATGATTTGACACTTTTGTAAATTGCATGCTCTACCAAGTTATATATATTTCTAAATACAATTTTTCTTGTTCATCACTATGCTCATTAGTTATATCATTTAAAGTGATGAATATCCTTTTATGATGCTTGATTTTGTAATTGTCACATTCTATTAGCATCATAATTTTCATGTTTGCCTCCTCACTTGCACTTATAGGTATATCTCATGACCACCATATTTATGTATTCATAATCTTGGTTGGTTAATGGTTGAGGTAGGCTTCATGTTTGAACTTCATTTCACTCATCTTGTACATGATAGTCATATTTTATGTTTGGATGAAATGATTTCAAAAATATTCATAGCATATGACTTTCATAGTTATATTGATTGATGCTATGTTTAGTATATCCCAATGACCTTGCCCTTTACTTTGGTAATTTGATCATATTGAACTTTATAGTCAAATATTTTTATCAATTGAATCTAAACCTTCACTTGAAGTTAACCCTCAATTGGTTAAACCATCTTCTTCTTGTACCTATTAGTTAAATCCTTGTCAAAAGTTTGACAAAAGAAGAGTATGGATTGAGGGGGAGTAAATCTTCATAGGAAGTATTAGTTTTGATCAAATTCACCCTTATTGGCTCTTGATACCCTTATAGCTTATTACCCATGCATGATGACCTGTTATGTACTTCATTTTCGATTTCCTTTGTTAACAGGTGCTACTAAAAGGTATTTTCCTTGTTTCATGTGTGTAGGTACCCCTCTTCAATTGATACCTTTGCAATTTAATGGCAAAGGGGGAGAAAGTTCTCAAGCTTAGTGGCAAAAGGGGAGAAAGAATTAAGGGGGAGAAAGTGCTAAAGGTGGAGAGAATGCACATCTTGCCAAAAGGAGAGTGCATGGTCAAAGGGGAGAAATGAAGAGAAGAAAGCTTGGGAGCTAAAGAAGTTGCTTGGCCAAAGAAAGGAAGATGAAATGAAAGCTTGAAGAATGATCAAGTTCCAAGCATCAAGAAGAATGAAGAATGAAGATAGAGCCCAAGCTAAATGAAAAAGCATCCAAAGAAGATTTCAAGCCTAGTCCAGCCAAGGAGGAGCTGAAGACTTAGTGTGAAGATTTAGTGTGAGCAAGGTTTGCCAACATATTGAAGGTTTGCCATCAAATTGCAAAGGGGGAGATTGTTAGGTTTTTGTTTATTGCAATTTGATGGATGCATCATTCAATTTATTCATCATTTGAATTCACACACATGCATTGATTTAGAAAATCTTGAAATCTTGATTTACACATGCATTGTTTTAAATCTTGTAAATCATATGTTTCATGCATGTTTTGGTTTTAATCTTGGATGCATTCAATTTGAAAAAGAGTTTTATAAATCAAGCAAGCCTATGGTTTTAAAACTTTCTAATCATTTTAGGCTTTTTATATTTCATGATTTTAAACCTCTTAGAATGATTTAAAATCATGTTTCCATGCTTGATTTAATGGCCCAAAAGAATCCCCTCAAGAATCACTTTAAAGTATGAGAAAAAATGGGAATTCTGGTCCCAGGGTCGATCTACAGTGTACCAGGTCGTCCTGCCCATGGATCAGGTCGACCTGGCACACTGCAGGTCGACCGGGCAGAGGGCCGTTGGCTCTCCAACGGTCATATTTGTGACCGTTTGTATTCGGTCGACCGGGGATGGTATGGGGTCGACCGAAGACACGCTGATACTCACTTTTTGAGTATAAATATGAGTTCATTCCCATTGAAAAGTTGTTGATCAAAGTGGAACTCTTAAGCCTTCTTGAGGTGTTTGAAGAGAAGAAAAAGGGGATGAACTTAGAGAGACCAAGAGGGTCATTAGCAAAAGCTAAAGCTTGGATTAATGAAGTTAAATCACCAAGTAAGCCTTTGCTTTTCTTAATCATTGTTTTATGCTTTGTTAAATTATTGGTAAATGATTTTAGCATATAAACTATGATGTGTTGAATCCTCTACTTCCTTAATCTTTGATTTAAGTCATAGGATTCTTCACCCTTGATTTCAAACCAAGTTTTGTTTTAAACTTTGTAAATCATGCTTAGCCAAAATCTTTGATTTCTTTATAGCATGATACATTAACTTGTTTGAATCATCTTTGTTGTTTTCATTCATTTGATCTTTAGTTAAACTTTCATTTTGAAAACAACATTGCATATGCATCACATGTTTAGGATAAATTAATTTCATACAACTTGTGTCATCTTGATTTTCATAAATCATTTACAAGTTAGTATTTTTGTATATGTGATTTGCATAACACTTCAATCAAACCGTTTTATGAGCATTAAACTTTTGAATTGCTTTAAGCTTAAAATAGATTGAGCTTAATTTTAATCTTGATTGAAGTTTTCACACACACACACCTCATAAGCATTCATCTTTGTAATCCTTAGTGTTTGTGTGAGTTTGTTATTCACTTTCATATCCGCCTAATTTAGAGGCAATTATATTGAGCTTAAATTGTAATCTCTTAGAGTATTTTGTGAAGACACTTTCTTTGAGAAAAATCTATTGTTGTAAGGTTATTGCTTAGCCATTGAAAAGCATCTTGAATAGGTTGTTGTTAAGCCTTAAAAAACAACATTGTAAGGTTATTGCTTATCCTTGGAAAGCATATTGTAGAGGTTATTGCTTAGCCTTTTGAAAAGCATAATAGTGGAAATCCGGTGGGGTGTTGAGTCACAAGCCGGTAGTGGATGTAGGCATTGAGGCCGAACCACTATAAATCTTTGTGTAGTGGTGATTGCTTTTGTGGTGATTGTTTCGTTTAGCTTCCGCATTATGTATGTTAATCATCACATGTGACTAGTTTGTTTTAAAGAAATTAAAATTGGTCATAATTAGTCATTAAGTGTAGTTCACCCTATTCACCCCCCCTATAGGGTTAGGATCCCCAGGACTTTCAAGCTTGTCTAGAAATACAGAAGACGCACAATTTCTAGGGCAACTACTTGATAACTCTCATATTAGTGATTACAAGCTCTCAACTGAGTTGAAAGTTACTCTAAGAAGGTACTTACAGAACTGTTATTTAACTATTGGATGTTCAAACTAATTATCTATACTGCCGAACCTGTTGGTGCGATGCAAGCTATGATGCCCAGATGCAGGAAGCAGAGTCGGCCCTGGGGACAGCCCACACAGGCGGCCGGCTGGGGCCCTAAAATTTGGCCCAAAATGGGGGCCCCAAGCAGGGGCGGCGCTACTTGGTTAGTAGTAGGGTCAATTGGCCCCACTGAGATGTGAAATGATATTAAAAATTTTTTTATCCCACTCAATTTAAAAATTTGACCCTACTGACAGTGAGCCACTGTAGCACTTAGTTAATTTTGGAAAAAAAATCAATGTTTAGATGATAAATGTGTTACAATCAATACCCCAATTCCCGAAAATATGATATTCCCATAAATAAAACCCTAATTACTCCCCTTTATCTCAGCCATTCAACCCTTGGAAAGAATAAAAGAAGCAGCAGTAGAAAAGGAAGAAAATCTTTCTTGCTGAACCATAAAAAAAAAAGAAAGAAGAGGAAGAAGTCCAGCCGGCCGGAAGAAGCAGGTCCGTCGGCGTCGTTTGCAGCGTAAGCGTGCAGGCTACAGCGTCTCCCTCTCCACTCCAGTGCTCTTGATCTCTCCTTTCTCTCTGGTTTCTCTATTGTTTTCTTTCTTTTTAGGTCGGTTCTCTCTCTCCTGCCCTCTTTATTCTCATTCTACTGTATCTATTCTATTCAACTTTTTTACAACTATGTCCCAAGAAAGATTAAATGGATTAGCTATGTTATCTATTGAAAAGTCTTTGGTAGAAAAGCTTGATTATGAAGACTTAATTAGTGATTTTGCAGCTAGAAATGCAAGAAAGACGTCGTCACATATTAAAGCACACTTTCTTCCACTAGCTTCTGTGAAGCAACGACGTCGTCAGATATTAGAGCACACTTCCTTTCAAATTTTATCTTCTGTGTTGCAATGACGTCGTCACTGACCATTGCAATCGAAAAAAATGATGTGTGTATTGGTTTTATGTGCGAGCGCAATACAAGACATGGACATACAAGCTTCGTTTCTTGCCATAAAAAAGCACATAACTTGGCATTCAAATATTCATATTAATCAATCATCATCAATATAAAATGTTGATCTTTCAAAATCATCAATCCACATAAAAAGTCACAATCATCAATAGCCTTACAAAATAAGTTGGTTGGTACGAAATAAACCCCAACTCTTTCTCCATTACAAAATATTAAACATCACTCCACAGCTGAAGCATCTCGAATTGTATCATCTCCACTAGTATCTGTTTGGCCTTCTAGGGTACCAAGTTGTTTGTTGTGAAACAGAAACACACAGAAGTAAATCTCCCAGAATAGAAAATGTTTGCCTTCTAAATCTATACTACACATGTTGACTGCACAATAGTGGATCGATCAGATCCACTTTTTCTAGGCTGGCCACCTTCTTTCACCTCTTTTGTATTGGTGTCCCTCTTCAAATTCATATTTAGCTTATCCTCCATTTCCGTAGCTTCTCGAATTTTCCTCTCAGAATCCAAAGCTCCCTTATGTGCTTCATCCACTCTTCTTGAGGCCACGAGTCTTGCCTGTATCAAAATAATAGCAATATTATACCATTTACCAGAACTAGCTCATTGAATTCCAACGAAAAATGAAGGGAAACAAAAGATTCATTTGCAAACAGGTTATGATTTTAAAACACCAGATCACCAATTCACCTAATGAATACGAAAATAGCAAAGAATAACATCAGGCACTGCTTGTCAATAACATCAGGCACTTGCAAGCAAACTGTAATTAGGGAAAATGTTAATAGGTTTGAGAGAGAGATATCTCTGATGCCCATTCCCACATGACAGAACTGAAGAAAACAGAGGGAGAGACTTATCCATTTTCAGTCCTGCAAGTTCAGTCCTCATTCTAATCATGCAGAATTTGATAGTCAGGTCAAATAAGACCATGTTGGACGGGTTCTATCTAACTTTTCAAAATACAGCGGTATCATTTTAATCTTCAACACCACAAAAAACAAACACAATCTAAGGAAAAAGAAAAAAAAAAACAACAACAAGGTCTAATATAATCACAACAATCTCTCTCAATCCATAACCATATCACTCAATCCATAACTATATCAAATTTCCTTCAATCATCTATCCAATCAAATCAAATCCAGCTGAAACCTAAATCTCCAAGACAAACTGAATTTCTCATTTCTCCAAACAAATAAATCATCAATTGAAATAAGAAATCTAAGAACAAGAGGAGCAGCAGATACTTGAAGATCAAAAAGGTGAAAGGAATCTATCTACTCACTTCATCTCTGCTGGATATCTAAAAATCAAACCACTAGATCTTCGACCGTGGCGATGTACGGAGTTGGTAAGTTCCATAAAATAGAAACTGAATCATGCAGAGAGGAGAACGGATAGGAAGCATCCCGCCAAACAAACAAGTATACGGGATGGATGGATGAAGCCGGAAGTTTCAACGAAGAAGAACAAGGAGGGAGGGAGGAGCGTGCGCGACACAGAGTCCGGCCACCTCTGGTCGTGTCGGAGCAGGTGCGCTTGCATCCCATCGCAGAAGGTCGGGTCGCCATCCCTAGTAGCAGTTGCAGCAAAGAAAATTGGAGATGAAAGATAGGGTTTCGAAATCGGGAGACTTGGGGGATTTCATTCTGTCCATGTTGAACACAAACATGGATTTTCCGTGATAGCACAGATACACGCTATGGCGTGCTGAAAGAGATGGGTTGCGGGGGGGTTTCGTCGGAGATGATGGTGGCCGGCGGTGATGGTGCCGATGGTGGTCGCGGACGGCGACAGGGAGCTCCGGGAGCATGGTTGGGTGAGGGAGAGATAAGTGAGAGAAATGAGAGATGGTAGAAGAGAGGAGCTCAGTCATGGTGATGGCAGCGGCGTTGTCCGACGGCGGCGATGGAGCGAGGAGAGGGAGTGGAGAATGAGAGAGAGTGATGAGCGGAAGATAATGAGAGGGATGAGGGCTGCTGTGTTGTGGAGAGGGGTAAAGGGGAGTGGTCTAAAAGAGGGAATGGGGGAAAACGATGGGAGGAAGATGGAAAAAATAGGAAAAATAATGTTTCAGGAGCGACGACGTCGTCACTTGTTTCGATCATTAATAAAAAAAACGGAAGTCCGTGCCATATTTACTACTAGCCTATTTTTTGTTCAAAAAGTCTAGGGCGCCCGATTTTTTTGGCATGAATCGGAGCCCGATCCTAGCTGGACTCCAGCTGGACTCCAGCTGGGACATCATTTTGAAGAACGGAAGACTTTCTTATTGTCATTTGACCAGAAGACTTCCCTGACGCAGCAGATTGAATTATTTTTATTATCCATCCCTGCCTTGCAGCCGACCACTTCAGCTGCAACAATGATCGGCCATACATTTCCCATGACTACCGGCCAGCTCCCTGTGCATAGCCAGCCACCAGTCTCCTTCTCTTTCTCCTTCTTCCTGCACTACCCTCAGCCATCAGTTCCTTCTCCTTCTTCTTTCCCTGCACTGACCTGCACAGCCTCAGTCTCCTTCTTTTTCTCCTCCTTCTTCCTGCAACGCCCTGTACTGACCGGCCAGTACCCTGCAACATCAGCCCCTCTGCTGCTGCTTCTTCTCTTCTTCTCCTGGCTTCCAGCTCCCCTGCAACCTCTCGGCCAGCTTCCCTGCAGCTCATGGACACCCTGCTGGTCCCCTTCCCAGCGGCCAAGTGCGATCCTTTTCCCAGCGGCCCTGCAACATTCACCTTCCAGCGGCCATTTCTTCTTCTTCTTGCTGCAGCGGCCATCTCCCTTCTCCCTCTGCCTGGCCACTCCTTCCTTGCAAAACCAGCGGCCATCTCCCTTCTCCCTCCTGCCCGCGGCCACTTCACTTCCTCCCTCTGACCGGCCATCCCCTGCAAACTGCCAACGGTCAATCTGCTGTTCCTTCCTCAGCGGCTAAGTGCTGCCTTCCTCCCAGCGGATACCTGCTACATTTCTGCAGCGGCCACTCCACCTGCGTCACAAGCAGCCGCCACTTCTTCTCCCCTGATGCTGCCGGCCATTTCTCCCCTGCTCCTGCCGGCCATTTCTTCTTCTCCTCTTTTACACTTGATCAATCAAATGTTCTTGTGACCCACAAGATGGTGCATTATCTGAATCTCCCTGCGAACATCCTCCACATCTTCCTTCCCGATCAACTTCCTCTTCGGGATTGATTTGCAAGCATCGAGCGAACAGCATCCGATTTCGTCTGTTCACTGCGCACAGGAACAAAGCTCCTGTCACCCAATCGACCCATTTGAGTTGAACATTTATCCAATCGGCTTCCAGTGGGAGAACATGAAGTGGGTTTCATTACAGGACTGGAACTGATTCCATTTCTACAATTGTCTGAGGAAGAAGAAGAAGAAGATGATGAATCTAAAGAGAAAATGGTGAGTTGGGTTCTTCTGTTACTGTGTTGTAAGGTGTGAGAAGAAGAGGGGTTGCAGAAAAGGGAGAGTCTCGAAGAGGGATCTACGGTCGTGTTCCATGACCATGACCAAGCCCATGTCGAAGGAGATGAAGCCATGAAGCTTAGAGAGAGAGGTTTTCTTGATTTCCTCGTCTCTCTCTCTAACTCGTCTGCAGCAGGATATGAGTAGACTTTGTACAAAAGTCTTGTCACTGTCGGTAGACCGTGCTTACCAGCTGGAGTCCAGCTCACCGATCCAGCTGGACTCCAGCTGGGATCGGGCTATCAATCGGGTAAAAAAGTCGGGCGCCCTAGACGAATTGTTTTTTGTTTAGTGACCATCTTGGTCCTTTTTTAGGTAAAATCCTCAAAATTCTACGTCGTCCTTCACATATAAATTCCATTTTCGTTTTTCTAAACGCCGTCTAAAGCAAAAAAGAAAGAGTGGAAAAACAAAGCCCAATAGCAGAGATGTAACTTACAGCCACAAGCTTTCTTTTGATGTCAACACGTACACAGCAGTCAGAAAAGCAGTTATAGTTGCAAGGATGGCAACTACTGAGATATAATAGCATGTCTTTAACGCATGATAAACCTTGAATGCATCCTCGGAAACGGCACTGTCATAGACGAGAAGTACTGCGGCGGCCATAGAACTGCAAAAGGGAGAATATTTGAAAGCACAAAAGCCTGTAGCGCTGCGTTTCTCACGAAGACAGGTAAGCCTTCACGAGGGCCGAAACCATTTTACCATGGTTTCTTAGGAATTTTAAATCCATTCAAACAAATGGGCCCTCAGCAAGATTATGAATTGATTTAATCAGTAAATACATATTGCGCGCATTTAAACAAATGGGCCCATAGCAAGACAAAATGTTTATTGATTGAGAGAAATCAAAAGCATCCTAGATCAAATTGACATAAATTATTGGACATTATCTCTCCGATGAGCAAATAAAAATTCTACTATTCGAACGAGTAGTGGACATTGTCCTTCCAAAACAAATCCCATTTTAGTTTTTCTAAACCCCGTCTATAGCAAAAGAGAAAGAGTGGAACAACAAAGCCCAATACCAAAGATGTAACTGCCAGCCACAAGCTTTCTTTTGATGTCAACACGTACACGCAGTCACAAAAGCATTTATAGTTGCAACGATGGCAACCCCTGAGATATAATAGCATGTCTGTAATGCAATATGAATCTTGAATGCATCCTCGGAATAGGCATTGGCATAGACGAGGAGTGCTGTGGCGGCCATAGAACTGCAAATGGCGAGAATATCTGAAAGCACAAAAGCATGTAGCACTGCGTTTCTCATTAAGACAGGTAAGCCTTTACGAGGGCTGTCATTCTTGTATCCTCTCGGCACTGTAAAAGCAGCAGCAAAAGTGATTGTAGCCACTAGTGATGTGACAATAGGAAGTGATTGGGAACCGCTCCTGACAATTTAGAGGGCAACTTTGATTCTTTTATGGGGGAATCACACTGAATTTTTATCAGAAGATATAATTAGGATTAGGTGGTGAAGATTTGATATTGTTGGTTGAACCTAATTTTTCCAATCTTTTGAGATCTTTTATCAATTTCCAATGTTCCTTTTGTGCCCGTTTAATTTGTGTGGAAGTGAATTTCAAAAAATTCATTATAAAATGGCTCTAGGTATCCTATTTCAATCTTCCAAAAAAAAGCTCTATGTAAGGTCAAGACATTCACACAGAGAATACCATAATTCTCCAAATATTTTTTTTTTTGATCGGTAACGGTAAAATATATTAAAGACTTAAGAAAGGTACAGTAAAGAAGATGGAAAGAAAAGACATGCGAAGGTATTAGAGCTAAATACCAACACAAAACAACAAATTACAAAGGAGCAAGCAAAACTACCTCTCTTTCTACCCCCAACTTAGCCAAAGCATCCGCTATAATTCTCCAAATATTGTCCCCACCTAAATTCTAAAATGCTCTTGAGCATTATAAAACGTTAAAGGGGTAGAATTCCAAAGACCATTTATGGTTTTTTAAGTGGGTTGGGAACTTGGAATGCTAAGAATTTGCAATGAAACTAAAGCATTTTGAAATGGTAATGGGACAAGCCCTCAGTTTCATATTCCCAAGGATTGATCCTCGTCCGTTTGGTAATTTTACATGTAAAATAAAGTGTTGTAAAGCATCAAGTCAAGAGAGAATAAAATATAATGGGGTTATGATGGTATTTTATTTTTAGTTGTTTGGTATGAAATCTTTTTTGACTTTCTATATAGGAAAGTATAGTTTTTGGTCTTTTGGTGAAAAAGGGAATTTTTTTTACTTTTTTCTTTAAAAAAGATGGAGGAAGTTTTGAATTAAAGTGCTATTAATGTGACCCATTGTCTGAAAAATAGAGTCTTTACTTGACTTTTACTAATCTAGTAAAGTGCCAAACGGGTAGTCTTGAAGGTCGAAATATCACTCCTAGCTAGTGGCCCATTGTTGGAAAAAATTGGGCTTTATGTAAGGAATATTTGATATAAGGCTATATATAGACGGGATGCTTTTTAACTTTTCTAGGAATTAGTTTACTAACATGATTGCATGTTATCAATTTCCATCAAGGTTTGATTGATTGGATTCAAAATCATGGATCTTTGGCTTTTTGATTGTTTGATGTCTATTGATTTCTTAACGTTTGATGTCTACTACGAATACAATTTCATACAAACAAAGATGGCCTTTAAACTTAAAATAGGCATGCAACCATGAAAGAAAATTTATTAATATATATTAACCAAGGGCAATTTGATCCCAAAATCGTGACTTAATTTTGCAATTGATTGCTTGATTTTACTCTCAGTTTCGACTATATTTTAATTTTTTTCTTTTCAATTAAATAAGTATCAGCACAATCTGGCCGGCTTTCAGGTTCAATTTTGCAATTGGTTGCTCGATTCAATTCTAACTATATTTTCTCAATTATACAAGTGTCTTGCACGATCAAGATTCCTTGAGGCTGGCAATATAATATGGTTTCCTTTTGTAATTCAATTTTGAAAACGAAAATCTCACATGATTTGTATTCCCCATAATCAATTCAAATTCAAAATGACTCTTAACAAGTGCATCCAAACAGATCCTCATCAAGCATATAAGCCTGGATGGTCATTTGGTTCTGCAAAGGGCAAAAAGGTGGCCCAGTGTGGATCCTTGTGCTATCTAGAAACGAGAATAAGGCCTAGTCCTCGATGGTTTGGAATCCCTTCCTCTGCCCCTCATGGTCAATCTTTGGTTGGAAATTGATTCATAGGAATTTCCCTATCAGTTTATGGGCTCAGCTGATTGGGATTCCTTTGGCCTCATGCTGTCCTCTCTGTTTAAATGAAAGTGAATGAGATAACCACCTCTCTTTTAATGCAGCTATGCTAGAAGTCTATGGAGATGGACTATCTCCCTTGCTAGCTGCCCCACTATTTCTTTCTCACCCCATCTTTATGGGCCTCACTGTCCAGGATTACTGATTTGGGATCGGTTAGAAGGATTATGGGCGCAATCAGTGGTGGATCCCGGATTTCCGTTTGGGTGGGGCAGAAATTGGAGACTGCAGGTTAGTTGAAACGCATAACTCAATGCTAGATGAGAATAAGGATTTGGAATTTCATGTGGGGGCTAGCATTTGGAGAGTTTCAAATTCTCCATACATGAAATTTAAATGGGGGCTTCGGTGGGAGGTCCCTCAAAGCATGACTTTGTTGGAAACAGTCTACAAAAAAAAGTCATGCAGCCAAAGGTCATTTTCACATTTTCTCATGCCTAAAATGTCTAATTAACCTTTTTTTAAATCATATCCCATGATTAGTGGGATATCCCATTAATAATGGTCAACTACCATTTAATTGGTCACGATTAATGGAATCCAATTAAGGAGATTTTCAAATAAATTTCAAAATAACACAAATAAATTTCAAAAAATGCAATAAATTCTTAAAAAAGCAATAAAATAAGCAGTAATTTAAAAAGATGCAAATAAGTTTCAAAAGATCCAAATAAATTTCAGAAGACTCAAAAGATCCAAAGAAAACTCAAAAAATGCAAATAAATTTCGAAAGAGGCAAATGAATTTCAAAAGACGCAAATAAAATTCAAAAGACGTAAATAAAATTAAAAAATACAAATATATTTAAAAAAAAATACGAATACATTTGCCAAAACTAAGATAAATCGATTTTCCAAATTTCAGAAAAATTTGCCAAAAACTCAAGTATTTTGTCAAAACTCTGTTAAATTTATTTCAAAAAATACAAATAAATTTCAAAAGACACAAATAAAATTAAAAAACACAAATAGATCTAAGAAAATACAAATAAACTTACCAAAAACACATAAATATTCGTTCAAAAATCTAGTTAAATTTGCCAAAAACTCAGTTAAATTAGGCCATATTTTTCAAATTTAAATAAGTTTGTCAAAAACTCAGATAAATTTGTTTAGAACTCAGATAAATTTATTCTAGAACCTAGATAAATAGCGAAAAGCTCAGATAGATTTGTCCAGAACTCAGATAAATTTGAAATAAACTCAGCTAAATTTGATAAAAACTCAGATAAATTTGACAGAAACTCAGCTAAATTTGACAAAAATCTGATTCTGCAAACCGACACAACTGGCAGACCCTCATGGGACACGGAGTCCTGATTTAGTTGTTGTTTTAGATCGGAGCCTAAGAAGCAAATTGAAGAAGACGATCTCAGAGGAAGAGTTACAGACTTCGCATAGAAATGAAAGACGCTGCAGAAGATAGCCCCGGAGAAAAACGCGAGAGCCACTGTGCTTTCCAGCTCGAATCGCCTGGCTGTCCTTAGCCTTCTCGGCATTGGGAAACCGCCGATCTGCGTGCACCTTGATATTAGCTGTGGTCTTCTCCACGGATTCGGTGGAACCGGAGATGACAAGGGGGAGCTCAAGGACTAATTCGATGCGGTAGCCACTGGCAAGGACGAGAGATTGGACCGTCAATGCGGTGAGAGCGAAAGCAACGGCGAATCGCTTCTGATTAATGGAGAATCGGTTCTTGGAGATGTTGGAGTGGACAAAGTTGACGATGTCGGGATTAATAGCGGCCTTCATGACATCTTGAAGAGGAACGGTGTTGGATCCATTCGTGTCCATGTCGCCCTTAAGGGATTGGTCGTTGACAATAGGACGAATCGCTGCAACTGACGAAGCCATGGATGGAAGATTGGGTTTTTGGGATGGAAAAGACGAAGAAGAAGAAATGAAAAGGAACGTAAGAGTTGTTGTCGTCTTTGCGATTTCTGCAATCCAAAATCAGAAGCCCTTCTTCCTGCGTTCAGTTTCTGCGACGCGATGCTGTATGATCGACACTTATATGTGCAACTTTTAACCGCAAGACTACGGTGTTGTCAAGTAGTAAAGGACTAAAGAATCCGGATTATCGATCCCACGAAGAGAGGATGGAACAATAATGAATCCTATTTAAGTAGAATTGAACTAAGATATAGCTAATATAGACAATTGAAGTGAATAATTAAAACTAATAAACTATATGTGAAAAATGAAATTAAACTAAATGAAATGTAGAATAAAACTAAAATAGCAATTAGACTACTCTAATTATTAATCTAAAATATGAAATTAACAAGATCTAAGCTAATCTAACAAACTACACTAAACTAGTGGATGAATGGTGGTGGAAATAGAAGATTTAAGGTAAAGATGTGGTGTGAAATATGTATGACTTTAAAACAAGTGGTGTGAAGTGTAGATCTAACAATCTAGAAGTAAAAATAACAAATCAAATAAAGAGTTAAATTAATAACAATAAGAATAATAGATTAGACAATCCAAAATCGACTAAGTATATAATTAATTCAAATAATGCATGTTCTAATTCGATTCCCAAATCTACAATCCAATTAGCAATCTCTTACCTAATTGGATTGGATGATATAACAATAAAGACCAAATTAAAGAAAATCAAAGGCCAAAATCCTAAATCATCATCTAGCTATCCTAACAATAATTCATCAAAATCAAGGTATAAAAGATCAAAGATAAGGGCTCTAGAGCATGCTATGTGAGAGAACTTAATCAAATTAACTACAAAGCATCAATTGAGATTATATAAGCATCAAATGTAGAGATAGAGCATGAGAAATGAGAGAGATTAGCACAACTAGATCTAAAATTTACTAATCAATTAGGCACAAGTAGGGAATTTAAACTAAAACATGCATGAAATTTAACTAATCACATTACTTAGTTTCAAAAGGAGAGCATAATCCAAGAGCTTTAGCCACTAAACATCAAGAAAGAGCTCCAAATCTTCATTAATGATCTTCAATTACACACACTCTCTCTAGATTAGTTACAAAGAAGTTCCTAACTACAAAATAAAAATTTAGAAAAGGTAAAATAAAATTGCTAAAAGACACTTGCCAAAGATCTCCTTCTTCTCTACAAAAATATTCCAATTGCTTCCATGCTTTCACATGGATTGCTTCAATTTAATTGGTTGGAACAAACTTTCCTTCTCATATCCCGGCTTTTGATTGGCTCATATCCTTTCAAATGGATTTGTGCCAGGGATTTGAACCCATAACCTATTTCATAGGAACCCAAGTTCTAACCAATACACTAACCACTCCTTTGTGTTAGAAAATGACTTCTTTTATCCTTAAAGTCTTATGCTCTTATTTTGGAATTCTTCAACACTTTACTAAGATTTCTTCATGTAACTTCTTTATTGAAATCTCTTCTTGATACCTCGGGACACTAGCCGGAAGGTTGGGTAGTCGTGGGATCCACCTACACAAGAGAAATTACATAAAAATGCACTATAAATAATCAAATTTATGCATGATAATTCGATAATTCATTTAATGTGATAATGATAAAATCTCTGTGTAAAGAAAATGATATGCATATGAGATGCTGATAAAATCCGGACTAATGAAGGATAAAATGTGCAATATTTAACACTCATCACCGTACTCTGCCACCGGCCACAATCCGAACCAACAAGCCAGAGAACCAAAGCTGGAGAAGGAGAAGGAGTTATTTTGGGTGCAGAGAAGTTATCAACGAGGGAGAATACAAAGATTTGAAATTTGAAATTTCAAAATTTTATGCCTAAAATGGTTGAAAGGGCAATTTAGTCTTGAAAAATGAGATAGTGTGGACTCAGGGACCTAAGGCTGCAAAAAGTCTAGCTGAGTGGACCAGAGGCCTTAACAAGTTTTTGCTTGGATTGGAGGCTGGATACAATCCACTATAGAGACCTTTCGCTAATTTTGCCAATTTAAATCCTAGCAGAATTTCTCAGAATTGATGTCCAGAGAAAAGGCTGAATCATTGGGTAGGACGGCATTGACATTATTGCAAAAGTTATCTTGTAAGTTCTAATGATGCAGTAAAGAAGGAAATTAGCAATGATGAAATAAGAGGTATAAAAACAACAACACTGTTCAAATACAAAAAAAATACTAAATGTACCTAAAAGGCTAAAACCCATGTAAATTTTAGTTTACAAAAATTCCCACTAGCTAGCCTTGGCAATATGTTAGAACTTTCTATATGATAGCAAAGACAAAGAATTAGTCAAGGTAATAATGAAAAAAATGATGGAGAGTATTCATGTTGGTACCCAACTAAAACAAACAATCTTCTTTGAGGTGTTTATCAAACCAGAGTTGAATGATGATCATTTTAAAGATATCCATGTATAACAATAATAACCAATAATTGAAAGAACAAAGTACAAATAGAAAAAAGACCAAACAGAATATCAAGATAACTTAAATAGCAATCATTTCGAAGAGGTCCTTAATTAACAGGAGCATTTGAGCAACTATGACAAAATAAATGATTCACAGTCTAGTAGGGTTTTTTTACACTATCAACTCATCACACGAATAACTCAAATATTACAGAACAACAAAAATATTAATAATACTGCAGAAGTCAAAACACATGATTTGAACAATTTTAGTCTAGCATTGGAAAAACTAGGAGATCACAGGCATCTAATTCTCTTTGAATACGATTTTTTTTTTAAAATTCTCTAGGAATCTTTTGGTTCTAATTTTTGTCGCCAGCCACGATCTTTTTTTTTTTCTTTTTTTTTCTTCTAGCAGTTGAGCTTTTAGCTTTTTTAAATTCTGGGCTGATCTCCTCTTCAAATTGGTCTGGGGATCGGAACCGCTCTTGCCATTGGTGGCGACTGGGGACGGCTCCAGATTCTCTCAATGTGTCGCGGATCTGATGCTGTCATATGCATAAAAAAGAAAATTTAATGATTTAGTGTACTATACTTGATAGGAATAATATAAAAAATCATTGGCAGAATTTCAGAATCTCTCAAAATTTCCAAATGTTGAACTTAGAAAAGCATTCTGAATTCAAAATTTTAAATCATTCTAAAGTCTATTTCGATCATTTTGCTGTTGTTGATCCTTTTGGGATTTGTAGTTTTCTAACCGTGTTGATTTCCATTCAAAAATTCTAGAATGGGAATTAGAGTGTGCCCTCACTAGGGTGATTTTCTGGTCACATGTATCTTCAATTCGGTGGTTTAGGGCAAGCCATGTTGTTTGGACCCACACGTCTTTAAACATGGATCCTCTGCTGCCCATTTAAATCAAGAACAATGCACCTCTAACATTAATACTACCCCAAAATATCTTCTTTCTTGATGATTCAAATTTCGGTGAGATTATCTATTGCACACCTCACTATGGGGCCCACGGCTCCATTAAGGGGATGAGACTAGGGTGATCTCTTCATCTGGTTGGGGCCTACCTATTTACAAAATATGGCCCCCATTTGATCATCCTAACCCTTCATAAACAACCAATAAGTTTCAACCCTTAAAAATTGATCTGTCGATCTAATGGTGCAATCCATTTGATTGGGTGTAGGAAAAATGGGGTGGGTGTAATTTAGGAGGGTCTCGTGTGTGTGGACAATTTGGATGGGCCGTCAAGTAGGCCCCCCTCACCTGAGCACATGTGCTCATAATAACATGGGCCCTGTTTCTTGTTGAACCTGCTTGGCGATGGAACCGTAGGGATCGAAAGATCTTCCCACCACCTAACTTTGTATGGTGACAAAAGCTCGAATCATCATCCCAACCACTTGATCAATGACCAACAACATTTCACCGTATGAAATGAAAACACAGTCGACCCAATGGTCTAATTCATTTGGATGAGTGCCTAAGACGAGATTAGTGACTATCAAATGGGGTCCCTATTTTATGGTCTACTTGGATGGATCACTAGGTGGGCCTCACTAGGTATTTGGTCAGGTAGAGGTTTTTCCTATGCATTGATATTGACCATTTTTCACCTATCAAATGGATTGGACACCATATATATATATATATATGGGGAATATTCAAGTGAGAACTAGTTCTCACCTATTACATGAGAACTTTTTTGCGGTGCCCAACTAGCAACCCATCCAAACCTAGCAATCAATAGGGAACCATTTGATAGTTACTAATCCCAAGAATTGGCACACATACGAATGGATTGAACCGTTTGATCAAGGGTTTAATATTTTTTTGAATATGAAGCCATTAAACTTGTGGGTCACGGATGAAGGGGTTAGGGGCATGAGTTTGGGGTCAAACTTGATACTTGGGGTGGTCTCACATAGATCTTTCCATCCCCCCTGGTCCCATCCCCAAATGGGGCCCACAATTGGGCCCCACAAAAAAGTTCTCATATAATATGTGAGAACTAGTTATCACCTGAATTATGGAAATATTCAAGTGAGAACTAGTTCTCACCTATTACATGAGAACTTTTTTGCGGTGCCCAACTAGCAACCCATCCAAACCTAGCAATCAATAGGGAACCCTTTGATAGTTACTAATCCCAAGAATTGACACACATACGAATGGATTGAACCGTTTGATCAAGGGTTTAATATTTTTTTGAATATGAAGCCATTAAACTTGTGGGCACGGATGAAGGGGTTAGGGGCATGAGTTTGGGGTCAAACTTGATACTTGGGGTGGTCTCACATAGATCTTTCCATCCCCCCTGATCTCATCCCCAAATGGGGCCCATAATTGGGCCCCACAAAAAAGTTCTCATATAATATATGAGAACTAGTTCTCACCTGAATTATGGAAATATCTCACCTATTACATGAGAACTTTTTTGCGGTGCCCAACTACCAACCCATCCAAACCTAGCAATCAATAGGGAACCCTTTGATAGTTACTAATCCCAAGAATTGACACACATCCGAATGGATTGAACCGTTTGATCAAGGGTTTAATATTTTTTTGAATATGAAGCCATTAAACTTGTGGGCTACGGATGAAGGGGTTAGGGGCATGAGTTTGGGGTCAAACTTGATACTTGAGGTGGTCTCACATAGATCTTTCCATCCCCCCTGGTCCCATCCCCAAATGGGGCCCACAATTGGGCCCCACAAAAAAGATCTCATATAATATGTGAGAACTAGTTCTCCCCTAAATATTACCCTTACAAGATTACCTTTTTTTTTCTCTCATTTTGTGTCCTTTTTAAAAGAGTAACTCTCTTGTGATTTTGTGAATTTTAAAAGCATATTTTTAATCATTTTGTACTGCTTACTCCCAAGTCCCAACTCCATTCACTTTTTTTTTCTTTTGATTTGACACTGAAACTTTTTTTCAGTTTACTCTACTCTACAACCAAACATGAGATTTATGGATTGTAAAAGTAGAATCGTAAAAATCTAGTGAACCACCTTTAGATCACATCCATCAGAATAAGATAATCCTATGTCCAGGACAATAAATCCATCTAGTGTAGCTGGAACCTCCAAATTTGAAACTACTACTCAAGATATATGTCGTTTCATATCGACGGACATTTTCAGTATTTAACTCTAGAATAGAGTTGTCCTGCAGGAGATAATTCCTTTTCATAGGCCTAGGCCTGGGCCTGGCAATAGAATTTCTCTTGTTTCGAGCTCTCTACCTCTACTAGCTAGACCCAGTCTTACTAACCCACAAATATCCATAGCTGTGAGTGTGAGGCCTTCCTTGTAGCTCATTGTCAAGTCAACGGGCCCCTGATCAATCAAATCCTTCACGATGTCATGTTGATTGGTCAGAGTTGCCAGATGCGTTGGCGTGTTACCATCGTTATCAGGTTCATTAATCAGCTTCTTAAACTCCATCGAATTTTACTCGTCCAATGCAAAATGCAAAATAGTTTAGTCAGATATAGTGAATACGAAGACTCGAGAGAGTTATATATAAAATTTTTAAATTAATTAAAAAGGGGTAATATTCAGGTGAGATTTGTTCTTATATATTATATGAGAACTTTTTTGTAGGGCCCAATTGTGGGCCCTATTTAAGGATGGCTAATCTTGAACAGCCACATGAAAATACACAGGCGAAAGCAATGTTTAAAAAACTGTGATTTGGATTTGACTCATCCAATGCAAAACAGTTGAGTCAGATAGAGTCAATATGAAAACTTAGTGTTATATATTTATAAAAAAATAGTTTAAAAATGAATCAAATACTTATAAAATATAAATATACATTTACTTACATACATTCTTGATAATCAATTCAAGTTAATAAATTTATATATCCAAGAAAAAAATCTATAATAAGGAAAATAAAGAAAAAAAATATTGCTTATTACATAAGTTGTTAATTTTAATATTAAATGTAAAAGATCAAATATAAATTTTAAATTACAAACCAATCATCATGTATAAATTGATGAGTCCAAACCTCATGCATAATCGCTTAAAATATACATTAATTGTTTAAAATCAATTCTACCTATCAAATGGTTTAGAATGCAAACAATTTATTAAAATGAGGTGACTTGGCCATATCTCCCTTATATTTAACTCGATCCTTTGTCAAAACGAGATGACTCTGGAAAGCCAAGAGTCAACTCGGAGAGTTTTCCGACCTTAGACTAAAGGAGTCTACGATCTAGACATTCTATACCTTCTGCAACCGAATCTCTCTATTGCCTTTTCCAAACATTGACACAAGCTGGAGTCTATGAGACTGGCTACTGAGCTACCATATACAAGAGGGCTTAGGATTTATAATCATTACTAAAATAACAATTTAAATGAATGTTACGGGTTCTCCTATTTGAAGCCATAAATTAAATGCATAATGAATAAAGTTTCTTTTTTAACATATCCTTAAATCAACATCCAATAGACCAAACTTTTGTAGATTATTGCATACCAAAACTCTGTTGTATTGCTAGGCCAATGCAACCCCACAAACTTTGTCACTAGTTTTAATATAAAAGAAGTAGAAATTGGATAGGAATTAGGTCCAATTCTCTAATTGGGCATTGAGTAAAAAACCTTTAAAGATGCAATTGAGACCCATTCGGATTGGTTGAGCACCAGCCTTGCCAAGATTGTATCTAGGTAAACCCCAATATGAAACCTTTAAAAAAATGAATATTATCAGCTCATATCTTAAGCCTTTTAGAGAAGATAAAGGCATATTTCCAAAAGAAAATTACAAATTAGGATTATGTGGGATTAGGTAGCTTGATTTTAAGCCCAATAAGAATTTGTATATCCTTTTTTTATTTATAAGAATCGGATGTTGCATGTATGGCTTATAATTCTTTGAAAGAGACGCCATTCGGGGTGAAAAGTTCAAAGAAATAATAAATACATAAATTGTGGCAGGTGGCCCTTATTGTCCTTATGGGATTTAAGGGGATTTTTACTGTTAAATCCTCTATATTTAAATAAAGGATCAATTTGATAAGGAAATTATGGTCTGTTCCAGTAAATATAAATCTTGTTTTTCATGGTGAATCTAACAATTGTTGGATTACTCAAATCCGAAATGCATGCTCAATTCCTATAAATATTAATTTTTTTTTCTGCATGCTAAATCTAACAATGGGATCCGCTTTATTTGGAGTAAATTGTTCATGAGTGCCAATATAAGGGTATGTTGGGATGTTGAATTCATCAATGTGGGGCTCAATGCATGGAAATTAAAAAGTTGGAGCGCGTCCCACTTTTTAAAATTGATTCTCAGCAAGAACAAAAGCATTTGTCAACTCATTCATTTAATGTTTATACTGTTAAACTTTTAAACAAACAATAAAAACATTTAAGAATGAGTTAGAAAAGGAGGTCAAAGTCTTATAAGTGAGGAAATCTTAAATGGTAAAGTAAATAAAATTACAAATAGAAAACTAAGATAAGTACAAGTTTGGAAAGTTGAGCATTAGATGAAGTGAAAAATCTAATACTATTAAGATAAGTTAAAAACAGGTTACAAAAAGTCCAAAAAGAAAACAAAAGAAATGTCTCGAAGTGGTAGAAGATATTAAAAAACAGAAAGTCTAACATAGAAAAATGGTATGGTTTCTCAATTTGGGTTTGGTGAGACTGGTGGACAATACATAGATTGAAGAAGGTCCCAAATATCACAAAATTTCATTGAAAAGCAAAAGCAAAAGAAAAAAATCATCACTACTAATTAAATAGGAAGAACTTTTGCAGAATGATCCCCTTTTAAGTCCATGAAGACGTAACAATGTAATCTACAATCAATCCACTTCCCCTTGTCACCGACGATCTCTTCAATCCATGAATTCGCATATGCTCATCTAAAACTGTGATTTATTTAACCTATAATAAATGTTGGATTGAACTTAATATTTACCTTAGTGTAAAAAATTGGGATCGATCGACAACAATACTCAATCACATCTCAATGGACCCATTATATTGCTACTCCTGCAAGAAGACAACAACTGTGATGGAAAAACATACCTAATGGACCTTTAATTACTGCAATATGCAAAGGATTCTGCCCATCTGGTCCTCCAGTGCTGTAGTCTATTATTTTCCGCACAACTTTATTCAGCCCAGCCTCGGCAGCCAAGTAAAGCAGACTCTCTCCAGCCACATTAACCTCACGTTCTAGCCCATGTATCTCTTCAAATGCCAACAAATGCAGTGCCACTTCGCCGTGGCTCTTCTTTAGTGCCTCATGGATTGGATTACTACCTTCCAAGTTGCTTATCCTCAAAGCCACACCACCAGCCTGCCGCACAGGGTTTCCTTCCTCTAAAGCGGGTGTAAGACGCTTTGTGAGCTCAAGATGGCTAGCCCTGGCAGCCACGTGAAGTGGAGTGTCGCATTTCGCTGAGAGATGAGAAACGCGCACAGCTGGATCACCTTCTCCACAATAGTTTGATGGCCGAATTCAACTGCAATATGTAACACTGTATTCTTCTGTGGAGTGAGACAGAGAGTAAGGTTAGGCGGGGGTTCATTAGCTTCCACGATCCTTGTTAGGACCTTTGTAGGTGCAGAAAATAATGACCCACAATAAGGAGGGAGCCTTATAGGACTTATCCGAGAAGATGGTGCTGACTGGGAATGACTGGGTGCCGTCCGAAAGCCTGAAAGGGAAGAGCAAACGGTCAGAGGACCCTGGCCTGGGCGGCGCAAGGCTCTCCGATGCCAAAGTCAGTGTAGGAACTGGAACAATGGAAGGAGAGGAAGAAGAGAGACAGAGTAACGGCTCTGTGTATGAAAAATGGCGTACCTTAGATGGTGGTTTGGGCCTCTATTTATAGAGTTTGGAACGTATCTTTGGGAGATATTGTGGTGTGGGTCCCATGATTCGACTGGGAAGTCACGATCAGCCCACATTGCATTAATTGCGGTCCAATCCAGCCCACATTGCATTAAATGCCCGTCGGGTCCAGCCCACTCTGCATTAAATGCACGTCTTGTTGGGCCAGGTCGTGTTGGGCGCCTTTGGCGGTAGGGGTACCAGCGGATCTGCCCTCGGGCCCTGCCCTGATGTGGCTTCAGCCGCTGGATGCCGCCCTGTCAGGATCTGGCGAAGATTGTGGGCGGCTGGATGTCGCGTCTGTCCCACTGGCTCGTGCCCCTATCCCTCCACGTGCCTGGTGACGTGGGGGATGAGGGGCGCAAGTGAAGGTTCTCTCTTGCTTCGGCCTCTGTCCCGCTTCTTCAGCCGAGGTGGAGTTTTCTGCCGAGATGGCACCCGGGGTGGCTCAGCTGAGGTGGAGCTCCCCGCCGAGATGGCACCCGGGGTGGACCAGTTCGGCGCTAGTGGCCCGGAGATGCTTGACTTCGGCCGAGGCCTCTGTCTTGGTAGCCGGGGTGAGATTGGTGCCACGTGGATGGCACGCGGATGGCACGTGAGAGTGCTTAGCTTCATCTGATGGCTGCGATTAACTTAATCATGTGGTTCTGGAAATCTCCCCACACAATTGCCCCCTAGCTTTTGACCTCTGAAGTGTGCTAGCCTTTAGGGGTTGAAAGCTAGAAGAATCCGTCTGGGGATGCGATGATCATTACCTGGTGTCGCTTCAACTCTTTATGTCTGGTGTCGCTTCAACTCTTTAAAGCAATAAATGCCCTGCCCTGTTCGTCTTGGGAACCGAATTGACGGCTACACGCGTAGCTTCTGCGCTGATTGCGTTGTCTCATTGATAGGATGGGCACGGGCTTTGAAGTGCCTCTTCGAATTCGGAGGCGGTACCCAAATGAGGGTTCCCCTTCTACAAATAGGGGCGTCCCCTTCCTTTTCTCGCCTCTGATTCCTTTCGCCTTCGCCTTTACTTTCGATTTCTGCTCTGGTGCCTGAGATCTGTTCGAGGAGGACGACCGCAGAACGCGCCCGGATTTGCTCTTGATCTGCCTCTTCGTCCCTGTAAGTCGCTTTGTTCTTCTGTCTGGTTCTTGTTGGGGTTTTCGATTTCTAGGGTTTTTCTTCGTCGTCGTCCCTTCTAGACATTGGCACCCCTAGATTCAGGGTAGATTCCGATGAGGGCTTAGCCGAGTTTAGAGCTGCCTTCAACATTCCGGAGGGAGTCCTCCTAAAACCGGCGGACCTTGCCGACGCTGCCCTGTATCGCTGCCACGGCGGCTGGATGCCGTTCCCTCTGATCTCCGTGATCGAGGGTGGGGTCAGGTTTCCACTGCACCCCCTGCTTAGGGCTTGCCTTAGCCTTTGGTCCCTCGCCCCGGGCCAGTTGATGCCCAATGGCTACAAAGTCATCATGGGCACAGCGAAGCTGAACGAGATCTTGGGGACCAACCTAGGCCCTCACGACATCGAGGACACATATGATATCTGCAAGGCTGGGGAGGGAAGATATTATCTCCGTGTGAAGCCGCAGCGAAGGGGCTTCGTCCTAGCCTTGGAGGACTCAAGTAAGAATGCTGAGGAGGATTTCTTCTGTGTCTCGGGGGACTGGGAGTTCGGCCCAGGCGAAAGCAGGAGGCTGTCGGTCCCACGTCGCCCTGGGGAAGTCCCAAGTAATCATCACTGCTTTTCTCCTTTTTGCTTTGCTTACCTCATTGATGCCGAACTGATACTCTTTTTTGCCTGTTGAGCAGAGGCGGGTGCAAGGCGACGCCGAGCTGTTAGCGAAGGTTGGAGGAGGAATACCGACGACATCAACAAGGTTGAACGGTACAAGGGGCACGAAACCAGGTCAGCTTGGAAGCTGCTTGGGTATACGCCGAGGTATCGCGGCCACTACCAGAGGACCGGAGTACCTGAGGTGGACGAGACACACCCTGACCGTCCAACCGTATCAGTTGCGGTGTTTAGCGGGGTCCCCTTGACCGATTCCGTTGCCGACCGAACTGCGTCTGGTGCCGAGGCGTCTACTTCTGATCCGGAGCTGCCGGACTTGACGCAGATAGTGGACGCTTATCTCTCTGATCGAGGAGAGGACATGGAGGGGAGCTCGAGGGAGCCCGTCGTCAGGGACCTGGCTGCTAAGTTTAGGCAGAGGTCAGCGTCTTCTGGGGCCCCGTCGCCTGCCGGTACTCGTGCTGCTTCGGGTCCGGTGGGCGCTGGTGCTCCCTCTGCTCCTGCCCCCGCTCCGAGCGGAGGAGCCCGGCGACGCTCGCCGGACCGCTCGAAGGAAGGGTCCCTGCCCAGGAAGAAGTCCAAGGCGGGGGAGAAGAGTTCGAAGGCTGATCCCGCTCACGCCCATGGAGCTAAAGTTCCAGCCGAAAAGGGGGGCGAGAAGAGTGCGCCGAAAGAAAAGAGTGCGCCGGCCGAAAAGAGTGCGCCAGTCAGCAGGTCGACTGTCGGGCCAACGCGCGAGCCTCTCGTCTCGGCGGGGCAAGGGTCCGGATCGGCCTCCGGGCCCCGAACTGCCCCACCACCGTGGAAGCCGAGAATGGAAACTCAACCCGGCAGACCCCTGAACGTTGATGACCGACTGCTTGGGAATGCCGAGGTGATCGGGGCTCTCGCCAAGGTCTGTGCTCTGCCAAGAGACATGGAGACGCACGAGAGGTTCAACGATGAGAGCCTGATGGTCTCGGCGATCCAGGATAATCTTCTGGTAAGTGTTTGCAACGCTTCTCTTCATTCTTCAAGTGTCTTGGTCGAACCTGACCCTCTGTTTCCATTTGCAGAGCGTGCAGAGGCTCCTGACCGTGGTGGGAAGGAGCGATAAGAACGCGACGCGGGTCACTCGGCTGGAGTCTGAGAGGGACAAGCTGAGGAGGGAGCTGGAAGAGTCGCGAAAAGAAATGGAGGGGATGAAGAAGGCCAGCGCTGAAGAGGCTGCTCGGCTGGCATCGGCTCTGGCTGATGTCGCCGAACTTACGTCGAAGGCCAATCATCTGAAAGGCGAGGTCTGGGCGAGGAACAAGAAGACCGCCGAACTGGAGTCTGAGCTGGCCAGATTGAAGGCTGAATCTACTGCTGAGGGGACGAGGCTGCGTGGGGAAGTCTTGGCCGGTCGCGCTGAAACGGCAAGGTTGAAGACGGCGAACGCCGAGCTGGAGAAGGAAAAGGCCTCTCTTCAGGCCGAGGCCCAGTCCGCCTTTCAGGATGGGGTGGATCGAGCCACTGAGCTGTACGAGAAGCAGGTGGAGGAGATCACCGCCATCCTGTTCGAGGAAGGATGCCTGGCCGCACTGAGACGTGCGGGGGTCCCTGAAGACCATCCTGTCTATCGGGACCTGCCGAAGTACTCAGACCTGGATCCCGAGCCGAGCTCCGCACCTGCAACTGAAAGCGCCCCGGTCGAAGCTCCTGCAGCTGAAAGCGCCCCGGTCGAAGCTCCTGTTGCTGACGACGCTCCAGCTGCCCCGGTCTTGAGCGATGCCCCAGTCGCCAGCGAGGCTTTGGCCGTGCCTCAGGGTGAGACCTCTTCTGCTCCTGGTTCGGCTGAGGTACCAGTTGAAGCCCCTTCTGCCAGCGACGCTCCAAGCGAGGTCCCTGTCTCGGCCGAAGCCTCTGGCCCCTTGGAAATGGTGATTGATCTGGTCGAATCGCCGAGACCGGAGTAGCTCTGTCCCTTCTCATGCCCTTAGTCTTCCTTTTGTAACTTTTTTGCTTCTCAGTTTTGTAACACTTTGCCTATTCAATGAAAGTCGAGCTTCTTCACTTGTGCATTTTCTCTTTGCATCTTCACTTGTGCATTTTCTCTTTGCATTTGTCTCTCTTTCATTTCTGGATGTGCGTTGAATGGTATTGAATGTCTTTACTGTGTGGCGTGGCCCTTGAGGTAGAAAGAGTCAAACTGTCAGTGCTGATTTTCCGTATTCTGGAGACCATAAATAGCAACAAACAAGGTGGCACGGCTGACGAGGGAATCGGACGGATGTCTCCACGTGGCGCCATAGGGATCGCTGGTCAACAGCCGTGCATCCCCAGTAACGCGTGGGAGACTTCGCCCTCATAACTTCTTTCGGAGACCGAGCCCTTTGTTCGGAGACTGAGTCCTTCTTCTTCCTATAAGTAGGGGGAGCAGGCTCGCCATGGGAGAAGGAAAGAACATAGTTGTAGGAATCATGTCCGGGAGGTGTCCGAAATTATTTGATCCGGGGGGAACCCTGCGCCGTTGGACGGCTATCCCCGAGGGGGGAAGGCTATCGTGGTCTGCGCACTCTCTGAAGGAATATTCCCCGTGGACTGCGCGCTCTCTGAACGCGGGTTCACGGCCATCCGTCCCTGGCCAGACAGAGTGAGGATGCGCTGCAACGCAACCGGGGGACGGTGGCGCCTTCTCGTCCGACACAGTCCTGTGCGCCCGTCGTACGGAAGGCGGGATGAGGCCCCGCTGCACCTGGGGTTTCGTTGATGGAGAGAAGAAGAGGAAGAGGCGCGGTGGCGCATTCTCGTCCGACACGGTCCGACGTCTTGGAGTATGCAGCCCGAGGAGTGAGTGAAGATCAGAGTCTCCCAGCCTTTCTCTATTTTCTATTTTTAGAGGACTGTGATCCTCCTTTCTGTACTTTGCTTTCTGTTCTGTAATTCTTGTAACGAAGCTTGTTTACAATGAATAAAAAGGGGTTGTTCTGTGATTACCCAAACAGTGTTCAATGCTTTTGAGTTCTTTTTCTCTTTCTTTGCACTGTTCTGGAATGCTTGCATTTTTGTGTGAGTGCTGGCACAGCTCTCTTCCTCTGGAAAGCTGCCCTTGGCCGGAATGGCTGGCTTTGGCCGAGACGAGCTGCCTTGTGCCGAAGTGGAGTCATCATTCCACTGGTCTCGGCCGTGGAAGCGTGAGCTCGGCAATGATCTTTGAGGGGTGTAAAAACCCTGATCTTAGGAATCCGGCCGAGTGTCCAAACTCGAGGCCTTCTCCAGGGCCCAAGGCCCGGAGCTTTAGGAAACGACCGAGTCTGGACTCGAGGTCTTTTCCAGGGCGGTAGACCCAATCCGGCCGAGTGTCTGAACTCGAGGCCTTCTCCATGGCCCAAGGCCAGGAGCTTTAGGAAACGACCGAGTCTGGACTCAAGGTCTTTTCCAGGGCGGTGGACCCAATCCGGCCGAGTGTCTGAACTCGAGGCCTTCTCCATGGCCCAAGGCCAGGAGCTTTAGGAAACGACCGAGTCTGGACTCGAGGTCTTTTCCAGGGCGGTGGACCCAATCCGGCCGAGTGTCTGAACTCGAGGCCTTCTCCATGGCCCAAGGCCAGGAGCTTTAGGAAACGACCGAGTCTGGACTCGAGGTCTTTTCCAGGGCGGTGGACCCAATCCGGCCGAGTGTCTGAACTCGAGGCCTTCTCCATGGCCCAAGGCCAGGAGCTTTAGGAAACGACCGAGTCTGGACTCGAGGTCTTTTCCAGGGCGGTGGACCCATGCTGTCGGAATCAGAGAGACGACAAGTTGATGACAATGTGAAAGCTGCTTTTATTAATTTTGAGACTCGATACATCTTTAGAAATAAAATTTCTTCAAGTGGGATGCATTCCATGGTCTCGGCAGTGGCTTGCCTTCCAAGTCTTCGAGCTTGTAGGCCGACTTTCCTGCCAGTGAGACTACTCTGAACGGGCCATGCCAGTTCGGGGCAAGCTTCCCCTCGTTTGGTTCTTTGTCAGCTGGCAGGGTCTTCTTTAAAACGAGCTCTCCCGTGGTGAACCTTCTTTCTTTGACATTTTGATTGTATGCCCTGGCTAACCGCTGCTGATAGTCGGTCAGTCTCAGGGCTGCTGCTTCTCGTCGCTCGTCCGCCAGCTCCAGCTCCATTGCCAGGTTCGTCTCATTTCGGCCTTGGTCGACCAACTCTGTCCTCAGGGTAGGAAGGCCGATTTCCAAGGGAATGACCGCTTCCATCCCGTAGGCCAGAGAGAAAGGTGTTGCCGAAGTGGACCTCCTTGGAGTTGTCCTGTATGCCCACAGCACGCTCGGAAGCTCTTCTGTCCATCTGCCCTTTGCCTTGTCCAGCCGCTTCTTCAGGCCGTCCAGGATCACTTTGTTAGAGATTTCTGCCTGGCCATTACTCTGTGGATATGCCGGGGTGCAGTAATGGTTTCTGATGCCATGCTCTTGGCAGAAGTCTCTGAAGGACTTGGAGTCGAACTGAGTCCCGTTATCCGAAATCAGGGTCCGGGGGATGCCGAACCTCGTAAGGATGTTTTTCCAAACGAAGTTCCTGGAGTCCCTGTCCGTGATGGAAGACAACGGTTCAGCCTCTATCCACTTTGTGAAGTAGTCCGTAGCCACTATCAGCCATCTCTTGTTCCCTGGAGCTCGGTGAAGAGGCCCCACAATGTCCAGGCCCCATTGAGCGAAGGGCCATGGGCTGGAGAGGGGACTCAGATCCTGTGCTGGCTGATGGAGGGAGTGGGAGAACTTCTGGCATTTCTCGCATTTCCTGGCGTAGACCTGGGCGTCCTTCTGCATGTAGGGCCACCAGTAACCCTGGCTGATTGCTCTGTAGGCCAATGACCGACCTCCTATGTGGCTGCCGCAGATTCCTTCGTGGATCTCATACAGGAAGTCGTCCACCTTGGTCGGGTGGACGCATTGGAGGTACGGACCTGTGAAGGACTTCCTGTAGAGTTTGCCTTCTGGAGAGAGCCAAAACCGAGCTGCCTTGAGCCTGATCTTGTGGGCTTCAGTCTTGTCCTCGGGGAGCTGGTCGTCCTTCAGGTAGGCGACGATTGGATCCATCCAGCTAGGGCCGAGGTCAGCACAGAGGACAAGCCGAGATGAATGGAGTTCTAGACTTGACCTTGATACTGACCCGACCTCGATGGTCCTCTTCTTTCCTGCTTCAACGGCGGAGGCCAGGTTTGCAAGCGCATCTGCGTGCGTGTTGATATCTCTGGATATTTGCCTGACCTCGGCTTTCTGAAAATGGGAGAGCAGTTTTTTTCGCAAGGGCTAAGTAGGCCGCCATCCTGTCGTCCCTGGCCTGATAGTCTCCAGCGAGCTGGCTAGTTACCAGTTGAGAGTCGCTGAAGATCACCAGGTGTTGGGCTCCAAGGATTTAGGCGCTGTTCAACCCTGCAATCATTGCTTCGTACTCTGCCTCATTGTTCGTGGCTTTGAAGTCCAGGGTGAAGGCCTGTTCTATGACCAGTCCCTCTGGCGATTGGAGAACTATGCCGGTGCCAGCTCTTTTGGAGGTGGACGATCCGTCGACAAAGATCTTCCATGCCGAGGTGGGACACTGTTCGGTCTCAGACTCTCCTGGCTCGTGCCCTGTGCCCCCCAGTACCGTGCCGAGCTGGGTCGGAGCCGGGTTGGGGGAGACGAATTCCACTATGAAGTCTGCCAGAATCTGGGCTTTGATCGCAGTTCGGGGACGGTACTGTATATCATACTGCCCCAGTTCAACTGCCCACTTTGATATGCGCCCTGAAAAGTCAGCTTTCTTGAACACTGAACGGAGTGGGTGCTCCGTGATCACCACAATGGTGTGGGATTGAAAATAGTGGGAGAGCTTGCGGGAGGCACTGACGAGAGCCAACGCAAGCTTCTCCAATAGAAGGTACCTGGTCTCGGCATCGAGCAGGGTCTTGCTCGTATAGTAAATTGGTTTTTGAATTCCCTCGTCCTCCCTGATGAGGACGGAGCTCACCGCATGATCCGAGACCGCAAGGTACAAATACAGAATCTCCCCCAAAGTTGGGGTGGAGAGTAACGGTGGTGACATTAAATAAGTTTTGAGTGCGGCCAATGCCTGGTCGCACTCGGGGGTCCACTGGAATTTCAGATTTTTCTTTAGAAGCTGAAAGAAAGGCTTGCACTTATCTGATGACCGGCTGATGAAGCGATTGAGTGCGGCGGCCATTCCTATGAGCCTCTGAACTTCCTTCGTGGTAGAGGGACTCTGGATGCCCTGGATGGCAGTGATCTGGTCCGGATTGGCCTCTATCCCCCTCCGCGTTACCAAGCTGCCGAGGAACTTGCCAGAGGCTACGCTGAAGGCGCACTTGGAAGCGTTTAGCTCTAGCTTGTACGCGCGAAGGATGCCGAAGACTTGGCCGAGATCCGCCAGATGGTCGCTGGAGCGCACAGATTTGACGACCATGTCGTCGATGTACACCTCTACCGATCGGCCGAGCTGGGCCTGGAACATTTTTGTGACGAGGCGCTGATAGGTCGCCCCCGCGTTCTTCAGCCCGAAGGGCATCACCTTATAGCAGTAAGTGCCGCGGGGGGTGATGAATGATGTTTTCTCCTCGTCAGGCTCGTAGAGCGGGATCTGATGATAGCCTCGGTAGGCGTCAAGGAAGCTCATTCGGTCGTGACCAGCGGTGGCGTCGATCAGTTGGTCAATCTTTGGGAGGGGAAAACTGTCCTTAGGGCAAGCCCTGTTCAAGTCGGTGAAGTCCACGCACACCCTCCACTTCCCAGTTTTCTTCTTGACCACCACCGTGTTGGCCAGCCATACCGGGTACTGGACTTCCCGGATGGCTCCTGCTTTCAGCAGGTTGTCGATCTCTTCGACGACCGCATCTGTCTGCTGCAGCCCGGTCCTTCGGGCCCTCTGCACTACCGGCTTGTGGTCGGGGTCGACATTGAGCTTGTGGCACATGACCTCAGGGTCGACCCCAGGCATTTCGCTTGGGCTCCAAGCGAAGACGTCCACATTCTGCATCAAGAACCGAGAGAGTTCGGCCCTTTCTTCGTCTGGCAGCTGGGTGCCAATCAGGAAGAACCTGTCTGGGTCTGCTGGGTCTAGCCTGACCTCGGCCAGGTCCTCGATGCTCTTCTTCTCAGGGTCCCGGCCGATCTCATCGAGGCCTTTCTCGAACTCGGCCAGGTTGACGCGCTCTGGCTCCTTTACTGCTGGGACTGCGGCCAGCATGCACTGCCTGGCCTGCTGCTGGTCTCCCTCCACTGTGACTACTTCCATCTTTCCCTCCTTGTTCTCATGGACGAACTTCAGTTTTTGGTGGAGGGAAGAAGGAACTGCCTCTAGCTTGTGGAGCCACGTTCTGCCCAGAATGACATTGTAGGGAGAAGGGGCGTCCACAACCAGGAAGTCGGCCAGCACGGATGCTCCGCCAACTCGGGTTTCCAAGGTGATCCTACCCTTGGGATAGACTGGCGTGGCGGATAACCCTAGCAAGGGTGCTCGGACCTCCGTGAGGTCTGCTTCGGAGAGTTTCATCCTTTTGAAGCAGTCGTAGTAGAGGACCTCGGAGGAGCTGCCGGAGTCGATGAGGATCCTCTTCACGGTGAAGTCTCTCAGCTTCATGGTGAGGAGCAGGGGGTCGTTGTGAGGGACCTGGATTCCCTCTAGGTCTCGATCCGAGAATGAGATGGCGGGTCGGTCGCGGCGGGCTCTCTTGGATGCCGGAGCGAGTTCGGCTTTCATTATTTCTTTCCCGTGCGAAGCCCGCCTGGCTTCGGCACGGGCCTGAGAGCTTCCCCGGGACGAGGAAGCGGGAGCTGAGGACGCCAGATGGATCACGTTGATGATCTTCTCTGAGTCCTCGCTGTCTGGAGCCTGGGCCGTGCTCTGGTGAATTCGGCGCTCGCTGCCGCCGGCGTCACCCGCCTTGACGAACTCTGGGATGTGGCCTTCTTCGGCCAGCTTCTCTAGATACTCCTGCAAAGTCCTGCAGTCTTCGGTCTTGTGCCCGTTTGCCCCTATGGAAGGAGCAGTAGAGCTTGCTTCGGGGGCCTTCGGTGGGTTCATTCTTCATGGGCTGAGGATACTTGAAGAACGGCTTGGACCTGATCTTGGGCAGGATGCGGTAGATCGGCTCCTTGAAGACGACGTTGACGCTCTGACTGGCGCTGGAGGGAGGTCTGGGCTTCCAAGTGCCCCCAGACCTGGACGATGAAGGCTTCGCCGAACTGGAGACCCAGGCCCGCTTGGGCTCCTGCTTCTGGGAGGGCCTCCCGCCTCTCTACCGAGGTTGGCCACTCTTCTGTTCGGGCTCCGGATGCCCGCCCTGATCCCTGGCCCGGATCTCGTCTTCCTCCTGGGCGATGAAGCGCTTCACCTGGGACATCAACTCTGGCATGGATTCTGGGGAGTCCCCGGCCAAGTCCTTTCGCAAGTCGTTGCCGGGGATCAAGGCATGCTGGAAGGCGTAGATGGCTATCCCTTCCCTCGCGCCCTCGATCTGGCTGTAGACCGCCCAGAATCGCTGGGCGAACTTGGCGAGGGTTTCGCCCTGCTTCATTCTCAGGGCGAGGAGGTCCCCTTCCTTCTTGGGGACGACGGTGTAGGCTTGGAACTTCTTCAGGAAGGAGAGCTGGAGCTCCTTCCAACTGGAAACCGACTGCTCCGGGAGAGAGCAGAACCACTTCAGGGGGAGGTCACCCAAACTGGAGGAGAAGATTTTGCAGTTTAGGTGACCCTCGTTCCCCCAGATGGACATCTTCTGGGAGAAGTGTCGGAGGTGTGCAGATGGGTCGGACAGTCCGTCATAGGGGACGAACCGCGGGACGGAGAACTTTCTGGGCAAGGGGGTGAGCTCGATCTCTTTTGTGAAGGGCGAGCCCCCCAGGTCAGCGTGACCACAGATCTGCTTCTTGTCCCGCATGTCCAAGTTATGCTGGAGAGCCAATCTGACACGTTTGTCGAATCGCTCTTGCTCATCGTCCTTCTCTGGAGTCTGAGCTCTGGGCTTTCGCTTGGGATGGCTCGGGCTACGACGGCTATGAGTTCGGCCGTCGCGGCTATGGTGACTTCGGCTGTTGCTCGAGCCTTCGTCACGGACCTGGCTCTGTTTCTGGTCCAGATGATTTCTGAGGTCCTCGCGGGGAGGCTGGGCTGCCCTGCTGGGGCGTCCCTCTTTTTCCCTTGAGGCTCAGAGACTTGCCTCAAGGTGGCAGTTTGCGCTGCCCTCAATTGCTGCTGGAGCTCGCGAATCATCTGCTCTTGCTTCTGGAGGAGAGCAGCTTGGGTTTCAAGAACCCCGCCAGTGGCAGGGGGTTGAGCGTGGCGCGTTTCTCCTACGGTCACGGCTTTATCTTTGCGGTGAAGCTCGCGCCGGTGCTCGTCACGTCGGGGTGGCACGGTTTCGTCCGCTGAGAGCGAGGCCTCGACTCCCTCTTGGAAGGGGATCTCGACAAAGAGTTTGGAGCCCAGGCGACCCTCGCCTGCGGATGTGCCCTGGATCGTTCGGGACCATCCCTGAGGAGGGACGTCCGTCGACGGTGCTAGCCGCTCGAGGATTGCCCTCGAGGATTCTCCGCCCTTCTTAGCTTTCGGTGGCTTGGCTTCTGAGAGATTTGAGGTTTAGAAGGTTGGGAAAGTTTGGAGAGGTTGGGATATTACTTTCCCATAGACGGCGCCAATTGTAGGTGCAGAAAATAATGACCCACAATAGGGAGGGAGCCTTATAGGACTTATCCGAGAAGATGGTGCTGACTGGGAATGACTGGGTGCCGTCCGAAAGCCTGAAAGGGAAGAGCAAACGGTCAGAGGACCCTGGCCTGGGCGGCGCAAGGCTCTCCGATGCCAAAGTCAGTGTAGGAACTGGAACAATGGAAGGAGAGGAAGAAGAGAGACAGAGTAACGGCTCTGTGTATGAAAAATGGCGTAATGAAAAATGGCGTACCTTAGATGGTGGTTTGGGCCTCTATTTATAGAGTTTGGAACGTATCTTTGGGAGATATTGTGGTGTGGGTCCCATGATTCGACTGGGAAGTCACGATCAGCCCACATTGCATTAATTGCGGTCCAATCCAGCCCACATTGCATTAAATGCCCGTCGGGTCCAGCCCACTCTGCATTAAATGCACGTCTTGTTGGGCCAGGTCGTGTTGGGCGCCTTTGGCGGTAGGGGGTACCAGCGGATCTGCCCTCGGCCCTGCCCTGATGTGGCTTCAGCCGCTGGATGCCGCCCTGTCAGGGATCTGGCGAAGATTGTGGGCGGCTGGATGTCGCGTTGTCCCACTAGCTCGTGCCCCTATCCCTCCACGTGCCTGGTGACGTGGGGGATGAGGGGCGCAAGTGAAGGTTCTCTCTTGCTTCGGCCTCTGTCCCGGCTTCTTCAGCCGAGGTGGAGTTTTCTGCCGAGATGGCACCCGGGGTGGCTCAGCTGAGGTGGAGCTCCCCGCCGAGATGGCACCCGGGGTGGACCAGTTCGGCGCTAGTGGCCCGGAGATGCTTGACTTCGGCCGAGGCCTCTGTCCTGGTAGCCGGGGTGAGATTGGTGCCACGTGGATGGCACGCGGATGGCACGTGAGAGTGCTTAGCTTCATCTGATGGCTGCGATTAACTTAATCCTGTGGTTCTGGAAATCTCCCCACACAACCTCCATGTTCCATGTTGCCTTCCATTGTAGCCCTGCAGAGCATAGGATCCATCTTCTGTACGCCGATCGTAGGGAGTTCTCTATTTTCCATTGACTCTATGATATGGCAAGGAGAATGACCGATACGGATTAAGATCAAATTCCATGATTATTCATTACAGTAGGGCTTTAATTAAATCATCAAATCTTTTGTATATCCCCTTTAGGTACGTTTGCAATGGGCTATTTATATTATTTCTTCAGTCATTTTTGTGGTCTTAGATACAATATGCATGTGTACTAATTCTTAACATAACTTAGCATAATTTTATAGGATCCTCGGAAGGGGTCATTCCTAAAATCTGCCCCTGCACGCCTGCAGAATGCTGTGATAAGGCATGGAAACACGAGTGGCTTCTTGTTGTTTCTGTTCTCCTTGACAGTGAATATGCAGGACTTTGCTACGAACCCCACATCAATCGGCTGTCTATGCTGGATACAGTGTAGTAGGATGGCTGTTAGGAATTTTGTTTATTGCAATTTGATGGATGCATCATTCATTTTATTCATCATTTGAATTCACACACATGCATTGATTTAGAAAATCTTGAAATCTTGATTTATACATGCATTGTTTTAAATCTTGTAAATCATATGTTTCATGCATGTTTTGGTTTTAATCTTGGATGCATTCAATTTGAAAAAGAGTTTTATAAATCAAGCAAGCCTATGATTTTAAAACTTTCTAATCATTTTAGGCTTTTTATATTTCATGATTTTAAAATACTTAGAATGATTTAAAATCATGTTTCCAAGCTTGATTTAGTGGCCCAAAGATCCCACAAAGAAATCTCTTTAAATATGCAAAAAATGGGATTTTTGGTCCTTGGGCTCGGGTCGACCCGCAGTGTGGTCGGTCGACCGAACCCATGCCTTCGGTCGACCGAAGAAACTGTGGGTCGACCGAGAAAGTGTCCGTTGAGCATTTTTCAAACGGTCTGATTTTTGACCGTTAAGGGTCGGTCGACCGAGCCAAGCTGGGGGTCGACCGAGGACACGCAGAACTCAACTTTTTGAGTATAAAAAGGGGTTCATTCCCATTGAAGAAGTGTTGAACATTTTGGAGCTTCTAAGCACTCTTTGAGGTGTTTGAAGAGAAGATAAAGGGGATGAACCAAGGGGATTAAGAAGGTCATTAAGGAAGCTAAAGCTTGGATCATGAAGTTAAATCTCCAAGTAAGCTTTGCTTAATTTAATCATATGTTTCATGCTTGGTTTTAAATCTTTGGTAAATGTTTTTAGCATGATAACTATGATGAAATGAATTCATTACTTCCATTCAATCTTTGATATTAAGTTGTAATGAATTCTTTTCTTTGATTCAAACTTAGTTTAGTTTTAAACTTTGTTAAACATGTTATGTTTAAAACTTTGATTTCTTTATAACATGTTAATTTAACTTGTTTGAATCATCATTGTTGTTTTCAATCTTTTTAAAACCTTTGTTGAATTAATTTGGTTTTGAAAACAACTTTGCACATGCATCACATGTTTAGACTAAATTATTTCATACAACTTGTGAACCCTTGTTTCTCCATATCTTCTACAAGTTTGTATTTGGTACATGTGATTTGCATATCACTTCAATCATATCTTTTTATGTGGATTAAACTTTTAAAATGCTATTAGCATAAATTGATTGAGCTTGCATGTTTAACTTGATTGAAGTATTCACACACACACTCATCATGAGCATACATCTTTGCATTTCATAGAGTGTTGTGTGAGTTAGTTTTTCACCTTCACATCCGCCTATTTAGAGGCATTTTACTTTGAGCTTAATTGTAATCTCTTAGAGTGTTTTGTGAAAACACTTTCTTTGAGAGAAATCATTTGATTGTAAGGTTATTGCTTAGCCATATAAAAGCATTGTGTAAAGGTTATTGCTTAGCCTATAAAAGCACATTGTAAGGTTATTGCTTAGCCTAGAAAAGCATAGTTGTAGAGGTTATTGCTTAGCCTATTGAAAAGCATACATAGTGGAAATCCGGTGGGGTGTTGGATACACAAGCCGGTAGTGGATGTAGGCACGTTGGCCGAACCACTATAAATATTGTGTTGTGGTGCATGCTCTTGTGATGATTGTATGTATTTAGCTTCCGCATTGTGCTTGTTATCATCACTAGTGACTAGTTAGTTTATAGAAAATTAAAATTGGTCATAGTTAGTCACTATTAGTAGCTCACCCTATTCACCCCCCCTCTAGGGTTAGGATCTTGGACTCCCACAAGGACTTTCAATGGCACCTTCTAGTGAGGCCGTGGTAATATGTGTCCGTGGCCTCAGAGAATGTGAAATGAATAGATGCCACACCCCTAATTCAATTTTCAAATTGGTGTGCTTGATGAGGAAATCTCGGGTCACCCAAAAAATCATAGGCTCTGTGTGGGGATGTTTTCACTAAGCCGAGATCAGTGCATGCCCCGGTTATAAGGCAGAATGATTATGCCTCCCCTAGGCCAAGGCTGACCGTGGCTGAAGGACCGCGGCATTCGCCGAGGTAAGAGCTCCCGAAGTCGGACCTATCCGACTTCGGCATCGACCCCCGACAATGCGGATTTGACACAGATTGATGGGACCAACGACAGGACAACGGCGCATGCTAAGGTACGCCCTGCAGATTATCATTACTGACAAAACGGCGCATACAGAACACGTGCGCCCCCAGAGCATGGCTCCGGGCCAGGCCTGATGGGACCTGGCCCAAAAGTCAGAACCGCCGCCTGACCCAGCAAGGCAAGCATTTAATGAGGCGTGGGTCAGCATTTAATGCATTATGGGCTGGGTGGACGCAGCCACTCGAGTGGCCAGCCCAGTCTTGGGACTCGCCCACGATAGTCAACCCCATCGCCTATAAATAGCATCTCCACCTCCATCCTAAAGGTACGCGATCCATAATACACACTCTTACTCTGCAATTTGCTCTCCATCTCCCTTGCTCGTTCCCTGAACTAACTTAAGCATCGGAGAGCCTTGCGCTGCCTGCAGCCAGGGTCCTCTGACGTGTTTTCCTCTCTTCCTCTTCAGGTCCAGTCGGAGCCTCGACAGTCTGTCCAGTCGGAGCCTCGATAGTCTTCATCCAAACCACCCGAATCAAAGATCCTAATCCCTGATTTAAAGTCCTTAATTTTTAGGCACTTACAATTGGCGCCGTCTGTGGGAAAGTACTAACCCACACCTCAAAACATTTCCCAAAACTTTTCTCAAAACTTTTCCAATCGATATGGCTCCGAGAAACAAGAGAGGCGCAGAGCACCCGAAATCCCTCCCCGCAGGACCACTGGTTCTCCCTAGGCCATTGCCCTATGCGTCGGGGGAGGCCGCGGAGGTAGAGAGCTACCACACCGAGTCCGTGTCGTCCCCGCTAGAGGTGGGGGGTCCACCGCGGCTGAACGCTCCCCTTCAGGAGCGCTTCTCGAAGGGCAAGGCCCCGGCAGCGGCGGGGTCACATCGATCCAGGCGCCACTCGGACCGCGAAGGCAACAGAGCCGACCCCGCTCAAGCAGCAATCAGGGCTCAGAACCTCGCCCTCCAGGAGAAAGACGATCTCATCCGCCAGCTTAGGCAGCAGCTCCGAGAGAAAGAAGTAGTCCCCGGAGGCAATGATCCCGTAGGCAGGAAGGACCCCGTCACCGGCAAAGACTTGAGGGAGCATCTGAACGATAAGAGCCGCGAGCGGAGTCACGTTGGAAGTTCCTGCCATAACCACATTGATAGGGCGTCGATGCCGAGATCGGAGGCGGGAGATCAGCAGGCTCTGATCGACCGCCTGGTCAAGCAGGCCATCCAGAATACCCTAAGGGAGGCAGGGCTCGCTCAAAACCAGCCAGACATCCCCGACTTCGCTGGCCTCGACTCATCACCCTTCTCCAGAGAGATAATCGACTATCCCCTCCCCAAGAAGTTCAGCGTCCCGAGGTTCGTCCTCTACGACGGGACCTCGGACCCAGCAGCCCACCTCCGGCATTTTACCCAAAAACTATACGTCTGGGGCGACGTCGGGCACCTCAATTGTAGAGTCTTCTCCTCCAGCCTGGGGGACCTACCCCTCAAATGGTTCTGTGCGCTCCCCGAAGGATCGATCACGAGCTCGTCTCAATTGCGGGACTCCTTCCTTGGGAAATTCCAGGCGCACAGAGTCATTCCAAAGACTGACAGCGACATCATGGCCCTCAGGATGAGGTGGAGTGAAAGCATCACTCAATTCGCCAAGAGATTCTGGACGGTTTACAGTCAAATCGACAACTCCTCCGAAGATGTCGCGATCAAGTCCTTCCAGCACGCCCTCCTGCCAGGATGCGAGCTTCGGAAGGAGCTCGTCCGTAACCCTGTTCTCTCTGTAACAGCCCTCATGGCAAGGGTAAACAAGTACATCGAGCAAGAGGAGGACGAGGCGCGGGCCAATGAGAGCTTTGGCGTTTCCAAGAGCCGGCCTCGGAATGATGGCAGATCTCGGCAGGAGGATCGGCCGCGGCAGGAGGATCGATCGCGGCAGGAAGATCGAACCTCCGGGAAGGAGAAGAGACCCTTCCGCAGAGAAGAGACAAGCCGAGACCACCACTCGGGTGGCCAATCGTCGGCCCCGATCCGCGCTCCAGGAGGGGGCAAGAGGCATAGATCGTCCTATTCCTCGCGCGAAAGGGTCAATACGGTCTTCAAAGAGCCAATTCACCAGATACTGGATAAGATCCAGGGAAAGCCATACTTTAAATGGCCACTTCCTATGAAGAGCGATCCCTCCACGAGGGATCAGACAAAGTTCTGCGCTTACCACAAGCAGAACGGGCATAACACTGAGGGCTGTTACTCCCTCAAGGATCATCTCGAAAGGCTCGTCAGGGACGGGCACCTGAAGGAGTACTACAAGGTAGCAGGCAGCGGGAGCAACAACCGACCACGATGCCGAACTGAGGAGAATCATGACAGCGACGGGTCGGAGATGATCATAAGCGTCATCCACCTGGCCCCTACCAAGCAGAGCAGCGGTCAGGCCCGCGCCGAGGCCAGGAAGGCCTCCCATGGGAAACAGGTCATGTCGGCCGAGCTCGGACCATCCTCTAAAAAAGCTCGCAAAGAGAGGCCGAAGATCTGGTTCTCAGACGAGGACCTGAAAGGGGTTCAACTTCCTCACAATGACCCACTGATTATGACTCTGAAGCTGGGAAGTTGCAAGGTGCAGAGGATCCTCGTCGACCCCGGCAGTTCGTCCGAGATCCTCTACTTCGATTGCTTTACTAAGATGGGGCTCACAGAAGAAGACCTCCAGGAGGCGCGGACCCCCCTGACAGGGTTCAGCGCAAACCCCGTGTATCCCAAGGGGAGAGTCTCCCTCAAAGTCCAAGTTGGGGGCACATCAGTGGTGGCTGACTTCCTCGTGGTGGACACGCCTTCCCCCTACAATGCCATCGTAGGGAGGAGCTGGCTGCACCATATAGAGGCTGTCCCCTCTTCTTACGACCAGAAGCTTAAATTCCCTTTGGAAAGGGACGATAGAGTTGAGGTGGTCACAATCGACGGGGACCAGCAAATGGCCAAGCGTTGTATGATGGCCGTCGTGTCCGGCGAGGAAGAGCCGAAGCAAGTGCACATGGCAGAACTGGAAGCAGAGCTGGACAGGGTCGGCCGCGATCCAGGAGAAAAGAGTATCGAGGATCTCACCGAGGTCAGGATCGACCCCAGTGATCCTGAGAGGCACTTCCTTCTTGGGAGTCAGCTCGCCGAGCAGGAAAGGTCCGAGCTGCTCAGTTTCCTGCTGCAAAGCAGAGACGTCTTCGCCTGGACCCCGCAGGAGATGCCAGGCGTGAACCCCGAGGTTATGAGCCACAGACTGAATGTGGACCCTCAAATCAAGCCAGTAATCCAGAAGGCGAGAAGATCTGGAATCGACCAGTCTGCAGCCGTGGTCGAAGAAGTGGAGAAGCTGCTAGAGGCGAACGCCATCAGAGAGGTCCAGTACCCGAAATGGCTGGCGAATACCGTGGTGGTAAAGAAGAATACCGGAAAATGGAGAGTTTGCGTCGACTTCACTAATCTCAACAAAGCATGTCCCAAAGACTGCTTCCCTCTCCCGAAGATCGACCAGATGATTGACGCCACCGCCGGTCACGAAAGGATGAGTTTCCTCGACGCCTACCGCGGTTATCATCAGATACCCATGTACGGACCAGATGAAGAAAAAACGGCATTCATCACCCCTAGGGGAACCTACTGCTATAAAGTAATGCCGTTCAGACTTAAAAATGCTGGGGCAACCTACCAGAGGTTGGTCACCAAGATGTTCCGGGAACAGCTCGGCAAAACGGTCGAGGTATACATCGACGACATGGTCGTCAAATCCACCCAATCTAGCGACCATCTGAAGGATCTCGGCCAGGTATTCGACGTTCTCCAGAAGTTCGGGCTAAAGCTGAACGCCTCCAAATGCGCCTTCGGGGTCGGGTCCGGCAAATTTTTAGGGAGCCTCGTCACGCGACGGGGTATCGAAGCAAACCCGGACCAGATCTCCGCGATCCTGGGAATTCAGAGCCCGGCGACAACGAAGTAGGTCCAGCGGCTCACCGGCATGGCTGCCGCCCTCAACCGCTTCATCAGCAAGTCTTCTGACAAGTGCCGCCCTTTCTTTCAATTGTTAAAGAAGAACCTGAGATTCGAGTGGACCCCGGAATGTGATTCGGCCCTCCAGGAACTCAAGGCTTACTTGGCCTCGCCTCCACTGCTGTCAACCCCGAAGAAAGGCGAAACATTGTATTTATACTTGGCAGTCTCCGACCATGCTGTGAGCTCAGTACTGATCAGAGAAGATGAAGGGCAGCAGAAGCCCATTTATTACACAAGCAAGACCCTCCTCGACGCGGAAACCAGGTACCTGCCGATGGAGAAGCTCGCACTGGCCCTCGTCAGTGCCTCTCGGAAGCTCTCGCACTATTTCCAGGCCCACACGATAGTGGTGGTTACGGAGCACCAACTCAAGTCCGTCTTCCGGAAGGCCGACTTCTCTGGACGTGTTTCAAGATGGGCCGTAGAACTGGGGCAATACGACATCTAGTACCAGCCCCGAACAGCGATCAAAGCGCAGGTCTTGGCAGATTTCATCGTCGAGTTTACTTCACCAAGTTCGGCGCCGAGCCCACTCGGCCCCGAACTAGGGGGCAAGGAGCAGAATGACTTAGTCCCGGAGACTGATTACGAGCAATCTCGGGACTCATCCCGAGATTCGGCTTGGAAGGTTTTCGTTGACGGGTCTTCCACCTCTAGAAGGGCCGACGTCGGCGTAGTCCTCCAGTCTCCGGAAGGGCTAGTCATTGAGCAAGCCCTAACCCTTGACTTCCGAGCATCAAATAACGAGGCAGAGTATGAAGCATTGCTGGCAGGGCTGAATAGTGCCAAGGTTCTCGGAGCTCAACAGCTGGTGATCTACAGTGACTCGCAGTTGGTGACAAGCCAGCTCACTGGAGATTATCAAGCTCGCGACGACAGAATGGCGGCCTATTTAACCCTCGCCAAGAAACTCCTCTCCCAATTCCCGGAAGCGGAAGTCAAACAAATCGGCAGAGACTCTAACTCACACGCCGACGCGCTCGCCAACCTAGCTTCCGCCGTCGAAACTGGAAAAAAGAGGACTGTGGAAGTGGGCTCACTATCATCGCCAAGTATAGAGCTCAGCCCACCACGGCAAGTCATGTGCGCTGACCTCGGGCCCAGTTGGATGGATCCCATCATCGCATACCTCAAGGACGACCAACTCCCCGAGGATAGAGCGCAAGCTCACAAGTTCAGGCTCAGGGCAGCCCGGTTCTGGCTCTCTCCAGAAGGAAAGCTGTACAAGAAATCCTTCACGGGCCCTTATCTTCAGTGCGTCCACCCAAGCCGAGTCGAAGACTTCCTCTACGAGATACATGAAGGCATCTGCGAAAGTCACATCGGAGGAAGGTCATTAGCATACCGGGCTATAAGCCAAGGATACTGGTGGCCATACATGCAAAGGGACGCACAGATGTATGCCATGAAATGCGAAAAGTGCCAGAAATTCTCGCACAACCTCCATCAACCTGCACAGGATCTGAGCCCGCTCTCCAGTCCATGGCCCTTTGCTCAGTGGGGGCTGGACATTGTAGGACCCCTCCATCGAGCTCCGGGGAATAAAAGGTGGTTGATAGTGGCCACCGACTATTTCACCAAGTGGATAGAGGCGGAAGCGTTATCTTCCATCACTGAACGGGACTCCAAGAACTTCATTTGGAAGAACATCGTCACAAGGTTCGGCATCCCTCGAGTCTTGGTCTCGGACAACGGGACCCAATTCGACTCCAGCCTCTTCAAAAACTTTTGCAAGGAGCTCGGCATCAGAAACCATTACTCGACTCCGGCCTATCCCCAGAGCAATGGCCAAGCCGAAATCTCCAACAAGGTGGTCTTGGATGGGCTCAAGAAGAGGCTCGATGGGGCGAAGGGAAGATGGGTGGAAGAGCTACCCAGTGTGTTGTGGGCCTACAGAACCACTCCGAGACGCTCCACGTCAGAAACTCCTTTCTCCTCGGCCTTCCAACGCTCAGATCCGAACTCTTTGACCAGGCCCAGAACGATAAAAACCAAACTCTGGGACTGGACCTGGCCGAAGAGCGCAGAGAAGCTGCTTCCATCCGTTTAGCAGCCTACCAGCAGCGGCTAGCGAGAGATTACAATCAGAAAGTGCGGGAAAGGAAGTTCTCCATCGGAGAGCTGGTCCTGAAGAAGGCACTGCCCGCAGACAAGGACCCGAATCAAGGCAAGTTGGCCCCAAACTGGCGCGGTCCGTTCAAGGTAGTCTCGACCGCGGGACGGTCCGCATATAAGCTTGAGGATATGAATGGGAAACTGCTGCCGCGGCCATGGAACGCATCGCACCTCAAGAAATTTTACTTTTAAATGTATTCAGTTTATGCAAATCAATGAAGGTCATTTCCTCTCAAGAAAGTTTCTCTTTGTGTTCTAAATCGAAATTGTTCCAAGGAAGGAACCGCGGCAACAACGCAATTCCCCAGTTCGGCAGGGACTTCTCCATTTCGTGCGCACCCCGGCCCTCGTGCCAGCACGGCCACTGGTGACGAGCCAGGGGGACTTCTCCATTTCGTGCACGTCTCGGCCCTCGTGCCGGATAGCCAGCACGGCCCCTGGTGACGAGCCAGGGGGACTTCTCCATTTCGCGCGCGTCTCGGCCCTCGTGCCAGATAGCCAGCACGGCCCCTGGTGATGAGCCAGGGGGACTTCTCCATTTCGTGCACATCTCGGCCCTCGTGCCAGATAGCCAGCACGGCCCCTGGTGACGAGCCAGGGGGATCGCCTTACACATCTAATCGCTGCACGACTACCCAATACTAAATGATCCCAGACTAAAGTAGCAAGGCACTCACCGAGCTCGTATACTTAAAAGAAAAATAGTATCACTCGCTCGCCGTCACGTTGCGAAAAACGCTCGGATCAAACCTACATCACATTCTATAAAAGCCACATCTTCTAAGCACGGTTAACCGATCGCGGATCTCCAAGGTATGAAAATTCAATCATATAGCCGAAGCGAAGCACTTAGACACATTCCAAACAAAGGGGAGCACGGAATAGAGACAAAAAAGGATTTTTCATTAAGTTCGGTAGCTTCATACATGAGCGGCGCAATGCGCCTAAGGAAAAATTACATTTGAAGGATGGAAAGAAAAACAGCCAAGGAGCCTCATGCGGCAGGCGCCGGAGCGGTGTGATCCACGGGAGGAGTCGCGGCGTCGGAAGGAATTTCGGAAGAGGAGGCGACGGTTGGTGTCGTAGCAGCGGCGGGAGCCCCAGTCGTCGACGGGGCGATCTCCGATCCCGGCGCGGCTGCAAGTTCCCTCTCAGGGTCTGCCGTGGGAGTTGGTTCAGCCTCGGAGCGCGGGAACTCGTCCGGGCTCATATATGCGGGATGATCCCTGGGAATCCCCGCCTTTGCGAGAGCCGCTCTCCACCCTATCTCCTAGGACGAGGCCCTTATATCGTCAACCTGCGCCGAGTACTCCTCACCAGCTACATCGACGCCATCCTGGAAGGCCGCGGCGACCTCGGTCTGAATCCGGAGCTCGAGCTCGGCTTTCTGCCTCTCCAGGCCCGCAATCCTCCTCTCCAGCTCAGCCTCTCTCCTCTTGACCAGCTCAAAGGCCAACTTCGCCTTGCCGAGCTCGAAAAAGAGGGCTTAGTGAGTTTCTTCATACTCCTTCTCCCTCGCCTTGCCCTCTTCCAAGGCCTTCCTGTGCTGCTCACAGTTCGCCTGGATCCTTTTGAGCTCATCATGGCACTTTTGGACCCGGGACACCGAGATCTGAGCCATCTGCACGATCTGCAAAAAGCCACGCCGCCAAGTCAGGGAAAGCTATAGCTGACAGATGAAAGGAAAAAGACTTAGAAAAGTTCAGGAACTTACGCTCAGGCTCGCCCTCATCTGCGACGCCAGCAGAGAAATGTCGTCCAGCTCATCGTGCTTCTCCATGTCCCGCGGCAAGGCACATGCACTGCTGAGGCTGGCGATCACTAGAGGCCCCCCAGAGAGGCGGTCATCGACCGTCATCGGCCTCCCCGGCTGGAGCATGAAGCTCGGCCTCCAGAGGGCGGGCGAAGCCCGCGTCGACATCCCGCCGCCCGAAGACTCCCCCGCGGAGCCCTCGACCCTGGCCCTTTTTCTGGCCAAATCTTCCCCCCGCGACGCCGGGGGAGGGGCGACCGCGGATGTGCTGGGCCCGGCCGCGGACTGCGGCGTCGGCGTCCGCACGGGAGGAGGTGCCGAGGAAGACGAGGGTGCGCCCGAAGGAGGAGGCGCACGAGAGGAGGAAGCTGCACCACGGCCTCGCCCCCCAACGGGCAGGGCCCTGAGATTTTTGAAGACCGGCTTCGGGCGGGTCCCGTCCATCTCGCCTTCTGGATCGCTCTCTGACGATAGGATGACCCTTCCAATCGTCTCGGCGTCGTCCTCTTCGGACCCCGAAGTCGATGCCTCGGAGTTGGATGCAGTCCGATCCCCGGAGTTAGCCGCACTGCCTTCTTCTTCTACTTCCGCCGCGGCTTGGGAACGGTGGGCAGTATGCTTCTTGCTCCGATAACCGCGATACCTGGGTTCGTACCCCAGTAATCTCCACGCCGACCTGTCCCCGTGGCCGTGATAATTCTCCAAGGCGCGAATCCAAGCCTTGTTCAACTTCCAGCCGTCCCGGGAAGCAGCCGATTTCCTCTGACGAACACCTGCAAGGGCAGACGAAAAACGTAAGTCCGGCAGTGCGAAGAAATGAAAGAAGTAAAAAAGTTTGCTAGGGCTGTAATTACTTGGGGGGTGCCGAAGTGACGAGGGATCCTGAAATTTCTTTCCGCGATGGCCTCGTCATCACTGAACTCCCAGCTGCCCGTGACCATCAGACGGTCGTCTCCAGCATATTTATTGGAGTCCTCCAGGGCTTGCACAAACGGCCTCCGACTCGGCTTGATGTGGAGGTAATACATGTCCTTCCCGGACTTACAGATATCGTAGGCGTCCTTAATATCGTGGACGCCGAGACCGATGCCCAAGATTGTATTAAGGGCCTCCGTGCCCATTACAATCTTGAAACTATTGGGCATCAGTTGGCAGGGACAAAGGTTCCATGCCCTGAGGCACTCCCTAAGCAGAGGGCGAAGGGGGAACCTAACCCCGCCCTCGATTATGGCCACTAAGGGAAACGGCATCCAGCCGTTGTAAAAATCACCAAGGATGCCGGCGGCCAGAGGGGCCGCCATGAACTGGACCCCGTCCGGAATGTTGTACTTAGCCCTGAGATCAGCTAGTCCCCTCTCAGACTCTACCCAATGACTAAAGATACCCATCTCTCAGAGGAGAACGCTAAAGTAAAGGGGGGAATTTGCTAAGGGGCAAAAGGGAACCCTAGACAGAAGGAAAAGAAAGGCAGAACAGAACCCTAGAAAAAGGAATGGAACGAAGATGAGAGAAAGGGAACTTACGAAAGGATCAGAAAACGCAACGAGGTCCTGACAGCACCTCTTTCAGACGAAGACCCGAGGAATCTCTGCACCAGCTTCTTTCGTTCAACGAAGGCGAAGGCAGGGAAGAAGGGGAAAGAGCTCCAAGAATGGAAGAAGAAGGAAAAGCAAAGAGAGATAAAACGAAGGTAAAAGAAGGAAAGGAAGGGGCGAGCCCCTATTTATAGCCAAAAATTGGGCGGCTAATCATGGCGCCTGTTCGAATTTCGAAGAGGGCGCGTCTTTTCACTGCACGCGCCGTCGCGAAAAGACGGGCCAGCCAGATAGGAGGAGACACGTGGAAGCATCAGCTTGATTCTCGTGCGCCATTTAATGCCTCGGGTACAGACGCGACAGCGGATAGGAGTAAAGACGCCAGCTACCGAAACGGCGGTGGAATTCCGAAAGCCAGGAGACGTTTGAGCTCCCCCGAGCCCGGGAGCGGAGTTATCTGAGCACCACGGCATATTGCATCTCGGCGAGACCTATTCAGCTTCCGACCTCAAAGAGTTGTGATACCCTTAAGAGCTCAGAAGACTGGGGGGCAATTGTGTGGGGATGTTTTCACTAAGCCGAGATCAGTGCATGCCCCGGTTATAAGGCAGAATGATTATGCCTCCCCTAGGCCAAGACTGACCGCGGCTGAAGGACCGCGGCATTCGCCGAGGTACGAGCTCCCGAAGTCGAACCTATCCGACCTCGGCATCGACCCCCGGCAATGCGGATTTGACAGAGATTGATGGGACCAACGACAGGACAACGACGCATGCTAAGGTACGCCCTGCAGATTATCATTACTGACAAAACGGCGCATACAGAACACGTGCGCCCCCAGAGCATGGCTCCGGGCCAGGCCTGATGGGACCTGGCCCAAAAGTCAGAACCGCCGCCTGACCCAGCAAGGCTAGCATTTAATGAGGCGTGGGTCAGCATTTAATGCATTATGGGCTGGGTGGACGCAGCCACTCGAGTGGCCAGCCCAGTCTTGGGACTCGCCCACGATAGTCAACCCCATCGCCTATAAATAGCATCTCCACCTCCATCCTAAAGGTACGCGATCCATAATACACACTCTTACTCTGCAATTTGCTCTCCATCTCCCTTGCTCGTTCCCTGAACTAACTTAAGCATCGGAGAGCCTTGCGCTGCCTGCAGCCAGGGTCCTCTGACGTGTTTTCCTCTCTTCCTCTTCAGGTCCAGTCGGAGCCTCGACAGCCTGTCCAGTCGGAGCCTCGACAGTCTTCATCCAAACCACCCGAATCAAAGATCCTAATCCTTGATTTAAAGTCCTTAATCTTTAGGCACTTACAGGCTCGATGATAAGGTCGTTGGCTAGGTCCAAGTTTCTTCCTTTGTATAGATCGCCCCAAGTAACTCCCTCCCGTATGTTCTCCACTTGGTCCTCAGAGAGTTTAGTCCTGAAATATCTGTTGATATCATCCTCGTTCATCCTGACCTTTCTTTCTCAAACCATAACTGGTGTGCCAGCTCAGTAGTCTACGGGTTTCATACCCGCGTAAAACTCTTCAACTACTCGTCTGCAAAATCTTAAGAGGGGTACTTATGTGGGTTTGCCAACCCATTTGTTCAACCATATCTGGGATATCGGTGTCTTCGAGCTCATCTATTGCAATTCCTCTCTCTCACTATCCCACGGCGTCGGAAACTCTGCAGCCTATCCTCAAAATCTCTTTTCAGGGTACACGAGTAACCTTCTCTGTCTGGAGACTCACCCACTACGAGTTGATTCGCCTTGTTCAAGGTGTAGAGATTGAAGTGCTTGAGAAGGTGAATGGCGTGCTCGTCGGCAAGATCCACTGGGGTCCTTAGGTTGAGTTCAATTGTAAAGAGTAGTGAGTTTCTCGCGTGGTAACCTTTTTTTAATTAGTGCTTGATCTTTTTGGACCAGGGTGAGGTCCACTGGTTTTTTTCCCTATTTAGGGTTTTCCACGTAAAATATCGTGTGTCCATCTTTGTGGTTGTTTGATTGATTAACTCAGGTTATTGCTCGTTAAATTCCTTATTAAAATTTGAGTTGGGACTATTTTTATCCTTAGGGGTTGTTCTTGATCGACCATCTTGGAACTTCAATAATTGTAGAGGTCAACGTCCACCCTCGCTCCTGAGCGGTCATAATTGTGGTCGAACCCTCGCCATCACCATAAAACTATTATTGTGCAGTTTCCTATCACCAATTGGTTTTGGAAAAAGTGGTACCTCATTGGGGTGTAAGATCCTACAATTGGTATCAGAGACTGGTAGGTCGGGTGTTCGCTTCCGAGCGGTCATAATTGTGGTTGAGCGCTCGCTCTCACCATAAAACTATTGTTGTGACGTTTCCTATCACCTAGTACCTCAATGGGGTGTAAGATCCTACAAGTGATATCAAAGCCTAGTAGGTCGGGTGTTCGAGTCACGGGACACGCGTTTTGCGAGTTCGCAACAGGAGTCGCGGCGGGTGTGCCGTTGAGGGAGGGATTGTTGAGGTCAACGTCCACCCTCGCTCCTGAGCGGTCATAATTGTGGTCAAGCCCTCGCCCTCACCATAAAACTATTATTGTGCCGTTTCATATAACCAATTGATTTTGGGATAAGGGGTACCTCAATGGGGTGTAAGATCGTACAGAGAAGATGAATTTGAAAGAAACATGATTTCTAATTATCTAAAAATGTTTCTTTTTAAAAAAAATATCTAAAAATGCTTTTCAATGGTGCCAAGAGCAGTCCCAAATGAGATTAATTATTTTTTTTACTATAGCAAGTCTCAATTAGATTATTAATGTATGATTATAATTAGTATATATAATATAATGACTAATGTCCAATCAATGACATATGAAGGGAGATAAATCAACAAGAGTGTGCCTGTAAACATTCAAAACTTCAAATTAATCACATGTTAATTACTTTTGAACTATTTTCTAATCTCGTAGTAAACACAATTCATAATTTCTTACTTTGAATAAATATTTCTATCTATGGTGGAATTGAGATATTTTCTGGAGAAATTAGCGAAAGGTCCCTATAAGTCCATGTTTCCAGCCTCCAGTCCAAGGAAAAACTTTTTAAGGTCTGTGGTCCACTCAGCTAGACTTTTTCCAACCTTAGGTCCTTGTGCACACATGTTTTCATTTTTCAGGACTAAAATACCCTTGTAACTGACGCAGCATGGAATGAAGTGGTCCCCAACCTGTAACGCTTTTTCAGCAACGTGTCACGATAATGTAGCCTCGGATTTAGGTGATAACTCATCGCCTGTTACTAATATGCCCTTGTAATTCACCGCAAATCTTGTATTTTGAATTTCAAATTGCAGTCACGCTAGAAAACTTCTGATAGAGATTTTATTGTTAGTAGATTGCAGATCAGTCGTCTGTGTTGCAGACTACAGATCTAGCGTTGTGGAAGCATGTTGCTATTCTGAATCGAATCAGATTGTAATTCATATGGGAAGATTATTTCAAATCAGATTGTAATTCATGTGGGAAGATTGCGAGCAGATTTCAGAGATTACAGATTGCAGATCCATCGTTTTGAAGCAGTTTGCAGATTCACTGTGAACCAGATATGAGTTTCTTTGCGTAACATATTGCAGATTCAACTTTGGCCGGAGATAAGGAAGGTTTTATATTCATAGCAGAGTGTATGCAAGATTTCTTGTTTAAATTGTAGATTTATATTTCTGATACTCATTTTCATTTTTATTTGACCAGTTATTTATTTTGCATAGGATTCTGATCTGTTTGTTCAGATTTGTTATTTGTTTTTGTTATTTATTATAGTTAGATTTCCAGAGTTTTGTTTTGATTAACATTTTTATTTGATTGGATTCGTATAGATAAAGCCTGATGTATCTAGATGTCAAATAAGTTACTTTGTTTCTCATTAAATCGTTTAATAGTTTCAAATTATGTTCAAAGCTGCAATATTGAAGGAGTCATGTAATCGAATATATGTGACTTTTTGCATCAAATGTATCTGTCTTTCTAATATACATATGCGATTTATAAATTTATTTCATTTTTTTTATAAAATTATCTGAGTTCTATAGAAACTATCTGAATTCAATATGGAATTTATCTGAGTTCTTTAGATTTTATCTGAATTCTATATCGAATTTATCTGAATTATAATGAATAAATATAGATAACTTTTATATAAATTCAGATAAATTTGTTAAGAAATCAGATAAATATGTTCAGAAATCAGATAAAATTCTACAGTATTCAGATAAATTTTTATAGAAATCATATAAACGTTTACAGAATTCAGATAAATTTAGATAAATGGTTGTTTTTTATATTCTACACACTTTTAAAGATGCTGATGACTTTTGATCTCCGTTGATTTTTATAAATTCAAAGATGGCACAGCCGCTAATGCTTCTTTCTAAGTATGGCATGTTTACTGCTGTCATTCATTTTAGTCTGGGCATGAGATTTGATGATTTAATTCGTCAAGTTTGTAACAAATGGAAGATGTTGGCAGTAAACATGGTCTGTCTAACTTACACATTGCCTGGCCACCCAAAGTGTTTGCTGGACAGCGACTCAGATTTGTTAAGCTTATCAATGTTGGCGTCTTCAATGGGATTGGGAACAGTGGATGTTTTCGTATCAGAAATGCAGGAATCAGATGATGATGATCAAGAGGAAAACATTGATGATTTCGTTGAAGATGCCATTCAATTAGTGGGTTATGAGGGCACAGATATTGAGACAAATCTACTTCCACAGTTCTGCACACACAAGGAGAAGATTTTACTGTCTTCAGGCTGGTCAAGTGGTATTAGAGAAGTGAGATAGAGGTTTGAGGGCGGTGTTGCAGAGTTTAGAAGTGTTTTGTATAGATATTCAATGGAGGTTGGGTTTGAGTTTCTATATATGAAAAATGATAAAGTTAGGGTTACAGCTGAATGTTCTCGCAGTCGTTCGATGGGTTGCAAATGGCGTGTTCATGCATCGATTGAGAAGTCGTCTGGACATTTTTATATCAGGACATTAGATAATGAGCATACGTGTGGTGCAGCAGTCCGGACTTCGAAAAATAGCCATATGAGATCTGAGACGGTTGCTGATTTAATGATTGATCATATTCGTGAGAAGCCGCTCACTAGACCAATTGATGTTGTGCACCACTTTAAGGCGAATTATGGACTTATAATTACATACCATCATGCATGGTGGGGCGTGGAAAGGGCTAGAAATAAGTTGTATGATGATTCGTCGCTATCTTTTGACCATCTTCATTGGTACATTAAGGTGGCGGAGGATGTGAATCCAGGAAGCCTTTTTGTGCTAGATTATGACCAATCAACTATGTGCTTTAAGAGGCTGTTTGTTTCATTCTATGCTTCAATTTCTGGTTTTAATCATGTCCGTCCTTTGTTATTCTTGGATGGTACTTTTTTGAAAAGGAGATACAAGAGAAACTTGTTGGCAGCAACAGGGAAGAATGGAAATCAAGGTCTGGGCAGTTGCTTTCGATTCTTATATTTTTGACATTTGTTTATTAATGATTACCATTTTTTATTTTTTATTTATTTCTTGGAGTATAAAACTTTATTTTTTTATGACACAGGTTTGTTTCCCATTGCTTTCGCTGTTGTGGACTCAGAGACGGAGGACAATTGGAAGTGGTTTTTACAAAATTTAAGGAAAATTCTGGTTTTAGATCGCACTATTACTTTTATTTTCGATAGAAATCCAGTCTGATAGAGGGTGTTTCAAGCGTTTTTCATTATGCTCAACATGCTTTTTGCCTACAACACTTGAAGGTAAATCTGAGGGACAAATTGTCAGGTGGATACACTAACGAATTTAGAGAGAGAATGGTTATGATGCTTAGGGAATGTGCATATGCCCCGACCATAGCTGCATTTCATGCCAAGTTGCAGGCATTGAGGCATTAAGGTGGTAGCAACGTAGGCAGATTTCTTTCTGGATTGCCTCATGAAAGATGGAGCAATGCCTACTTTAAGGGTCAGCGGTATGGTGAAATGTGTTCAAATGCAGCTGAATCTTTCAACTCCTGGATTAGAGAAGCTCGCCATCTTCCAATTACAAAGATAGTGGACACAATAAGGGTTCAAATAATGGAGCAGATGGCTACTAGGAAGGAAGTTTCCAGCAGATGGAAGTCAGTCATTTGCCCGGATATGGATAAGAGGTTGGATGCTTTGATCCAGCTTGGACGGACGTGGATTGTCAGGCGTTCTAGTAAAACTGTTTACGATGTTCACTCTTACCCATCAGTGACTGTTGACATTTTTAATCATATATGTTCCTGTTATCAGTGGCAGATTAATGGCTTTCCTTGCGCCCATGCTTGTGCTGCGATTCAAAAGAGTGGAAAGGACCTGAATTTTTATGTGGATCATTATTTTCATATAGGGCTTCATATGATGAAAGAGGATATTGTCAAGAGGGGAGATCACACGGCAGATAAAATATGGGCGTTGTGGTCGGTTTGGCAGTCACAATAAGAAGTCTTGCAAGGAGCCTATTATTTGACAAATCTTTGAATTAGACTTTGACTTTAGTTTCTGTATAATATTTGTCCATTCTTTAGCATGTATATAAGATACGATATGAATTCTGATTAGTAAATAAATAGTCAAATTGACAGACATTTTACTACTGTTTAATGTGTTGTTTATTGTATAAGTAATTACTTATAAAAGTCTTTATATCATTTAAAATGTGTTTTCAAAAATTGATAATAAAAATGTATTATAAGTGAGATTACATAAGTATCAGAAGTCAGATAAATTGCTTCATATCTCAGATAAATTGATTATGAACTTAGAGAATTTATTTCAGAATTCAGATAATTTCTTGGGAACTCAGATAATTTGTTTCAGAAGTCAGACAATTTATTTCAGAACTCAGATAAATTTATTTAAAATCAGATAAATTGCATCTGAACTCAGATAATTTGTTTCAGAACTCAAATAATTTTATTTGAAACTAAGATAAATTATTTTTGAACTCAGATAATTTGTATCAGATCGCAGATAAATTTGTGAAAAAATAGATAATATTTCATAGAAATCAAATAAATTTGTCAAGAGATTCAGCTAAAATTATATCAGGACACAGATTTTACAATTCATTCCCAATTTGATTTATTCATCCATTCACAAATTTGACAATTAAATTGCCAAAGTTGTTTCCTTTACATTCATTGTTCAAAAGAATACACTCACAAGTATGTTGCAATGGTTCTTTTCATATTACAGAGAATTACATGAATTTGGCTTATGTTTACTATGACATAACCCTATTTCAAAATAACTTATTTTTGTCATTGTTGTATTTTGCTGTCACGGTTCGAAATCATCATCAGTACCTTCTCTCCTTGCATGGAAGTTTTGAATTGACCAGCTGTGATGCGTGTCATTGAGGAATTTGCTAACTATCTCTCTTCTCAAATCATCAATGATGTTTTGTTGCAGCTTCGAAGCAATTGGTTGTTTGTGAGTAATTTTCCTCATGATGTAGTAAACGATGACGCCGCAATCGACACTGCAAAAGAAGATGATGTTGGTACCCTTAATTAAATGAATTGAATCAGTGTTTTTGCAAAATGATACTTACGATCCCATTTTCTGTTGTGGGACGTCTTCCACGCTTATCAATGGAGCTCCATATGGCTGAGTTTCTTCAATATTTACATAATTGTAGTTCTCCTGATATTATTTCTGCAGAATTAAAAGAAATTGATAGAGTTAATGGGTGTGTGTTTATTGTTATGGGCAGTAGTCTGTATTTAATGACTATGTCAATGAGACATACCAGAATTCGTGCATCTTCAAAATGATGATCGACTGTTTTAGCTAATCTAGGTCTTAAGGAATTGTAATGTAGCCAATCTCCTTCTTTCTGATCCAGCACCAACAGTGTCCAATGAAATGGTTCAGCATTTTTTTTCTTTTTCCATTTGAATTCATTGGAAAGTGCACGAATCTGTGGTTAGCAGTTCTGCTTGGGGAGATTTGTTTGTATAAAATCTTTTCTCTCATTTCTGACGTGTTTGCTGTAATGAATTTCTACATTAAGTTTAGTTTAGTAATTGTTTATTATATTGTAAAACAAAGTAAAATGTTACTTTATTAATTAAGATTCATTGTATTTTACCCAGCATAAACTTGATACGAAGATTGATTTTTCTTGAAGCAGCAGGCCTTGCTGATTGGTTGTCGTGAGTTGTTGTTGGATTTCTTCCTGTTCTCTGTATAACAACTCAGCATATCCGTCAATAACCTGTTCAATTTGAAGCAGATAATGTTAGTTATATTAATTGAATATGACCATTGTTGTTATATTTCAAAAATGAAGCAATAGTATGCATAGTTTATTTGTTTGGATGTTTACGTTGCTGGAGAATTCTGCTTTGTTGAGGACTGCAATTATGTCCTCGTATGATACAGCAGTTATGCTCTCACCTCCCCAAACTAGCGCCCTGCAATTGCAATTGTAAAAAGTGCTCAAGTTGTTGACATTTTGATTAATTTTTTTTTACAACAAGAGCTGTGTTGCTTAGTTGCATAGGACTGTTACTTACTCATTGCCTTCTGCTTCGTAGATTTGTTTCAGCTTTTCGATGTCGGGCTCAGTCATTTGCTTAGTGACTGTATTTTTGGGGAGTCTGAAGGGAGCAGTTGTTTCAATCATTTTCCTTGTTGTCCTTCTTTTTTTAATTCTTTTTATCATCACTACACCAAAAACGGAAAATTGAAATGGATTACCGTTCCTAATCCGTGTGTTCCTAATCCGTTCATCCGTTCCTAAACCGTTCCTAATCCATTCCAAAAATAGGAAATTGGAACGGATGAACGGATTAGGAACACACGGATTAGGAACGGTAATCCGTTCCAATTTCTCATTTTTGGTGTAGTGCATGGAGGATTGTTTCACCTCCTTAACTGGCTTGATTTGTGCGTTGGAGGAGTTGATCTGATTAATCATTCAGATAAAAAAAATATAGATTAAATAAATTGGAATAGATACAAGGTGAGATAAATTCAATCCAACATCAGATAAAATTGATGGAAAGTCAGTTAAATTCACACAGAACAAAGATAAATTTGATTAGATATGTTACAAGTTCAGTAAGAATTCAGATAAATTTGTTAGAGAGTCAGATAATTTCAAAGAGAGTCATATATTTTGCATACTAAAGGTCAGGTAAGATAGCATTTCAATCCAAAGAATAATCTTCTAAAAAAATATGGAAGTGTAAATAAATTACCTCATCAGCATTCTCTTCAATTTTCTGATCTGCTGCAGACCCCTCCGCTTCTTTCTGCGCCATTCTAGACCCTTTTTCTTTTGAACTTATTTTTTTTTAGACTGGAAGATATCATCCAATGTCTTTCCAGCCCACTCCAATCATTTCTCTGCATAATCAAGTGTCATTTCCTTTAAGAGCTGCTGTAATTTCATGTTGTTCGATTCCAAATTTATTATTTTTTTCTTCAGCTCCTTCCTCTCATTTCTACCTTTGCAGCTCTTGAGGACTGTATATCTGACACACTCATAGTATGTTTGAGCTGCTCTTTTAGGGAGTTTACCATTCTAGAATTCTCTTCTACAGTTTGATCGGTTTTGACGTCACATGTTTCAAGGGAATTCTTCTCCTTTGTCAACTGCTCGATCAACAATAGAGCACTGTCTCTTTCTTTAAGCAAGCTTTCTATCCTTTTTTCACTTTCAAGCCTTTCCTTTTATAGACTGTTGTTTTCTACTGATGTCCTTTCAAGTTCAATAGCCATCCTTTGAATCTGTTCTTGTAAATCTGTCTTATCCTTGGTTAGTTGGTTGGCTAATGAAGTTGCCCTGTCACGCTCTGCAGTGAGATTTTGTAGTTTGTTGTTTTTGATGGACTGTGACGGGTTACTAGGAGAAGGCACGATATCAGCAGCTTCCTGTTCCGTTCCAGATACTGTTTCAGATGTCACATTGGTTGCTGCGTTGGTGGCGTTGCCAATTATGTCAGCTAAAATGTTGGTAACCACCAGATCTGTCTCTAGGGCTATCTGATCATAATCAGTCATCTCCACACCAAAGGAGACAGACTGGATTACTACACCAGCAAAAGTTGTTTCTTCACTGTTGTTTTGTTCTCTCTGCTCTTCCAATTCGGATATGACCAATGTCTCTATCATCATGTCTGTATCAGACTGTTTGGCTTCATTCATTTTATTATCTGATTCCTTTTCTCCTTTTTTCTCTTGTTGTTCTTCTTATTCATCTTGTTCCTCTTGCTCCTCTCCTTCATTCTCATTGTCTCCTTCTTCTTCTTCTTCTTCTGCTACATGGATTTCTTTCTCCTTTTGATGTTCTTCATCTTCATCTCCTTCATCTTGCTCCTCTCCTTCATTGCTTTCTTCTTCTGCTGCTACAACTACATGATGTGGTACATTTTTATATTTTTCTTCTTCATCCTCTTCATTTTCTTCTAGTTTATTTTCTTTTTGAATTTTTCCTGTTTCTTTTACTTCTTCCTGTCCTTCTATCTGCATTAACCCCCCCTCAGCCCGACTGACACTGCCCAACAAAGACAGGAATCGCTGCGCTTCAAGCAGTGTGCTCTCTAATGTGTCACCAAGGACCTACAGTTGGTAACAGTGTTAGATTGAACATGTCAGATTAGGATATTAGATAAATTTAGATAGTGAAAGCCAAGATAACAAATAACTATCTATATAATAGAGTACCTCATTAGCTTGTAGTGTATGAAGGAGTTTTTTCCTGAGTGCCATACTCACAGCCCTTAGATTCCACTTTAGTATCCTTGGAAAATGCAAAGACTCATTTGGGCTGACAATTGTTCTATGCTCACACAGCCAATACTGTTACAAAATCAGAAAAGTCATATGTTAATAATTCATTATTTCTAAACTTGAATTCAAATGTTTTTAGTATGGAGTTGTATATCGTACCGGTAATGCAATAAGGCAGCCAATGACTCTATCAGAACCACGGCTCCTACTGTGTACCGATTCCATTAAAAATTTTGATATTTCTTCTGCCCAAGCATAGTGCTTCATATCCATGTAGTTTTCAACATAGCCCACGTACGCCCACCCTATTGTGTTGCCGTGGGTTGAAAAAAAAAGTACCACAAGGATATACAGGCATATTAGCCTGGCAACATCAGCAATGTCAATTTCTGTTGATCCACTCAATGCTAGATGTAGCTGTTCCTTAATCTTTGGCGCTGACACCCTCGCAGGACCCTGGAATCTCCTAGATATGAATTCAGATCCTTTTCTCTTTGCATATTTCAGATCAAGTGGTCTTGATCCATTTGGTATGCCGAATATGTGTGATATATCATTTGCAGTGAATGACACATAGGATTTTCCTATTTTGAACTGCCTCCTCTGGCTGTTGTATGTATCGAGGATCAACATAATGTCGTTGTCATACTTTCTGCAAACCTTTTCTAAGAATGTGCCATCCAGAATGCACTCTATTAGGCTCCAGAAATGTGTCTTTTTTAATTCAGCTTTATGTAATTCTTGTTAGGGATTTTGTGTATTGCAATTTGATGGATGCATTATCATTTTAGCATCTCATGAATTTTCACACATGCATTGAGTTAAAAACCTTGAAATCTGATTTTCTACATGCATAGTTTTTAAATATTGTAAATCTTAGTTTGTGCATGTTTTGGATTTAAATCTTGGATGCATTTGTTTTTGAAAAGATCTTAAATCAAGCTAGCCTATGCTTTAAAGTTTCAAATTATATTTGGCATTTTATGTTTCATGATTTTAAAAGCACTTAGATGATTTAAAATCATGTTTCCAAGCTTGGTTTAATGGCCCAAAAATCCCTACATGAAAATACTTTGAAATGTGCTAAAGTTGGGATTTTTGACTAGAGCTGTCGGTCAACCGACGTCAAGCAGTCGGTCAACCGACAGTGGAACCGAGGCCAACCAAGAGGCTCCATCGGTTCCAAAAACAGACAGCTACATTATCAACATTTTTGTGCTGTCGGTTCAGCCGTCGGTTCCTTGTCGGTCAACCGACAAATGAGGGTCAACCGATAGATGTATAACGGTCAGAAAACTTTCGAAAACATGACCGTTGCCTAGTGACCGTTGAGGTGTCGGTCGACCGACACCTACCTGTCGGTCGACCGACAGGTATCCGTTGGCAGCTTTTTTCTATAAAAGCAAGCTCATTCCTTTGGCCAAGATTGATGATTTTTAAGCCATTCTTGAAGAGCTTTGAGGCCAAAGAAAGGGGAAGAGCTAAGAAAGGCTAATGGGTCATTAGGAAAAGCTAAAGCTTGGATTAATGAAGTTAAACCACCAAGTAAGCTTTGCCTTTTGTTAATCATATGTTTTATGCTTTGTCTAAACTATTGGTAAATATTTTTAAGCATATTAACTATGATGTGTTGAATCCATTCTTCTCTTAATCTTTGATTTTAGTTATTGGATTCTTCACCCTTGATTTCAAACCAAGTTTTGTTTTAAACTTTGTCAATCATGCTTAGCCAAAATCTTTGATTTCTTTATAGCATGATACATTAACTTGTTTGAAACTCTCTTTGTTGTTTTCAATCTATTTAAACCTTAGTTAAATTAGTTTTTGAAAACAACATTGCACATGCATCACTTGATTAGTCTTAATCATTTTCATACAACTTGTGATCTTTAGATTTTCATATCATTCACAAGTTTGTATTTGTTCAAGTGATTTGCATTTGACTTCAATCATATCTTTTATGTGCTTTAAACTTTGAAATGCTTTAAGCATAAAATTCATTGGACTTAATTTTATCTTGATTGAAGTTCTACACACACACACCTCATAAGCATTCATCTTTGTAATTCTTAGTGTGTTTGTGTGAGTTGATTTACAATTTCATATCCGCCTATCTTAGAGGCAAATTTATTAAGCTTAATTGTAATCTCTTAGAGTGTTTTGTGAAAACACTTTCTTTAGAGAAATCATTTGATTGTAAAGGTTATTGCTTAGCCTAAGAAAAGCATTGTGTGAAGGTTATTGCTTAGCCTATAAAAGCACATTGAAAGGTTATTGCTTAGCCTAGAAAAGCATAGTTGTAAAGGTTATTGCTTAGCCTTTTGAAAAGCATAATAGTGGAAATCCGGTGGGGTGTTGGATCACAAGCCGGTAGTGGATGTAGGCATTGAGGCCGAACAACTATAAATCCTTGTGTTGTGGTGATTGCATTGTGATGATTGTATTTGTTTAAGCTTCCGCATTTTGTATGTTAATCATCACATGTGACTAGTTAGTTGTAAAGAAATTAAAATTGGTCATAATTAGTCATTAAGTGTAGATCACCCTATTCACCCCCCCTCTAGGGTTAGGATCCCTCGGACTTTCAATTCTGACATCAAATTCTTTATGCTTTTAACTAGTCTGACAACTGACACCAAGTTGGATCTGAATTGGTAATGACTTGTATCCTTCTCAACCTTCTTTTTCTTCTTCTCTCGTATGTTCTCCGATGAATTTTCCTCTTGCCTCTTTCTTTTGCTTATTTTTCTTGCTGCATACAGTAAAAAAATCTTTAATCTAGACAAGTGTATTCAAAGTTAGATAATTTGCACAAAGAATTCAAATAAAGTAAATGCAAATTCAGAAAAACTACATATACAGACAGATACAGTTCATAGAAACTTAGTTAAACTACTAGTAAAACATTGAACTGTTCTATTGAATTCTGTTAAATGTACTATGAACTGGTTTAAAAATGCAATCAATTCGTATATTTATTCTTTTAACACACAATGTCAATATTAAAATCATACACACATAAGTGAAAATGAAACAAATATAGAAATTATCTGAGTTCTGTATCGAATTTATCTGAATTAGAATGAATAAATATAGATAACTTTTATATAAATTCAGATTAATTTGTTAAGAAATCAGATAAATTTGTTCAAAAATGAGATAAAATTCTACAAAATTCAGGTAAATTTGTGAAGAACATGTGTGTATTTTACATTCTGCACACAGTTATAAATACATTATTATTTGAACTAATTTTCATTCGAAACTCAGTTGCATTCCAATTACGCAATATAAGATAAATTCAACATAAATTCATTTAAGGTAAATACATCCAGAAGTTAGATAGATTCAGTTACATGGATACAGTGAGACAGAATATATATGTTACTACGCCAGCAGAATTTATTAAAACAACTCTGATAAACTTACTTATATTTGGACAAGTAGCAGTGATTGTGTGACATTTTGGTTGAACATTTCAAAAATTTATAAAAGCATTGGCAAAATATATTTTTTGAACTCACAATCTCAATTAAAATCATATATACATAAGTGAAAACGAAAAAGATATAGATATTATCTGAGTTCTGTATCGAATTTATCTGATTTTTAATGAAGAAATGTATAAATTTAGATAAATTTGTTCAGAATTCAGATAATTTTGTTCAAATATCAGATATTTTTGTTCAGAACTTAGATAAAATTGTGAAGAACTCAGATAAATTTTTGAAGAACATGTGTGTATTTTACATTATGCAGGTAGGTATAAATACATTATAAATTCTACTAATTTTGATTCGAAACTCAGTTGCATTCCAATTACGAAATCTCAGATAATTTAACATAAATTCAGTTAAGGTAAATACATCCAGAACTCAGATAGATTCAGTTACATGATATTTCTCAAAACAACTCAGATAAACTTATTTATATTTGGACAAGTAGCAGTGATTGTGTGACATTTTGGTTAAATATTTCAAAATTTTATAAAAGCATTGGCAAAATATGTTTTTTGAACTCACAATCTCAATAAAAATCATATATACATAAGTGAAAACGTAAAAGATATAGATATTATTGAGTTCTAAATCGAATTTATCTGAGTTCTAATGAAGAAATGTAGATAAAATTATAGAAATTTAGATAAATTTGTTCAGAAATCAGATAATTTTATTCAAATATCAAATAATTTTGTTCAGAACTTAGATAAAATTGTGAAGAACTCAGATAAATTTTTGTAAAACATGTGTTTATTTTACATTCTGAACGTAGATATAAGTACATTATAATTTGAACTAATTTTGATTCGAAACTCAGTTGCATTCCAATTACGGAATCTCAGATAAATTCAACATAAATTCAATTAAGATAAATACATCCATAACTCAGATAGATTCAGTTACATGATATTTCTTAAAACAACAAAGATCAAGTTATTTATATTTGGACAAGTAGTAGTGATTGTGTGACATTTGTTTAAACATATCAGAAATTTACAAAAGCATGCTTCGAAAATTTCATAGAGTAAAAGGGATAGAGAGAATTGTTTATTGACCTTCTTCTCCTTCTTTCTTTTGATGCTGTTGTTCTGAAAGAATGGCAGACTTCGTTCTTGCCATTTTCCTGAATCGATTTTTGGATTTAGAAAAATAATGAGAGAAAATGAAGCAAAAACATCGCAAATGTGGTTCAAAAGAAACATAGGGTTTCGAAACATCGATGATTTGAAAAGGACGAAATAATAAACTTACAATGGAAATCGATTGTTTGAAGTTTTTTTTTCTTTTTTGCAAACACGTTTGCAGTGAAATCAGCGACGTCTGCAAGTAGGGTTTGAATCTCTTCTTCTTTGGAGTTATTCTCTTCGAAATGGAATATATCGTAGATGCAGAGTCTAACTTCCAATGAAACAGTTATTATATGGGAACTATTAAAAAATCTGACCTAATCGCTTCTTCTTCGCTGCATGAAACCTCAATCGCTGAAAATCGCCTTTGTCTTCATCGGTTTCTCGATTTGGAAGATGAGTCCAAGCGTTTTCTGAATATCTATCCATATCGGCCGACGTCATCGCTTCTTTTATATTAATAACGCTACATTTTAGAAAGGGGCAAATTAGTCTTTTCAGCTATCTAAAGATGTGAGAGGGACGACCTTTGGTAACATGGTTTTGTTTTTGTGGACTGTTAGCAACAAAGTGATGTTATGAGGGACCTCCGGCCAAAGCTCCCATATTTTCCCTCGTTCAACAAATTGATGTCCCCTCACATTATGACTCTACCTATTTGTACCTTATAGTTGATTGGCACAAAAGTAGGGATACGAATAGCAAATAACTTGCTCCGATATTGTCCAATAAGATTTATTCAATTGAAATGCAAATAGTTTTCCAAAAGGTTCGAGAGGACTGGTAGTTGATAAACTTATTTTATTGGTTCTTTTTTACTTTTGAATGATTGGATAGAAACTTGTTACTTTTCATGCACTCCTAAGTCCTACCTACCTTATATTTCTCCTAACAAAAAGTCTAAATGGCCTTATGTTCATGGCTTGAAAAATGGCCTGAACATGTCCTGGATTCGAGGATGTCAATTTGAAAATGAGATCATTGGGTCCAGGGCATGTTAAGGTCATTTTTCAAAATAAGATCCTCGGATCCAGGACATGCTCAAGTAATTTTCAGGCCATGAACATCAGGCCATATAGAACGATTGTTCTCCTAAACCGGTGAGTGTTGAATAAAAAAATTAAAACAATTATTAATTCACTCTCTTCTTTTCTTTCTCTTTATCTTTCTTTTAAATTTCTTTATTCTTCAAACATTATATTATTCTAACAAAAATTATAGTTGATAAACTTTGCGTGGGAATTGGGATTCATCCTACGATTAGATTGAAGATCGGTTGTTTATATTTTTTGGAGCACTAATGCTAGACAATCCAAAAATTTAATTCAAATTTCAATCCAAATGGTATGGTAAGTGGTTTTTTCATTAACCACATCATCCCATATATTGTGTGGCGATGACAACTCACTTACCACATTATTTGGGTTGAAATTTGGATTAATTATTTAGGTTGCATCGCATTACTCTTTTTGGAGTCATGTGATATCCGCCTGCAACGTAAGTTTATCCGAAACCGGTGTATGTGGAATATTATTTAATTAAAACAATTTCAGTACTCTCCCTTTCTCATTCCTCTTTCACTTTATTTTAAATTACTTTATTCTTTAAATATTATATAATTCTAATTAAAAAACTCACAAAAAAATTAAAAACAAAAAGTATTTGAAAACTTTAGATCTCCTCCACCATCCATAGCAGATTGAGATGGATGATGGAGATTCTTTCATTAAAGATGGATAATAGAGAGATTTGTTAGAAAAAAAATAATTATTAAAAAAAATGGATCTCCACCATCCATCGAAGATTGACAATGGAGATTTATTCAAAAAACAAAAAACAAAAGATAGATGGAGATCCAATCTAAGGGGTCATTAGTTTTTTTGCCTAAAAGATTGAACACTTCTGAATTTTACTGATGATTGAATAGTTACTGACCTGAAACTGAATGACATGTTTGTTTTTTATTTTTATCAAATCTAAATAGAGTGTTAACTTGTTTTTTTTTTTTAATAAAATGGTTTTAAACAAGTGATTTGACATTTATACCCTTATTACTATTCATTGTTATGTATTTTCATTTTACAATACAAACAACTAAGTAAAAATAATTTTACAAATCCTAAATCAATTTTATATAATAATGATAACTGATAAGATATTATTCATGATTAAGATATGATAAATAATTATATTTTTTAATATGATAAATAATGATTTTGAATTTACATATATATATAATTGAATGTTCAACGATGGTGTTGAAAGTGACAATGTGATTAATGTTTTTTTAAGCTGTTTATGATAAGTAATAGGTGAAAGTAATAAATTTGTACAATAAAATTAGAGGAATTAACCGGAAAATCTCCCTTAGACTTGTTAAAGGCCAAAAACACCATCAATGTGTTATATAGACCATAGTAGTCCCAAAGTCCCTGTTTGATATATTTTTTTATTTTTTCTAAGAGCTGGGATATCCCTGCTCCTTTTACCTTAGAAGGTCCAAACCCAAAACCCTTTTCTCCATTTTCGTTCTTTTGCCCATTTTATCTGAGTAAAGACTCATCTTCTCTGAGTAGGGATTCCTTGAAGAAGAAAGAAAGTAGCAGGACTTTGTAGATACCCTGATTGAAAAGGGCAAACCGATGAGAAGAAATGTGCTTCACCGACGCTTATATTAGAGAGATGGTGATTATATTAGAGAGAGGGAGAGAGAAGTGGATAATGGAAGGGAGAAGGGATAAGTTGTAACTGTGACGATCGCATTTTCCTTCTAATCTGGTCTTTTGGTGTTCTTTTTCTTTGAAGGATCCTATCTTCAATGTAGTGAAAGGGAGAAGAAGATGGGAGAAGAACGAAAAGGGGAAAAAGGGTTTTACGACGCCGGTCTTCGTGTGGGCGGGGATATCCCCGCCTCCCTGAGTGCTATCTCTCAGAGTGGTATCAGTTGAGCCGGGGATATCCCCGCCCAAATTAGTGCTGTGAACGGGGATATCCCTGCTTGTGTTAATGTTGTGAACGGGGATATCCCCGCCCACTAGAGTATTGTGGGTGTATTCTCTCAGAATAGTATATCTCATTTGAGGAATTATGACCAAATGTCCATTCCTTATTGAGCTAATGCCCATGTGTATGTAACTGATAGAATCCCAAAACTATTTTCAAAGTTTAACCATTTCTATGTTAGTCAACGCCCATGCCCATCCCCATATCCAACCATTTCTTTGTAAACAAAAGTTGATGCCCAATTCTATCATCTTCTATTGCAGCCAAAGCCGATGCCCATTTGTATTACTCTTTTAAGTAGGAAGGTTTGGGCTCCATTAAAGAGATTGGTAGTCTAGATTTACTATTTTTACATGGGCATAGGCTTTTGTTTACATAAAAATGGTTGGATATGGGGATGGGAATGGTCATTGACTAACATAGAAATAGCTCAACAAGGAATGGACATTTGGTCATAATTCCTCAAATGAGAGATACAATTTTGAGAGACATATATCACCCACAATACTCTAGTGGGCAGGGATATCCCCGCTCACAGCACTAACACAAGTAAGGATATCCCCATTCACAACACTAATTTGGGAGGGGATATCCCTGGCTCCCTGAGTGCTGTATCTCAGAGTGGTATCAGTTGAACCGGGGATATCCCCGCCCACAGGAAGACCGGGTCGCAAAACCCCTTTTTCCCTTTTCGTTCTTCTCCCATCTTCTTCTCCCTTCCACTACATTGAAGCTAGGATCCTTCAAAGAAAAAGAACACCAAAAGACCAGATCAGAACGAGAATGCGACCGTCACAGTTACAACTTATCCCTTCTTCATTCCATTATCCACTTCTCTCTCTCTCAAATATAATCACCATCATATATTTCAACAGTGCATATACATTGCATTCAAGAAAGAGGGAAAATGGTGGGGTTGGTGTACAAATTGACCCCCTATATATGGAGTACAAATTGCTGACTGGTGCACTAGGATGATGGATCTGGACCATCTTTTTAGTAGGGCACTCTGTTTTAGTGCCGAGGTTTGTTTAGGAAAAAGGTTCACCGCCTTTTCGAGATGAAGCTAGAGAAATTTCCGTCTCTTCTTCTTCATTAGTGTTGGTAATGGTAGAAGAAGGATTAGAGTTTTGATCAAAGGGGTGGTCGAGCTTGAACGTTGTGGAAGGGAGAAGAAGAAGATGGGAGAAGAGCGAAAAGGGAAAAAAGGGTTTTGAGACTTCTTAAAGTAAAAGGAGTAGGGATATCCCCGCTAAGAGGAAAAATAAAAAAAATACCAAACAGAGCTAGTGTGATCACTATGGTCTTTATAAGGCATTGATGGCGTTTTTTGGCTTTGACAAGTCTAAGGGGATTTTTTTGGTTAAATCCTCATAAAAGTATGATAAAATTGGAGTGGTGCTATTGGCACCCCTCAATAGAACTAATAATGCCCCGTTTTCAAAATATTTGGTTTAATTTTATAAAATAAAATGGTTTTATTGATTTTTTTTTAATTTAAAACTTTAGAGCAAAAAAAAAATGTTATATCTAAACTACAATAACAACAATTTGAACCCTTCCCTGTTTTTGCTCTATACATCCCAAAACGGATCGAATCCATTTACTCCCCCAACAAACGCATCTTCCGATAACCGCTTCTCCCCCGTGACCGTCACCAAAGACGTTGAAAGCTGCTTCTTGGGTCTTTGGCAGCTGGAAGCTTTGGCATGAAATTTTGTAGAAGATAAATTGAAGCTTTTGGAACGGGGTTAATTTATGTAGAAAAGTTTTTTTTTTTTTTTTGTATATATATAATTGGATCTCTTTTTAAGTAATTTTGACAAATGATTAAAATATAATACTAAATAGTTTTAAAAGTGGGGCATTAATAGGTCAATGGAGGGGTGTCAATAGCCCCACTCTAAAATTAGAAATATATTATCTTTATAGGAGGATA